>CM076572.1:221133686-221544349 GCA_034641835.2 Pinus albicaulis
TATATATATATATATCGTTTATAATTAGGGGTTAATATTGGGTTTAATATTAGGGTTTATAATATTTTGTTTAATATTTAGAGTTTATAACATTGGGGATTATAATATTTCGATTCATAATATTGATTGTTAGGGTTTAATGATCTCTTGTGTTTTTAATATTGATCCCTTCACCTTATTTATCCTTTTCGTATTTCATATTTATCCATTGGGTTCACCAATTCTTTTGGTTTGTAATATTAAACCCTCGGGCTTATTATGTTGGTTTATAATATTAATAACCCCTTGGGTTTATTAATCTCTTAAGTTTAAAATATTAAGTCTTAGGGTTTATTAATCTCTTGAGTTTAAAATATTAATTCTTATGCTTTATTAATTTCTTGGTTTATAATATTAATATTTATCCCTTGGGTTTACCAATTCCTTTGGTTTATAATATTAAACCCTTGGGTTTATTAGATCTTTTGGTTTATAATATTAATAATCTCTTTGGTTTATTAGTCTCTTCACTTTAAATTATTAATTATTAGGGTTTATTCATTTCTAATTCTTTGAGTTGGTAATATTAGGTGTTAAATATTAGTCTTACACTTTAATATTAATGCATGATCTAATGTCCCATTATAAAAAGCTTTGTCTCAATATTAAAATCAACCACGGGCTACCATTGTTAATCATATTTAATCATAGTGAATGAAGGTCTTCCATGGTCGAATGTGACATTGTGACAAAGATTGTCTCAATATGAAAATCAACCATGGCAAACCATGGTAATTCTTCATCCAACGTCGCATTGTGACAATAATGGTCTCAATGTTTAAATCAAGTATGCTCAACTATGTTTATTTTATGGTTTATAGTATTTATCTAAAGATTTTTGTATACATGAGGTTTATATTATTTATCTAAAGGTTTTTATATACTTGAGGTTTATAATATTAATATATTAGGTTTAATATTATTTCCTTGAGATTATAATATTAATAATCATGTGAGTTTATCAAACCTTTTTGTTTAAGATATTAATTTTTAGGCTTTATTAATCTCTTATGTTTTTCATATTGATCCCTTCGCATTATTGATCACTTAGATTTTTAATATTTATCCCTTGGGTTCAGCAATTCCTTGAGATTATAATATAAATCCTTTGGGCTTATTAGTTTTTTCATTCATAATATTAAACCGCCCTTTGATCTAA
This sequence comes from Pinus albicaulis, assembly GCA_034641835.2. Lineage (NCBI taxonomy): Eukaryota > Viridiplantae > Streptophyta > Pinopsida > Pinales > Pinaceae > Pinus > Pinus albicaulis. The sequence continues at coordinate 221,134,885 of CM076572.1, forward strand.
AACTATGTTGAGTTAAAAATATTAATTCTTAGGGTTTATTAATTTCTTAGGTTTTTTAGATAAAAATATTAATTCTAAGGATTTATTAATCTCTTGTGTTTTTAATATTGATCCCTTGGCCTTATTAATCCCTTAGATTTTTAATATTTATCCCTTCGGTTCACCAATTCCTTTGGTTTTTAATATCAAAAACTTGGTGGTATTAGTTCTTTATGCTTAAAATATTAGTAACCCCTTGGGTTTATTAATATCATGAGTTTAAAATATTAATTCTTATGGTTTTTTAATCTCTTGAATTTAAAATATTAATTATTAGGGTGTATTAATTTCTTGGTTTATAATTTAATATTTATCCCTTGGGTTCACCAATTACTTTGGTTTATAACCCTTGGGTTTATTACTTCTTTTTATTTATATTATTAATAATGTCTTGGGTTTATTGATCTATATAATTTAAAATATTAATTATTAGGGTTTATTAATTTCTTAGGTTTTTGAGTTTCAAATTTTTATTCTTAGGCTTTAATAATTTTTTTTTGTTTTTAATATTTATCCCCTGAGTTCACTCATTCCTTTGGTTTATAATATTAAACCCTTGCATTTATTAGTTCTTTTGGTTTATAATATTAATAATCCCTTGGGTTTATTAATCTTTTAAGTTTTAATGTTATGATTTACATTATGGTGTAAGATATTGGGTTACAATATAGATTCTAATATATAGTGTTTATAATTATGGTTTAATATTTGGTTTATAATATTTAGGTTTAATATTAGGGTTTATAATATTGTGTTTAATGTTTACAGTTTATAACATTGGGGATTATAATATTTCAGTTCATAATATTGATTCTTAAGGTTTATTGATCTCTTGTGTTTTTAATATTGATCCGTTAGCCTTATTGATCCCTTAGGTATTTAATATTTATCCCTTCGGTTGACAAATTCCTTTGGTTTGTAATATTAAACCCTTGGTTTTATTATTTCGGTTTATAATATTAATAAACCCTTGGGTTTATTAATCTCTTAAGTTTAAAATATTAAGACTTAATGTTTATTAATCTCTTGAGTTTAAAGTATTAATTCTTATGCTTCATTAATTTCTTGATTTCTAATATTAACATTTATCCCTTGGGTTCACCAATTCTTTTGGTTTATAATATTAAACCCTTGGGTTTATTACTTATTTTGGTTTATAATATTAATAATCCCTTTGGTTTATTAATCTGTTGAGTTTAAATTATTAATTCTTAGGGTTTATTCATTTCTTAGGTTTTGAGTTTAAGATATTAATTTTTAGGGTTTATTAATCCCCCGAGTTTCCTAATTCTTTGAGTTGGTAATATTAGGAACAAATATTAGTCATAGACTATAATATTAATGCATGGTCGAATGTCACATTATGAAAAGCATTGTCTCTATATGAAAATCAACCATGGGCTACCATTGTTACTCATAGTTAGTCATAGTTAATCAAGGTCTTCCTTTGTCGAATGTCACATTGTGACAAAGATTGTCTCAATATGAAAATCAACCATGGAAAACCATGGTCATTCTTCATCCAACATCGCATTATAACAATAATTGTCTCAAATTTTAAGTCAAACATGCTCAACCATGTTTATTTTAAGGTTTATAGTATTTATCTAAAGGTTTTTACATACTTGAGGTTTATAATATTAATCTCTTAGGTTTAATATCATTCCCTTGAGTTTATAATATTAATAATCATGTGATATTATCAAACCTTTTTTTTTAAGATATTAATTTGCAAGCTTTATTAATCTCTTATGTTTTTCATATTGATCCCTTCACATTATTTATCCCTTAGATTTTTAATATTTATCCATTGGGTTCACCAATTCCTTGGGTTTATAGCATAAAACCCTTTGGTTTATTAGTTATTTTCATTTATAATATTAAACCACACTTGGGTCCTAGAATCTCTTGAGTTAAAAATATTAATTCTTAGGGTTTATTAATTTCTTAGTTTTTTGAGTTAAAAATATAAATTCTTAGGGTTTACTAATTTCTTGGTTTATAATATTAATATTTATTGTTCGGGTTCAGCAATTACTTTGGTTTATAATAGTAAAACTTTGGGTTTATTACTTCTTTTGCGTTATAATATTAATAATGTCTTGGGTTTATTAATCTATTTAAATTAAAATATTGATTACTAGGGTTTATTAATTTCTTAAGTTTTTGAGTTTAAAACCTTTATTCTTAGGGTTTAGTAATATTTTGTGTCTTTAATATTGATCCCTTGGCCTTATTGGTCCTGTATGTTTTTAGTATTCACCAATTACTTTGGTTTATAATAGTAAACCTTTGGTTTTATTACTTCTTTTGGTTTATAATAATAATAATGTCTTGGGTTTATTAATCTATTTAAATTAAAATATTTATTATTAGGGTTTATTAGTTTCTTAGGTTTCTGAGTTTAAAACCTTTATTCTTAGCGTTTAGTAATCTTTTGTGTTTTTAATATTGATCCCTTGGCCTTATTGGTCCTGTATGTTTTTAGTCTTTATTACTTGCATTCACGATTCCTTTTGTTCATAATTATAAATCCTTGTGTTTGTTCGTTATTTTTTATAATATTAATAATCCCTTGGGTTTATTAATCTTTTGAGTTTAAAATATTGATTATTATTGTATTAAGATCCTAGGTTTTTTAGTTTAAAATATTAATTCTTGGGGTTTATTATTTTTTTCTCATTTTAATATTAATCCCCTCGCCTCATTGATCCCTTGGGTTTTTAATATCAATCCATTGGGTTTATTAATCTTTTATATTTTTAATTCATTGGGTTTATAATATTAAAAATCCCTAATGTTGATTGTTCTCTTCGGTTTATAATATTAGTAATCATGTGAGGTTATCATTCATTTGTATTTAAAATATTAATTCCTAAGCTTTATTAATCTCTTTATGTTTTAATATGGATTCCTTGGGCATCTTGATTTCTTAGCTTTTTAATATTTTTCCCTTGAGTTCACTAGTTACTGGATTTATAATATTAGACCCTTGAGATTATTAGTTCTATTGAAGTATAATATTAATAATCCCTTCGTATACATGTAAGAGATATATGCTTATTCTAAATAGTAATAAAATACTAATATTATGTTATATTTTAATTTTAGTATAGTTTGAATTATAACTATTAATGTATTGAAAAAAATTAATAATATTTTATTATCAAATAATAAAATATTATATATTTTGGCCCCTGGGGCTTGGTCTAATGGCCAGCGGACATACTGCTAAGACGTTCGTGCTGATAAGAAGGCCACGAGTTCAATCCCTGACCGTGAGGCTCAAAAGGCTTAGTCGATGAACCGGGAGGCGTGCCTGGGGGTATTGCGTCTCCCCTAGAGTATATAGTGGTAGTCGGGGGGATTCAACCCCGTGTCACGCGAGTACGATACCTCCGTAGTTGCCGATTTCTCTAGTTACAAAAAAATAAAAATAAAATAAAATAAAATAAAATAAAATATTATATATTTTAATATATATATATTAGTTTAATATAGTATCAATATAGTTTATATTATTAATATATTACAAGTAGATATATAAAATATATTGGTAATTATATTCATAAATATATAATGATTATTTTGGTAAAATACATATGGTGAGTGGTGGATATAGGTCTATAGTATGTATATTAATCACATTGGTAAATGTGATTGTGCTAGTTTTGTATATCACTCATTATTTCCGTACTAATTATTCAAATATTTATTGGATAGTTATTCAAATATGGTAAAGAATAATAAACCATTCAAATTCTCTAGCTTATATGGACGTGGAAAATCTATGTGATATGAACCTAAAAGTTAACTAAACCTAATTGGTAATTTGAATTCAGCACGGACTGCATATTCTACATGACTTGGATATACAGATAACCACCTCCATTTCATCTCGCCAGAGATTCGACTTTGAGAGTTCATTGGAACTTGGAAAGCAACATGAGTGCTCTAATTTGAGGAGTCTATAAGTTATTGCACCTTGAATGCCACAATGCAGTCGGCAGTCTTACATAATAAAACTGAAAGCAGTATGAACGAAAAAATATCGATAGTGCTCCGAACATGTGGTTTCTTTTACCAAATTTGAAACCAGCAAATGACAAACTTAAACCATATACTTGTAATTAGAATTAAGAGAATCCCATCGACGAACCTTTTGCTCATGACAAGAGATAATCAGAATTATGGGTTCCTTGTTATGGATCGGAGTAATATCGGTAGTAGTTCGTAGGTTGCTAATCTTCTCCACAGAGGAAAAGATCGGCTAAGGGTTATTTATGTTCCACAAGAACTCACTCTAATGACAGGTATACAAATAACCTAAATAACACCAAACCATTATAAAGATTGGTGAATTCAAATATCTCTCCCATTTAAAAGTAATGTACCACCTATTCTGAAAACTAATGTAATGCCCTACCTGTTTTGAAGGTTAACGTGATACTGCGCTATAAAGATAATGATTGCTCACTCAAATGCCCTATCTTCATAGCCAAGAATACAGTAGCATCTTGTTCACAGAGGGGAGGTATTTTGAAAGTGATGTACAATGCTCTTCACTAATTAAATGTTCATAGCTGATTCTAATCGCAAAAATCGTCTATAGAAAAAATCGCCCTTCCCTCAAACTAGTCGTAGTTGTTAAATGTAATGACGACAAACTCAAAACCCATGCTCAGAGAACAACCATTCTCAAATATCATCACGAGAAAAACCTCTGGTATACATCTGCATAGATTTATGGGGTCATCATCCTATGGGGTTCATGGCCATGCCATCACTATCATCCATAGTAGTTCGGAGTATCATCATCCTTATTGCTAATTGAGGTTTCTTTTTTCTGACCCATGAAATCGTGCAAAATTCTAGCCCACATTACCTCGAAAATTATAAACGAGTAATCTCTTTTCACCCTAGATTACTGTTCATTGAAAACTCATTTGCTAGAAGATATAAGCCCGGAATTCTCATCTTATTTGTGCATGGGCTTTATCTGAGGATTTTCGAAACCTTCAAAATTTGATACTGTACTTTATCTTCGGATACTTCTCATTAAAAATGATTTATGGAACAAGCTAGAAACAAAGTGAAGAGAGAGAAATATTTACCTTAACAATGCTCTCTTATTTTCCCTGCAGTGTACTATATCATATCTCTTCCCCTGAAATAGCTGGGGAACAATTATTTCATCGTGTAGTTTTTTTTAAGAATTGTGTTTAATGAAATAATATAATTTAAAATCCTCATTAATCCTATACTTTCTCTTAGTCCCGATTAGTAAAAATTGTGTTCCATCTGCATCTCCAGCATTTCAAAACTATGAGAAAAATCAGCACCAAAATCTCGCAAATAGCCTATAGAAATTATATTTCAAAGAATCTCGCAAATAGCCTACACAAACAAAATGGTAAATCAAACTCCAATATAAATCATCGTCTAATCTCTTTCCTTTTCTAATCAAAAGAGCTATGCCAGAACTACATCACAATAGATTCTCAAGGATAACCCAAGGAATGAAACTGTGGGTTCCTTAATCTCAATCCATGTTTCATACCATATAAATGGAAAAATGTATTAATATGTTTATGAATGATGCCTAGTATAATAGAATTTGGCGATTCAAAGATCGAAAAGGCTTATCAATCTATTTGATTGGAACGCACAAAATGTATAGTGGGGATCTCAGTTGCATCCACGGCTGGGGTGGGTTTTTCTACTAAAGGCAGCGCCGACCCAGACGAGCGCAGGTTTTTCAATAGCGGTCCTGCCTGCAAGACGGCCTCTCCCATCTTGCCTCTCTCGGGCAACTGAAAAATAGGCTCTGGTGGCATTGGCAGATAGGGCCCTCCTGCCATTGCCGAGGTTGAGCGGTGAATGGAAGAACCAGATGTATCGAGCCGCTTTCGCTTGGGATCGCGATTCGTCATCTGATGGCCTGCTGATGGTTCTAGTGTATGTTTTCTGAGCTGCTGCTGCTTCTTTGGCTGATAAAACTGTTGTTCTTGTGACTCGATGAGATTCGAACAGTAGACCTTTGAAGATTGACTTGGACGTTGCTGCAGGCCGACGTTTGCTCGGAGATCACCAAGATCCGCCAAACCGAAATCATGGGCAGTGGAATTCCGACGGAATTGGTTGTTTCCCATTCCGACGAGCTCAGAGGAATTCAAACCCGTGGCAGCAGCGGGAGTGATGGTTGCGGTGCTGGCGGCTGGGTTCAGTTCGGTGGGTTCAGACCACTCGGAGATTCGATCGCTAGCTAGCGTGGTGTCAGGCCACTGGGAGATTCGATCGCTAGACATGACATGATGTTCTTGTGTATTCGCCCGCCTGGAGTATTGTGCAAGCCTGCGCTGCTCACGCGCTTCGTCTGCTTCTCTGCGAGCAACTGCCGAAAGTTCTTGAAGGCGATGCTGGAGTTTCTTCCTTTCTTCCTTCGCCTCCTGGAGTTTCTGCATTTCTGCCTTGGCCTCCTGGATTATCTGCATTTCTGCCTTGGCCCTCGCACGTTGTTGCTCCAGGGTTTCGGTTAATACGAGATGCCTGTTGAGCTTTTCATTCTCCTGTAAACATACAATACAAATTATCAAGGAGCAGAGGTTTGGGCCTCTAATGTTTTCTGGGAAAAATAAAAACCAAATCAATCTGTACCCTCCGGATTTTCAGCATTTCTTCGTTGGCCCTCGCACGTTGTCGCTCCAGGGGTCCCGATGATAAGAGCTGCCTGATCAGCTCTTCATTCTCCTGTAAAAATACAATACAAATTATTAAGGAGCCGAGGTTTGAGCTAAGTAGACTGTTTGGGCCTTTAATGTTTTTTGGGAAGAATAAGAATCGATCCTGGTTAAGCAAGAGACGACAAATGTATGTGTAGAGCAATAACCAATTCCTGGTAAAAGCTTATCATACCCATCCACCATGCTCCGGCAGAAGATTCCAGACACCCTTGTCGTTCTCCGCGTCGGGGATCCTATCCATGATGATAGTGACGATTATGAAAAGTGAAGCTAGTTTCTTTAATTGGAATGCATAATGCATAAAGGTAGTTGTAAAACAACGATCCGTTGGAAATGGCAACGGCATACAATGTCCAACGATCCGTTGGAAATGGCAACGGCATACAATGTCTTTCTTATAATTTCCAATTAATGAAGTGTGTGAGTCCGATCGAGTAAAAAAAAATATATCCAAGAAATCAACTATTCGTTTCAATGCCAACAGAATAATGAATAGCGTGATTCTCTATCGACTAAAGGAATGGAAAGGTCGGAATTAGAAAGTTTGAAATTTTTTTTTTTTTTTTTTTTTAATTAATGGATGTGTATTAAATTTTTTTTAATTATGTATGTGTTTGAAATTTATGTTTTTGTTATTGATGTATGTGTATTAAAAATATTGAATTAACAAAATAATAAAAGTTAATATTTTAGATATTATTTTTTGAGATTTATTAGCTTTAAGTAAGTTATTTTTTTGGGATTTAACTGCTTTAAGTAAGTCATTTATCTATGGTCATTTTTATGAGAGGTAATTAATTTCTTATGATTTTTTAATAGTCAACTTAGCACTCATTCTATGGGTTGATGCTCAAAAAGGTGAAGAAGTGGAACTAAAATCAATGAAATGAATCACATAGCGTCAATCCGAGAATGTCACCATCCCAAATAGCCTACTTGTTTTTTGTAGTTGAGAATTTATGGAATCCTATGTAGAAAGATTGAAGAGCCAAATCATTCTACAAAGGATTCCAAAAATTCTCGCATTATGTATGTGACTATAAAAACATTCAAGCCATGATCTTTTCTTCAATCAAATAATTATTATTTTCAAACTATCAAAAATATTACTTTAAAAATAAGATATTTTACCAACCTTTTAGTGTAATACATTTTTTAAAAGTTAATAAATTTTAGTTTTAAATATATATTTTATTATAATTTTTTTAATCGTGATTTTATAATATCTCTAACTTTTTAATTTAACGAATATTTTTTTTTAAATCAATAGAATTTATTTTAAAATGTATATTTTAATATAATTTATTTCATGAATTCACTATAGTGTGTGTGGAATGAGTGATTCAAACAATACTCTTACAATCATAACATAAAATACATAGAAGAGGAAAGAATCATACATTTAATTTGCAAACACAACAGCTATTCAGTGCAACTAGCTTCAGTGATGCCGATTTTTATAGTTTCCAATCTCTAAGCACAAGGTCATACATACACAACCAGCACACAACACCAAACCTACACAACCAACACACAACACCCAAATACTATTTGAGAGAATTTTTTGGATGAAACTTTTTGGAGGACTATCCTATCAAACATTTTGGGTATACACTTCAATTATTGTTATGGTTAGGGAATTTTCAATTTTAACATCTGATAAAATTACAATTTTTTTTAAGTACATCAATTATCCACATAAATTAAAATTCGTTTTGATAAAAAATTTAATTAATAAATTTGAACATACTTTTAACTTAACTACTTTACTCACCTCAGCTCACCTTTCTAATAAAAGGCCAGACCCTGATGCATCCTCAGCTCTTAGAAGGCTAAACCCTCATGCATACCGCACAGTTATATTAGTTCGCATCAAAAGGGATTTTTTAGCTGGATTCACCTAATGAGGAGATTCTCTAAATTTTAAAAGACAAGTAAACAACGTAACTCAGCTCATTCGTTCAATACAATGATTACATATGAGAGCGATGAACCCTTTTATAATGGTTAAAGAGTAATAATGGAATAATAAAAGTAGTTGTTAAAGAATAATAATAAACTATATATAATTAATTGCTAGAAGAAAGAGTCCAGTCAATAGATTTAATAAAATAAAATGAAATATATAACCCAACAAAAATAAATTATTAATTAAATTAAATTAAAAATAAATAAATAAGATATGAAAATGACCCTTAAGAGAAAGGGTAAAGTCAATAGATTAAATATAATAAATAAAACATAGAAATAATCATTGAGAAATAGGGTCATTGAGGATTTTAATTAATAAATGGTTAATTAAATAAAAGTAAAAGAGAACTAAGAGATAGGGCAAAGTCAATACATTAAATATAATAAAATAAAAAATATAAATAATCATTGATAAGTAGCATCAAGCCAAAAGATTTAAATAAATAATTAAATAAAATTAAAAGAGAATTAAGAGAAAAGATAAAGTGAAATATTAAATATAATAAAATAAGAAATATAAATAATAATTGAGAAGTAGGAAAAGCCAAAATATTTAAATAAATAAATGATTAATTAAAGAGAATTAAAATAGACAAATTAGATGTACCCATTAAAGGAAAATTAAGGAAGATCATGGAAATAAATGTATTAAAAAAAGGAGAATAACAATAAAATTGAAAAATGTTGATAAATTATAAAGCATAGGCAATATACAAATTAGATTGGATAAGGAATATATATAGTTTGAGTGGATCTAATAGTTAAGAGCATGTGGTGCCTCCTAAGAAGTCACAACTCAAAAACAAGAGGGGGGTAGAATATGTATGCTTTGGTAGACTTTAACAATCAAATAGTTGCTTGGAGGTGGGTCCCTTGTTGACAAACAAGGGACAAGGATGCAAAAAAAGGTTATTAAATAACATGAGATTATTAAATATAAGGATACAAAAAAGGTTAGCTAATCAATTAGATGTTGGATAATTGATTGCCAAGAATGGCTTAAATTATAGTCATCCTCTCAATTAATGTTGTATGGGTGTTTCTCTATAGAGGCGAGAATTTTGGTTTGATTAAAGAATATTAGAGTTTTCGAGTTAAAATAATGTTTAGCTATGGCCGATTTCGATAGCCGGAGATGATTGGTGTCAGAAATATGTTCTTTAATGTAAGCTTTGAAGGGATGTCCAGTATAGCCAATATATGATTTTCCACATGAACATGAGATTTGGTAAATGTCCAAATTCACCATGGGGTTAAAATTATCTTTGGCTCGCTGAAGCATCTACTTCAAATTTTCATAAGTTTTAAAAATAGTTTAATGTTTTTCTTACCAAGATTTTTGTTATGAAGTTAGTGGTCCCTTTTTTTTTAAGGGATAGAAATGTTGTCTTGAGGAGGAGAGGAAGGATGGTTAATGGGTATAGGATTAGAGATGATCTTGAACCATTTATTGATATGAGAAGAGGTATAGTCATTGGCTTTGAAAGCTTGCAATGGGTGGTCTTTTTCATAGGAAAGGATTTGGGGAGAAGGAATTTTAAAGGATCACAGATGTGTATTTTATGAATGAAATTTTTTTTGGAAGTGTGGTGGTGAGATGGGCATGAAGATAATGATTAGTGTGGTTCTCTCCTTTGTAAACTTGATTTTTTAGGTAGATATTAGGAAGTCGAGTGACAAGGAAACCTAGACATGGAAGTGAGTTATTGAATTTGATTTCCATGGAGAATTATACTTGAGGTAAAATGTTATTACAATGGAAGAGAAACACATCTATCACATGTCTACAGTGTTTCGAAATGACAAAGGTATCATCGACAAACCAAAACCAACATTTAGGCTTTAGGTGTTAAAAGTATGGAGGTTTTGCCTCAAAGTATTCCATAAAGATGTTATCCACAACAAAATAAAGAGATGAACCCATTGTTGTAGCTTTAGTTTTCTCATAAATGGTGTGGGAAGATAAGGTTGACGAGAAGAAAAGTTTAATGAGGTTAAGGGATTTAGAATGAACAAGTTTCGAAATCAAACCAAGGGATTTAAATCTTTTGGCTTGACAATTCCTCTTAATTATTATTCATATATTTCATTTTATTTTATTTAATATATTTACTTGACCCTTTCTATTAATGGTTATTTACATATTTTTGTTCTATATATTTATATTTTAATTCACTTTTAATTAATCATTTATTTATTTAAATTTGTTGGTTTGACCTTGTCTCTTAACGATTATTTATATTTCATTTTATTTTATTTAATATATTGACTCTTTCTGTTAATGAATATTTACATATTTTATTTTATTTCATTCAGTATATTGACTTAACATTTTTCTTAAAAACTAATTATATAATTTAATATTATTATTATTATTATTTTGTAAGTTTGGTAGTACCTTTCAATTTTTCACTTTTTTCACTTTTTTTTTTTTTTACTCCATTTTCATAGCATGTCCAAATACATCACCCTGATCGGGGAAGGGAATTGAACTTGTGATGAGTGCTATAATATCCCGCCTCATCATAGTTTAACTAAGACCCCACAGACTAATTTAATATTATTATTATTCTTTAATGACTACTTTCATTATTTTAATACTAGCGATTGCGCCATCAGTAGATGTTGCAAAGGAAACGCCGTCGGATTTCTAAAGAGTTCCAATAGTTGGTAAGCAAGATATTTGTAGTGATTTTGGTCAATTTTAGTAAAGGAAGGAAAAAATATTGTTCCTTGTCCCAATTTGTATTTGTAATTAAAAGAAAAGTTATAGAAAAAAACATGTTCAATCTGCGATAATTTGCTCTCCAAATGCAAGATACATGAAACAATTCTTTTAAACAACTATTGAAAACTGAATCACTCGGTAAACCAGGATTTAGAAGCACTATAACCATGTCAACGGCACCAAACAATGCTATGTAGAATTAATAGAAATGTGCTGCTAAGTACAAAACTGTATGTCAAATAACTGATCTATGAAGACTGTGAAAATCAGAAAAGTGACACAACTATGTCAAATAGACTAAGTTTCCAATTTGAATCATTATTTAAAAAGAAACATTGCACAAATGAGCATAGTCGAAAAAGAGCATAAACAACTATCAAATCCGATCATATAGAGAACACCACATAATTCTGGACACGTGATCTTATTAGCAGTTGGAAATATAAATTTCACTTTAGTCTAAAATCTATACTATTAGGTCTAACCATATTTAACAACAGAATCAAATTGCATCATATAATACATGTGAAGACAATGCCTAAAGCACAAATAAAGTACAACTTAAAATCTCAGAAACTCTGTAAGAAAGAGAACAAGAGTTACTTCCCCTTAATCCCCCTCCTCTTTCCTAGCTTCTTGAGATGAGGTTCCCATGAGGCCACCATTAGACAATGGCTACTAGATGTAACATCTGAGAGAGCCAAAAAGATAAATTCAAATAAATAACAACCTACTTCAAAAGTTCTCAATGTTGAATAACCTGAGACGAAGTTGCTATCAAAATGAAAGATTCCCAAAAACAAGAATAATGATACTTTTTCCATCATTCCTCAATGAACCATACAACCATAGGCTTTAAATCTGGCCACTCCTTTCATCCATTCTGAGGGTTGGCAATGTTTGAAATTTTAGCCACGTGCTTAACAAATTCATACAAATAAAACATAGAATAGTTTGCTTGCGTTTGTTGAAGAGACAATTTTTTTCTCTGAAAACATTGATCTATATTTTCTCCCTAGGATTACAGATCGCCAAATATGGGGAATGTCTGAGTGTTTTGGATGGTTTTAAGACTACTAAATTTTGTTTTTCACAATTAAAATCACTACTGTTAATGCAGTCTGAGCATAACTTAAAATCTACAACAAACTATGTTACATATTTAATATATTAAGTGAAAAGGAAACAATCATCGAAGACTATAAAGACCCAAATCAAATGCTCAACAGTGTTAAAACCAGAGAAAGAAACCCTTTCTGGTTGTATTAAAAAAACTACAAGCTGATTTTAATAGAGAATGAAACCTATGCAGAGGTCTCCACATGAGATTACAGCTTTGTGCCATCATGATGGTAGAAATTTTTTTTGTTTGGTTACTACTTGCTATGTTTGTGTCCTACTATGACAATAGACTTCTCTTGCCTCTGCTATGTACTACCGACTATATCCTCCTTTCTCCCTTCTTTTCCTTTTTAGTTCTTGTGTATTTAATGAAACTATGGAGGTAGTTGGAGTTTAGGTAATTATCACTCATTATTAGATAAAATTGCCTTAATATTATGAATTGTAATGTTTTGATGTCATTTATTAATATTCTTGATTTCAAATGGTTTGAAGTGTTTTATAGTCAGATTTAGTTTATTTAATATTTCGTAACAAAGAACAGAAACTCGCCTTATTTGGAGACATAAAGAAGCAAGAAAATGAAATAGCATGAATTATGGAGACAGTCAATGAACCTTCTTGTAGGAGAGGTGTCTTTGCAAGGAGATTCGAATGACCTTTTGGTAGGAGAGGCATATTTGCAAAGCCTGGACAACAAATAGTCACTTGAATATTGAAAGGCAACAATTCAAACCTTAGGCACTCAACCAGTCCTTTAAGGGCATGTTTAGTGGATGTGTATATGCCACAACCATAGTATGGATGTTGATTTTTATATTACTCCAAATGTATAACTCAACTTGTTAGCTTTGCATGAAACCTCAGCTGATTTTGGCATCATGTTATTTTATCATCCATTTAGATTAAATTTGGGGAAAAAATTCCTTTGGAAAGATTATTTAATCAAACTTTAAAGAGTTTAGAGTCTACGCTGTAAATCTCTTAAAAAAATATTATGAACTTTGGATTCAGATCCGTTTCTTGATTATTTGATGATTACTTACCATAAAATCCAGTGATCCCATGAGAACAATGGTTGTCAGATTTGACTTGCTGCTCCATTGTTTCATCAAGGGAAACGAAGAATGAACGGTGTAGACTACCCCACTGAGATTAGTGCGGATGACGGAATCCACATCTGTAATGTTGATTTCATCCATGTAGCCTATTCTAGCTATTCCTGCGTTGCAGATAACAACGTCAAAAGTTCGCCGCTCGTAACACTCCTTTATAGTTGTAGAAATGGATTTATAGTCCCCCAGATTTGCAACCTTCACCACAAAGCTCATATCATTCCACATAATTTCATGAATAAACCCCCTGGGATAGAAGATCTAGATAGAAATAATGTGATCCAGAGTCCATTAAAAGATGCAGATGAATTTATGCAAAGAACTCAACATTTTTCCAATCTTTATCTAGAGAGAATGTGATTAGAGGTTTTTCAACGAACAATTCAATGAAAAATATGTACAAAAATTTAGGTAAAGAACACTACCTTTGTGCAAAATTTAACCATAAAGAATGTGATCAAGAGGATTTTAAACCAAAAATATCTACATAAATTTATGTAAAGAACCTTTCCTTTGCGTAAACTTTATCTAAAGAATATTTCCCCTATTGAGCAATGTCTGTAGTGGTGTCATATATTTGATAAGAACAGTTAGAGATGAGGGTCATGCACCCTCCCTCTTTGAGAACCTCCATTGCAATATCAAGGTCGATGCACCTTGATTCTCTGGTTATCACAACATGTTTTCCTTTTAAACTTGGCATCCTCTGGCCTGCCTTCTTCCCAAAGATCACGAAACATATAATACTGATAGGTATACAAATCATAGACTCCAAATAATAGAGCAAGGCAGGCGGGGATGATGACTAATGTTATTGTTATAAGGAATTGCCACAATTCGAATCTATGGCTGATCATGATCCAATCGTTTAACAAAGGATGTAATGGTGACAAAAAGGCAACTACGAGAGTTGTTTTCAAATAAAGACGCCTTACGGTGTAAAAATGTATGGAGAGGTGTATTTCATCACTTCAACAACAGTAAAAATAAGGCTATTAAGAAAACAAATCCAACACCAAGAGAGATTCGGTAGCATTTATAGAATTAGTGAACATGTCTTGTTCTTTGGTGTTGGCTACTCAGCGTAGCTTTCTTGATCTTGAGTAGAAGACATGAATTTGTATTTAGCTTATATTACATTAACCATGAAATTTCCAACATTTGTAGAGAAAAATAATATGACTGTGAGTAAGTTTGAAATCATATAATATGAAAATTGTTTATAATTATAAAGTAAAAAACATGTAAGATTTTTTAGATACAATTACGTAATTAAAGATATGTATATAGTTTTTTTTTAAGGGAAGAAATTTGATATTCATTAACAAAAAAAAATCAGAAAGAGTATGTATGTAGGTACAAATTTTTATGTAGTTACAAAATATTACAATTAGGTAATTAAAGGCAAATTTGGTTTTATTTAAGAAATCATAATTATGAAAATTCATCATTATTGCTCAAGATAAATCATGTGTAATTTGGAAACTAAAACAAGATCACATATTCTAAAAAAATTCATTATTAATTTAATTTTTTATATATTAAGAAACTCTACTTATGAATAATAAAACATATGTAACATCAATTATATTAACAAAAAAAACCATGTATTTCTATAATAATAAAATAGTTGTAACAAAAATAATATAAAACAATAAAAACTATGTATATTTGGATGTATGAAAATTTAAATGCATTTTATTAGGTAAAATTTTAAAAGAATAATGGTTATAAACATTTAAAAATAAACTACATTCCACTGAATTATAATTATTTTATTTTATTATTTTTATTTTTTATTGTATTTTAACCTTGTTAAAATGTTCATAATGGTTATTAACATTTAAAAATAAACTACATTCCACATGAATACCATGGGCTATTTTTATAGTTTATAATTATTTTATTTTTTTATTGTATTTTAACCTTGTTAAAATGTTCATTACATTATGTCAATCTTTTTATTTAATTTACTTTTATTTTTATTTTTGTGTAATTTGACATAGTCAAAATGTTAAACATGACATTACACCATTTCTATCCTACTTTGTTTATTAAAAGGAAAAAAACTAACATTATAAAACACAAATATAAAACAATTTACTTGATCTAATGGCCTAAAACATTTCAATCATCTAACATCTGATCCAATGGCTCAGACATGGACACATGGGCAGCTAGGGGAGTTGTTTTCAAATAAGAACGCCTTACGGCGTAATTATTCTTTATCAATCATTTCTTGATTTCTCCCATTAAAATATTTACAGTTCTTGTTTGTAATCATACAATTTTGAAAGTCCCTAACAATGAGTGGATTTTCCACTGAAATGTTCGATAGAATTAACATTATCCACGTAGTTTCATCCAGAAATTTCTCTCAACATGAATAACTATGGAAATAGACACTTTCTCAGCTAAATAACTTCATGTAAGGTAATTTTATCACACTAATAAAATGATCACCATTGATAATTCATACATGAACAACTTGTAAATAACAAGAACTCCAACAACACATAGGAAGGGAATAAATTATTTATTATAATAAAAATAGCATATAAAAATACTACACCTCAATGGAAAATGATGAACCTCTCCTTCAACCTATTATTTTGGTTTCCTCCCCCCTAGAAAAATAGCCTCTCATGGGAACATAACTCTCATGATGAAGTATGGAAAATAGATGTGGATTTATCCTTGATATGAAAATTATATATAGGCATTTAGAGCGCCCTACAATAATGAATATAGAGACTTATAAGGAATTGAAATTATGAAACTTCAATAATAATTCACCCCTAGTTGAGTCATAAATCTAACCCACCATGATGATGTCCTTGGAAATGAGCAGTTTTCGAAAACACCTAAAGGACACTTGTTGCGAAGGGAGAATATATGTACACAACCCTAAATGATTACTAGGAACTAGCAAAGGTAAGGCTAACCACTGTCCATGCCCTAAAAGGCTTAAAAAAATGGTACAAGTTATGCAAAGTGGGGAAAAAGTATAAAGGAAATATATATGACTCAAATGTAGGAAAATAGGTTGATAACAATGATATATATTCCATTCATGGGTATAATCTGTGATATGGGTGGATGGTGTTGGTCTAAAATTATCTAACAATTCTAGTATTTTAGTTTTTTGGACTAACAATTTACAGAATGTGGGAAAATCCTTTTCCATTTATTTGAGAGTGTTGGTTATATTGCCTTCCCATTGACATATAATTTATTGAAGGGGATTATTAGGGTGCATTAAAAGAGGCTCAGTTTGATTTAGTCCTTAGTGATATTATTTTATTAACATAAAAAATGAAAGGTCATCGAGCAATTATTAGTATCTTCCCCTCCCTTACTTTCACACTTTGGAATGTATGAAGGAAGTTTGGTTGGAATTTTAGGGAAAATTGGCTCATGAGTGATCGGACAAATTTTCATAATGAGATGTTATAGTTTCAATGAATACATAAATGTAAGGTTCAAAGTTTGTATTTACATTACTAAAATATGCCAAATTCTCAATCATGGTAAATCTAAAGATACTGTGGTACCAAATAATGTGGCACCAAGGATGGATGAACACATCAATTCTAGATCAAGAGGTGATAGTTTAAGTGAATTTTAAGCAAGTGATGTTGCTAAAACTAGCACTCCTTCCACTAAAGGTTGCAGAATGTGAAGGTGGAAAGATCACAAGGGTATAAACCTATCACCTATGGTGTTCGATGAAGTGTGTGTGTGGTGATAAGAATTTAAAATATGCAAGATCATTGATTAAACACATAACAAAAAAATAATTGTTATTTAATTGATGATGTTGTAATGTGTCAAAAGAAACAAATTTTCATTGAGAATGAATATAAGGGTAATATGTGAAATCTTCATGACCCCACATAATTTTACTGAAATTTTAATTGGGCCTTTTGAAATATTTTAATAATGGGGTCTAATTCCATCAGAATAAAATCAGAAAGGATTTAAAGTAATGTTAAAATAAAGAGTAATAAGGAACATCTTGAAATGATTGGTGAGACTTCCAATAATTGTTCAAAAGTTCCCTTTAGTGCATTTTTTTTTCACAGTGAACACCTTGGTTGGATACCCTATGTTCTATCCATTAAGATATATCCATCTTGTGTTAATGAAAGTATCTTACCTTTTAGGTATCAACCACAGATCCATAGCCCCTACTATAAGTTGAAAGACTTAAGGAGGCCTGGAAAATTGTTGGTTAAAGCCTTTTCCTCTTCACTGGTTTCTTCTCACCATTAAATTATTATACGTTTGTTTATGGGGGAATTAAATTCCCTAAAAGGAAAATGCTTTATGTTTCAATTAAAAATGATTAAGGGGCATTATTTAGATCCTTACCACTAGATTCCTAACTTAAAGTACACAATTATTTCATGACATTGTGATGGAGGGAATTGACTTGTTAAATTAGTTTGATATTAAGTGGATGTGAGTCAATATTACAAAGAAAAATCATTTAGTTTTCATGTGAAATGAGTAATTTATGATGGTCTAACTGAACATTATGCTTCCCCTAGATCACATTGAGTGTAAGGTGAATAATGTATGTGTTCAAGTAAGACATAGAAAAGAATAAAGTATATGATATCAATTAGGTCCAAAGTGAAAATGTAAATAATATTTTTGGTTATATTTCCAAGATAAGGATATTGAGTGATATTTTACCATCCAAAATATTTATACTATGTGAATTTGTACCTTGCAGACTTCAAAAATGAAAATATGAAATGACACATACTTTTCTCCTAATTAAACATCGTCAATTACTCTCTACTCTTAAGGGATTCGAATATGATTTTTTTTAAATGGAAACTCGGTGAGATTCAAAAAAATGGATGATATTCCTATTTTTGAGAGGACCAATTTTGGCTATTGAAGTCCTCAGTTTGAGCAAGGGAAAGTGTATCTTTGAATTAAAATTCCACATGTGCATATTTGATCAAGTTGGTCCTAAATAAATTTACAGACCCTTGGAACGTTATAAATAAAAGTGACCTAAACCTCATTTGGACATCATTATGAGACATTCTTCTATTATATTCCTTCTTTTTGGCTCGTACACATCCGAAATTACAGGGTCTGAAGCTCGCATAGGTGTCTAGGGTTTTCAGTTAAAATCACAGTGATGATAGTGATAGTGGCATATATGTTTAATTTGGTCGGTTCCATGGAATTCAGGCTGGTGTGGGGACACTAGCAGATTTGATTGCTAGACATGACATGATGTTGTGTATTCGTGAGCATGGAGTATTCTCGAAGCCTACGCTACTCACGTGATTCGTGTGGTTCTATGTGAGAAAATGTTAAGTGTTCTTGGAGGGGAGGCTGGATTTTGGAATCCTATAGTTTCTACATTTCTACATTTTCCCATGCACATTGTTGCTCTAGGGTTCTATATAATAAGAGATTCCTCAACTCTTCATTTCCATGTAAACATAAAACACAAACTATTAAGAAACAAAGGTTTGATCTAAGTGGATCTTTTCGGCCTATAATGTTTTTTGGGAAAAAGAAAAAACAAATCAATCTAGCTTATGAAAGAGATAAGAATCGATCCTGGGTCATTGGAAACGAGAGGAAGAAGAAATAGACGAAAAATGTAGTGTGGAGCAAGAACCAATTTGTGGTAAAATGTTATTATACCTAGCCGTGATGATACTATTGTGGCGTGGGAGGGATTCTATCCATGATGCTAGTGCTAATTATCAATAGTTAGTTTATTTAATTAGAATTCATATGTAATAGCCCTCGTGAAAATTCCATGTAATGAAATTTAATAAAGGAAAAATAATAATCAAAGTCATGGGACACTTATTACAAGTTTAATGTTGGGAAAAAAATCATAGTGTGGGTGTTTATATGGTTTATTATGGCTAAGGAATTTGAAAAATAAAATGGAAAAGGATTTGGAAAGGAAAAGTGTCATTAATTGGAATTTTATTTATGAAAATAATGGAAAATAGGAGAAAAGGAAGGTGAAAGGTCATAGGTTGCATGTGAGGAGGAAAATGAAGGAAAATAAATTAGAGGCCTCATTAATAAAAAAGGCTTCTAAGGATCAGCTGGTACCTTTTATTAGTTTAACCATTTGTTAGTTCATTTTTGGATCTCTCTTTACTTAGCTTGAGTTAAATATATATTCCGTATGATTCGTTTCATCAGTGACACACTTAACCAAGAAAATTCAAACACAGTTATTTCGATTGGGGATGAGAAGTATATAGATACACAAGTAAAAATAATTGTCAGATTTTTTTTTTTTCAACTCTAGTGTTGCTCCGCTACCAATAGGATTAGACAATACCTCGACGAAGTCACTTCAGGATCAAAAACATTTCTCTACTTCTATAAAGCCTGGGCAGTACACCGATGGAGTTTCTTGCTTCAGCTCCCTATGCAAGAAGCCTTTCTCTTCTTTCACCCTTTATTTTATCTTTTCATTTTTTCATTTTGTTCATAGAACTATGCATAGACACTTATTAATTTCATGGGGTAGAAGAGGGATCCTGACTTATTGAGAGTATAAGAGGTTGTCCCTTTAGGGAAGGGTATTTATATACCTCTGACACACTAGTTAAATTTTTCCTCCCCTCCTTACTCTACCCGACTTAGTTGATAAGGAATAACCAACCTATTATAAAATACCAATTAGAGTAGGTGCTGCTAGTTATAGATTCAAGCATCATGATTCCACTGCGGTTTTCTCTGACGAAGAACGTATTTTCTGTCACAGCATCATCGACTAAAAGATGTAATATTTCTGCAATTAGAGGGAATAAATATATAACCAAGTGTTGGCAGTAGTAAAAATTCCTCTTGAACTTCATCATGCTTTCTTTGGAAACCAAACACGCTCTCATGCGGAAGCTATCCAACAACTGGAAATAAATGAAAATAATATAGCGAAGTAGAAAGTAAAAAAAAAAAGAAAAAAGAAAAAAAAAGACAGAAACATCTATTCGTACTCCTAACCTAAAGAAGAATAGTCTAGAATTGTGTAAAATGAAACTTCCAATTTAACCACCGATGCATTGGATAACCTATAGAGGCTAGAAAATGCATATCAAAAAATATAATCAAGCATAAACAAAAAAGATATGGAAATACATACCATGACATTCAAAGTTTGAAAATGTATGCAGGAAAATATGAAATAAAATAACATGCAAAGAATTATGTGGATGCACTATTGTGTTTAAACAAACCGTGACTCAAAGAAATGCAAGAGCAAACTTTCAAACTTCAAAACTAGTAAAAAAAAAAGAAGAAATAAAAATTGTGTCTCACAACAATGTTCTCTAGGTATGAATTCTCTATTGACTCAGTGATAGGATCATGTGAAACAGATGGAGGGTGAAAAAATTGTGAGAGAGCTTGGTTTTCAATTTGTGTGGTTGAGTGATGAGGAGACTTAAAAGAAATAGCGATGTTTTGATCCAAATTAGAACTGGCCTCAAGACTAAGACAACCTGACATAACCACCATCTAGGGCTGAAGTGCCTTAATAGATTGTGGAAGTTCCAAATCATCAGAAAGTAGATCATTGAATACCAGTGTCTTAGAAAGATCGACAATAGAAAAATCAGAGTCATGACCGGATGAATCAATGAAAATATCATGAAAACCACTATCAGAAAGCTCAAAATAGAAAATAGAGACATCCTCATGATGTGATGAATCGTAAATAAGGGAAGATTCAGAAAAATAAATTTCACCCTCTATTTCTTTAGAATGATGAGATGATAGATTGCAGAGATTGAAAAGATAATATTTTTCCTCTTTGCATTTGGGTGTAAAACTTACATCCCATGAGTTCTCAGTGTGATCATAAAAAATATCATCATAAATTGATTCTTGAAAAGATTCAACAAGGATGAAAAATTCATGATTTTTTTTTGGATAATTAGGGAGAGGTGCAGAAGGAAAATAATCACCCTTTATCACAGATTCTTGTTCAGATGTAAATTCCCACACATAGTCATCGTAAATGACGTCACAAATTTTCTTCTCAACATAAAATCCATCCTGAACTTGATCCTCATGAACATCAAAATAAAAATTTTAAATGGGTGAACATAACAACTCACAATCAGGAGTACCAAAGGAACCAAAGGATGGAGGACGAGGAGATAGAACATCATTGAAAACATTAGATTCACAGTCTAAACTTACATTAAAATTTTGAGTGTGTGGGGTGGGAGAAGATGATGGTAAATCAACGTATGAATTCTAAAGTTCTCCCACAACCTGTGGAAATGGAGTTTTTTTATGAGGATACCAATAGTCACTTGGAACAAAAAAATTATCCATTGTAGATTTAGAATCTCTATAAATGAGGTATGTTGGGATACTTTCAAAAGATTCATATTTATGTGGATTCATCGAAATATGAAAAATAAAATCAAACTTATCTTTCATTAAAGCCAATCAATATCATCTTCAAAAAATTCAAATATAAAATTAATGAAATGATTGTGAAAGTCATTGAGAGATTCATCAGGCACTTCTCGTAATCACATGATTATCTTGAACACTAATTTATAATCATACCTATCAAAGGTGTGGTGATATTTGTGGAAATATGTTCGATAGAGTCTATGGAACCAATAGGAAATGTGTAACATCATTCATTTATGTGTGCTTCAAACGTGAGTATGAACAACTTGCATGCAGTATCCTCATAGTGGATATTGTGCTCCATACAAAATTTGAAAAAAGGAGCGGTGTCCTTGAGAAAGGTTGTTCCACTCTCGCCATCGAATTTCAAATTTCAGAAGTCTTTGATAGTTCCCATGGGAACTTTCAGATTTGCAGTTCCTTCAAAACATCATGAGGCTAAGATATGGGAAGAAGCCATTATTGATTGTGGAAAGTTCAAAGAGACTTCATGGTCTCAGCGTGTCATATGGCCCTCCTTCTAGAGCTAGAAATATTGATGGTGCAAGACCTGCCAACATTCAGGGGATCTCCATGATATAATTACAACTAGACCTTACATTGTTTGGTGTAGGAGTCACATCCTAAATATGGAGCATTTGTCTATAAATTGGTTTTAAATGATGTATCATGGCTGCAATAGCACATAGAGTGATGTATCATGACTTCTTTCAGAAAAAGTGTGTGACTCTATGGAAAGTTAAGTGTAATGCATAAATTTTCTAACACACTAAGGGGAAATGTGTAATCCCCTTAGAATCCTATAATACTATGCATCTTGAAAGGAACACATGAGCATAAAGACATCACAAGCTAAGCTGCAAAATATTTCACTAGTTAATAGTGAGGGAATAACAAAATAGCACACATTATACAAGATTTGTATCAATGCAAACTAAATAGTTCATAAGAATAAGCGTAACTGAAATAACATACATTGTAATTACAACAAGAATATATCTACTATATTAATAACATATGCATGAAAATGTTTCAGCTTTGTGCTTTTATTAAAGCATAAGTTCCAATCATACATATACCATTGACATGCCAGTAGCCCAAATAGTGGAACATGAATTCAACATCACCTTCTCCTCCAAAGAAATATACTCCCTCTATGCTACAGAAAAGCCAAGGCTCTCATAAAACTCTCAATCTCCTGATTCTAAGCCTAAGCCTAGCCAAAAGCTTGACTCCCACAAAATCCCATTACATGAGTTATGAGGATGTATTTATAACAAAGGGGGTGTCTCTTCACATTCCCCTTTGTGAATCTTGGACTTCCCTAATGAATTTTCAACTTCCTTACAAATGAATTTTTAATTACATTACATCACGACTCTTCACATCCATGATTGACACTTGTAATTTCAGTTACAAATTATTTACAAAAGAATATTACAATTAATCATACCCATATAAGACAAAATTTGGTAGATCCCACTAGATAGCCTAGTAAGAAAAAACCATATCATGATTTATTTTGGGGTAAATCCAGAACAAAAACTTCCACTTGAGGTGTTTTGGTCATGTAATGGTGCTAATATTTGTACTATGCAATAAGTCCCTCAAAATGTGTGATGGTGTCAGGATGGAAGCTAACTCTGGCCTCCATCACATCTGAATGCACTGACTTGTAACCAGTCTATATTTCTATCTTCAACATGAGTAGCATTGTATTTATTTTGATAGGGAAACTGATGTACTTCCGCATATTTTTATTTTTCAGCTCAAGATATTTCTCTAGTGGAAATCTGTCTCCAATTCTCTAATTATTAATCTATCTCCTTCCTGACATGGTTCCTGCATTTGGATTTAGTGAGAGAGCCAACAAATGGGATGGTGTGGGAATTCACCAAGACATATGCGCTGTTATACAATTGTGAATACAAGACATTATTAATAGTAGTGAACGAGGTGAGTTGTTTGTTATTTTGGATGAGTATCTGAATATTTTATTTTTCTAGCTCTGCATTTTTCTTGGTTTTCTTTCCCAATTCACATGGTTCCCATTTGTATTGCATTGGCCATTCACGCATGGAATAAACAGGTGCTTGTAGAGCCTTAAGAGTTTTAAAAAATCCTCTACACTTTTGCGGAAAGACATGCAAGTGGAAAACAAGCTCCTCTTAAATATTCTACATGGTCTCCCTGAGTGTCAATACTTCACTGAGTATTACTTCCTTATGTTCTTCTATATGGACCTATGTTGAAGTTGTGTCCTGAGTTGCTACTCGAAGTTGTTCGACCTCTTTCCTAACAGTATGCATGTTTTTTTTCCAATTGTTGATTCTCGTCCATAAAATACTCAGTGTTCTACTTTGCTGAACTTGCGAAGGACAAGGTTTTTGTGGAAATGACATCGATATTCTTCCTATTGTCTTCTACAATTACCTTTTCTCTAATAAATGCAAGATATTCGAGGTCCTCCAGAAAATGTTTCTTTCGTGATTGTACAATCATTTTTGGAATTTCTTTGCAAGATATATTGTATGTTTCCATAACTATGTCATCAACAAGAGGAAAAAATTCCTCTTCCTTGCTTTGATCTAACTATGCTGCTGGTGGGGGTGGATTCTAAATGGTGACCTGTTGTTTTCTTAGAATCGGGCCAATATCTTGATTATACAGCACAGGTTTTGTCTCCATGCGATCAATCTCAATCAATTCTTCAACATTATGATCAAGCTCCTTATCCTGCATTTATATTCTCCCCTCCTTTGGTTTCCAGTTATGTTCTTTCTCCTCATCTTGTTTCTGCATTGTTTCTTATACTATTACTCTCCATCTCTCTTCTTATTCTTTATTTTGATTCTATTCCTCTTCTTTCTTTTTATTTTCTTCCTCCAATATCCTTTTTTCTTCCCTCTTCCTTCATTAGACTCCCTTCATCCTTTGTTTCTTCCATGCCTCTACTACTAAAGTCACTTTCACAATATTTGGATGTGCTTTCATCTTGTGGATTGGTTCCCCCCCCTCCCCCCCCTCGCGCTATACACAACCTTCCTCTTTCCCTTTTCATGTACAGGGTTGCATCCCTTTGCTAGTGCTATTTCCAGAGTAGCTTCCATCTATGGAGTCATCTATGAAGTTCCAGAAAAAATGTCTGGCTCGCGGGACTTAGAGGCATTATAAAAATTATTCCATGGTTCCTCCTCTGGCCATTAAAATGTCCCTCTTAGCCACTAAAAATGAATTCTCGCACAATGGTCTATAAAAAAATTGTGCAGATCATTTACATTAAATTTCACAGTACCGAAAGGAAATTTCTCTATCTTCTTTCCTTTGGTATTTGTGACTTTCAGATTCTTTATCTCATACAATTCAATTTTCATAGGAAGAGTTGGCAAAGCTTCTTTCTTGTTATTGAGAAAATTTGTTGACAGCCCTGTGGAGAGATGGTATGAAACTTATTGCATGACAAGCTTATCGGTGACATACATTGGCAAATGATGCAATGACTTCTACCTGCTAAACAATCTAAGGAAGGTGCCATCCGGTGAGGCAGGCCAATCTGTTATCCCTTATAATGCTTCCATAGTTTCACGTGACATGCAATGTGGTTCTTATTTAAAGATAAACTTATATAACGGAATAATTAAGTGGTCGGTTAGATTTTCCATTACTCCTTTCTGGCTACAATTCGCGATCATCTTGCAATATATGTACACGGTAGGGTCTCATCGTGTCCAAGTGTAGTCCATGCCATGGAATGAATTGTGTGCATATATTTCATGAAGTAGATACACAGACATGAAAAATATAGCTTCACACCCTTGGGAGGATTCAAGGTGTTAGCTACATAGATAATCAATTTTCATTCCAACAAGTGTGACTAGTTGAATGGATCCCCTTCATTCACAACCTGGTCCAAGAATATTTCCCACCCTTCGGGAAAGGTCTCAGTGCTCTTCTGGCCATAGATCCTACAATGTAAGATAATCAAGAGGTGATAGGCCCTCCTAAGAGACTTTGTCTTGTAATTGTTGGTGGTTATATGATGAGACTTTAATGGCTCTTTCACCCACCCTCCAAAAATTTCATTTGTTCTCAAATATTTTCTAGTGGCATAGAAGTATGAATGCATGAGTGATTATGCCTCGATAAAATGGTAGATGATATGATAATATACTACCGAAAAATAACCAAGCCTTTTTCAGATGGCATTGTTCAAATTCATAGTCTTCACATCAATATGTGAAAGTATCTAGCTGACTACTTCTACACATGAGAAATCTAGTTATTTGTGATGAGGTTCATCATTAGGTGTATCTTAAGGGGTTAAAATGTCACCTTTTATATTATTATCTCTCTCTCTCTCTCTCTCTCTCTCGTTTGATTACATTTTGTCGTATTTTTCTTAGTCAGAAAGGTGTAAGAGGTTTGTCACAACTTGAAGCCAAACATGGTTTAATTCTAGGAAATAAAGGAAATAAAGCTATTTTTTATTCGCATTCCATGTCAGGGCTCAGAGTATACAACAAGGAGAAATTATTGGAAGGTTTTCCACCTTCTTAGCTTCCACAATCATCCCCAGATCACGTAAGATCCTCCTCCAATAGTTCGAATTCAAAGGCAGTCGAGCAAGTGAATGTTAAGAGGGAACCAAGCTCCACACCTCTCGATGATCAAAGAGACAAATTCCTACCTTTTAGGGATTTTTTGGTAGCTTCCCATTAGAATAAATAAACATGAGCAAGATATCATTAAGATTCAATATCTATAGGAAGCTAGAGAACTCTTGACTCTGGATTAGAGATATTTTTTACTGTCATTCGGATGTAAGAGACTTGTTATGAAATGAGAATGAGAAGTTGGTTTTCCTTTCACTCATGTGATTTTACAGGGTTGAAGCTCGTGGGTTAGGGCCCAATCCATGGGTTGTAGTCTCTCTTGTGTATATTTATGCTTCCTTTATGATTCAGTATTTTGTTTTATTTCATTACATTCTAGTAGCATCATAAGACCATAAATATTGTGTTGGATGTCTCTCTCTCTCTTAAATCTTTCATTCAGGCTTGAGGAGAAAGTTATCCAACCACATACCAACAATATTTAGTTTATGATTTATTGGAAAGGACAAAGTAGTGTTCATTATATTTATCATGATTTTTTTGTAGATTAGAGGTTGGATTTATGTTTTAGGTGAATGTTATCTTAAGTTAAATAGAATTTGATTCAACTCATATTTTTCATTCTTTAACATGGCAGGTTGTTAATGTTCAATGCATGAGTTTATATACTGGTTTCTGAACTGGTTATAGCTTTAGAGAAGGGTCCTTTTTAGCATTGTCATATTTGACTTCACCCCTCCATTTCCCCTTCCATTCTGCTACCGACAACCATGTTTTGAAAACCATCTTCGTGGCCACTGTGAGCAGCCTTCTTTGTGGAAGATAGGCCCTACATGGGTTATGAACTTGTCTAAGGGATTTGGTAAGGACCCATCCACTTAGATCCACCTTTCCCTCACACTTATTCATATCCACTCCACCATTTCTATTCTCAAAACCCTCTCGTCCTATTTCTTGTACCATTACAGGACTTCCTGTAGCATAACATACATAATGTAGTAGCTTCCAGTAGAAATTTTGGGAGACACCTTCACTCTAGAATCGATCCTCCACCTCATATGAATTTAGTATAGGCCTTAGTGGGCCTCCATATCTGAATTCTTGATTCAAGGATAACCCTAGACTACTCAAACTCATTTTCCTTTTGTTGCAAAACATAGTAGTTTTAGTGTGTTAGCCCATCATATAAATAACATCATTAATACAACAAATAGAATCCAGTAGGTATAATTTAATT
The DNA here is from genome assembly GCA_034641835.2 of Pinus albicaulis. Lineage (NCBI taxonomy): Eukaryota > Viridiplantae > Streptophyta > Pinopsida > Pinales > Pinaceae > Pinus > Pinus albicaulis. Next base: position 221,162,886 of record CM076572.1, read on the forward strand.
CTTTATTGCATGTAGTGTGTGTTTTAATATATATTATTTCCCTTCTTGCAATTTGGTTGAGTAGTTAAGAGAATGAATGTAATCTAGTGTAATTTTTTTCTTGTAGCTAGAGAAAGTGCTATTTTGTTCATTGAAAATGTAGAGGTTAATTAGATGAATGAGTGCAATCTAGTATGGATTCCTTTCTTACAGAGAAAATAGTGTTGAGGATTTTTTTTTTCAGTATTGACTTGCAATTATAAGTTTGTTAGACTATCTCTCTCTCAAATTTACAATAATTCCTAACACCTCATAGTAGAATTAAATGAGGGTGGCATGCATAGATATAATTTGTTATGCATATAAAAATTTCACCTCCAAGTTTTTACAAACCCCAGGTTGATAATTAAATTTTAGTAGCCTCTGGTAGTTGCAGTACTCTTGGTGCAGTACTGGTCTCACAACTTTTTTTGTTGTTGTTAGTGGGGAGGTGTCTACGTAGATGTTTGTTTCTTCTTTTTTATTTTACATTCAGTTTCAAAATATTGGAAAACCAAAAATTGTTTCATGCCTCATAGGTTTAGTGATAATTTAGGAATTTTTCTACCTAAAACCCCCGCACCTTCCACAAGTAAACCTTAATTCTTCTTTGGTGACTATGAGATACCTTCTCTGAGCATATGGGAGTTAGAAAACCATATAGGATACCCTCCTGAGATCTTTGAAGAACTTATTACGGAAGAAGAAGAATATTCTTCACTTATTGAAGCTATGGCTGAGAACATAACCTAATGAGTCTTTCCCATCAGACAAACCAATGGAGAGACTAGGATGAAAAACATCAACCCTTCAACCCTTCCATAATTTCATGGCTTAACTTCTGAGGATGCTGACACTTTCATGTTTAATTTTGATGTTTTCTATAGGACTTATGACTTTAACAGAGATGAACAAAAGTTGAAATTGTTCCCCTATACCCTCAATGATGCAGCCTTGCGCTAGTTCCTGGGTATGCCTAGGGACATCATCACTACTTGGGACCAAATGAAAGAGCCCTTCAATAACAAGTAAAAAGACTATTGTAGGTCCAAATAAGCCAAAGAAGAAATATTTAGGATGACCCTAGGGCTTGAAGAATATTTAGAGGATTATGAGGACCATTTTCAACTAAACTACAAGAGGGCCAACTACACCCTTGATCATGGATCACTAAAGTTAATTATTCTATGAGGGATCAATGATGAAGTGATAGAAACCCTTAATATGATGTTCGGAGGAGATATATATTAGCTACCTTATGATGAAATCAAGACTGTATTCAGAAACCACTCTAGGGTAGCCAGGAAAACTGGTAGAGCTAGTCAAAGCATGACCAATACCTCTTCCTCTTAAACCTACATTAAGAATGTGATTGGAAACATGTTGGAGGATTTTAAAAGTGAGATATTTCACACCTTTTCTTTGCAAATGGATATAATTTATATCAAAAGGAAACAAGAGGAAGCATAAATATCCCTGGCTATATTTTTCCCTAAATGAACTAGAAGACACCCTAGGAATGAATGCCTAATGAATGTCATAGATGCTTCCTCAGTCTGTGAAGAGAACCATGCAAAAAAAATATTTCCTTCCTTACCTAGCATAAAATTTTTATACCAAGGGGTGGAAGGTGGACCAAAGAAACTTTGATTTTTAAATCAAAGAAGGCCTCAAGGACCTCTTCCTTACCATCAGGGCATGAAAGGTGTTCCTTATTATTACTACAATTCAAACTTGAATGCACCCTTATAGGCTTGGTCTTCTTACACTCATCCATCTTGTCTCACACCTCCTTCTTGGCCTTATGCCCCTCTATATGATTCCTAAAAATTTCAATGAACCATTTTAGTTATATGTTCAACCACCTCAGTGGAGCAACCCATCACAAGGGTGGAGGCCTCTACTCAACCAACCTCCTGCTTTACTTCCTCCACCCCAAAATCAAGCTAAACTCACTCATCCTTGTCCACCTAAGCTTTCTTGGATGCCTTCCCAACCAAATCCAAACCCGAACAACAAGAAGGCACAACAAGTGTACATTGGAGAGACATCTTACCCTGCATATACTTTGGAGATCCATGAGATTAAACTTAGGTCTAGGAGAGTGCTCCTAGAAAATCATTCACCATCTCCACATAAATAGGTTGAAGTGGACAATGAAAGGAGTAACCACCAAGTTAATCCACCTACTTTTCCTAAATAATTGATCCATCCTAGCCAACATAACCCTGAAGAGACTAAACTTCTTGGAGAATTGAAGAATTTGTGTGTAAATATACCCCTTCTCTGGGATATAAAGGATTTCCCCATCTATAATAATATTATCATAGATAAATTCTTCAAAAATCATAGGAGAAAGACGAGATACACCCCCATCGTAAATGTAGTATGTCAGTTATCTAATTTGATGCTGGGGAGAGTGATTTTCCCAAAATACCTCGATCCTAGGAGTCCAATAATGGATGTACACATTGATGGTATCAATGCCCCTCATACATTAATTTATCTTGGGGTTTCCATTATTTTGAGGACCAGAGAAACCATGTTGAAGCTCAACCTCCTGGGACCTTTGAGAAATATCACTACAATTCTGAAACTTGAAAATAGATCCATATAGCTCGTGATGGAGTTGTTGTGGATGTCATGGTATCCATTCACTCCTGATAATATCCCACTGATTTCCTGGTTCTTCAACCTAAAACCAACTTTAATGGTTATCCTATCATTCTATGAAGACCTTGTTTTGCCATAGTCGATACTTATATGAGTTGTAGGGTTGGAGACATGACCATCAAGAATGGGCCTTTATTAAAACAACTGGTATTATATCCTCCTACCCAACCTTCTGTGGAAGATTATATACCTTTATGTATGGAGGATTAATAATAAGGTTAAGTGAAACATGTGACACCATACATTTTCTGTACCTTAGATTTTGTTATCATAGTGGGGAAACCTGATGAAGATGACCTCATTGACCATATCCTTAAAATCCAACCCCCGACATCCATTCCACTTGATGAAATGGTGAGAGAATTTGAAAGAAGGCCTTTGACTTAGATATTATTAGTTGATTCAACCCCTAAAACTACCAAGATTGTATTTGGCCCAGATATAACCCTAAAGATCAGTCCCTCTCTCTTGGCCAAACATGAAGAACAATTGTGCCAGTGCATGAGGGAGAACTTCGGTGATTTTGCTTGGGATTACAAGAAATTAAAGGGGTGAATCCCTTAGTATGCAGATACCATATTTACAATAATTAGGGATGAAATCCTATGTGATTTCCCTATAGAATAATGAACCCAACCTGGAAATACATACTAAAATATGAATTACAAAAGTTGTTTCATGCAGGGTTCATATAAAGCATCTTAGATAGTGAATGGGTGTCTCCTCTTGTCTTAGTCCCAAAGAAGAATGGGAAGTGAGGGATTTGTGTTGATTACAAAGAATTGAATAAATACACAAATAAATATGACTTCCTTTTCCATCACATTAACTAAGTCTTGGATGTTATTGCAGGAAAGAAGTTATTCTCTTTCCTAGATGGATTCTATGGTTACAATCAGATCTAGATCAGCCTTGAAGACCAAGACAGGAATATATTTACATGTCCTTGGGGTACCCTTTTCTTATAGATTTCTTCCATTTTTTCGATGAAATTCACCTTGCACTTTTCAGAGAGCGATCCTTAGCATTTTTTGGTGAGCTTGTCCACGATTTTGTGGAAATATACATGGATGATTTCATTCCATATGGGTATGACTTCCTACAAGCCCTCTAAAATATGGGTATGATTTCAAACAAGCCCAAATCTCAAGCACGGATACAAGTAGACCCAAAAAACTTTACCATCATAAAAATGGTTATTATTCCTCAGAAGTAGAGATATGTCAAGAGTTTCTTGGGCTTGATTGGCTACTATAAGAGATTCATCAAGGATTTTAGCAAGGTGGCCTCACCATTGCTCGGATTATTGGCCAAGGATTCTTAATTCTATTGGTCAAGTATTTGTCAAGAAGCGTTTGAAATCAAAAAATAAAATTTGAACATTTCCCCTATACTTCGAGGTCCCAACTGGGCTCTACCTTTCAATATGCATACTTTTGCATCAGATAAAGTTGTGGGGGAACCTTTGGGGGAAGTGTATGATAATTTTCCCAAGCCATTTATTTCATCAACAAAAATTTGTCTAAGGTTGAACTGAACTACATTGTCACTGAGAAAGATATTTTAGTTGTTGTCCATTCCTTAAATAAATTCGAAGATTATATTACCAAGTACCAAACGTTTGTGCATACTTACCATGAAACAATTAAATACTTAATGAAAAAAACCTTATTTGAATGATAGAATTATTAGAGGGTTACTATTGGTGCAATAATTTGATTTTTCCATTATTGATATACCAGGGAAAGAAAATGTTGTTTTTGATTTTATGTCTAGACTCACTTTTCCTACAGATAATGAAGAGATGGTTGATGATCAACTTCCAGATGAAAAATTATTTACTATATCAGTACTCTCTCCATGGTTTTCTGACATAGCCAACTACCTCATTGTTGGGAGGTTTCCTCCAAATATTTTAGCCAAAGAGAAGAGCAAAATCACAAGAAAGAGTGCCCCTTTCATTATTGGTGGAAATATTTTCAAACTAGGACAAGATTAGATCCTTAGGAGATATTTCAGGAGAGAGGAATTTTTTGACATGCTTTGTTATGAAACAAACTCCAAAAATAGAATAAAAGAGAGATCAGCACCTTACAAATAAGTAACTTTGAGAGGGAAAAATCCTTTACATTACATAAATGAACATTCTTGGATGATAAAAATGACAAAACCTCCATTTTATATATAGGAGTCCATGGGGTCAGTATTTAATCCTAGATGACCTAACAATAATAATGTAAGGGCACAATAATAACAATATGGGGGTTATAGGGGTACAACAATAACAATAAGGGGGTTACATTAAAAATAATAAGGGACTACACTAGTAATATAGGGACCTAACATGCCCCTCTCCTTCAAAAAAGTTTTTTCCTTAACGCTTGAGTAGCTCTAGATTCTTCTGTATAAAATTATCATCCTCCCATGTAGAATCTTCAGTAAATAATTTCTTCCACTTAATGAGATACTTTGAAATCGATCAAATTCGTAGTTGTCGAGTTGTCATTTCCGTGACTGCTTCAGGTTCCAATATTATTTTTCCTTCCTCATCAAGTTCTGGAAATTTTGTTTGAACTAGAATTTTTTCACCTATAACCTTCTTTAAGCATGAAACATGAAAAACTGGATGCACTCGAGAAGAAGAAGGAAGATCCAATTTGTATGTCATATTAATAATCTTTTGCAACACCTTGTAAGGACCATATTAATTTGGAGATAATTTAATATCCTTCTTAGCTTTTTTGAGGGACATTTGTTTGTATGGTTGCAGCCATAAAAATACTCGGTCTGTTACATCAAAACTTCTCTCGCTGCAATGTTTATTTGCTTGTTGTTTCATTCGATTTTGTGCCAAATTTAGGTTATCCTTTAAGAGTTTGAGAACTTGTTGTTGATGCTTGATGTGATCTTCCACTACTTTAACCTTATAATTTACTCTTAAATATGATGTGATGGACGGTGGATGATATCCATAAAGTGCCATAAATGGGGTCATTTTTGTTGCAGTATGGAAGGAAGTGTTATACCACCATTCAGCCAGAGGTAACCACTTGACCCATTGTATTTTTTTATCAGATACAAAACAATGAAGATATCCTTCCAAACATTTTTTCACTATCTTAGTTTTCCCATCGGAATGAGGATGATAAGATGAGATATGAGCAAGTTGAGTATCCAAACAAGAAAATAATTTCGTCCAAAAATTTCCAGTAAAAATGGGATCTCTGTCGCTTACAATAACCTTTGGTTTTCCATGTAGCTATTGAATTGTTTCCATAAATGTAGTAGAAATCGTACTTGCTTTAAATGGATAAGATAATGCATAAAAGTGTGCATACTTGGCAAGTCTATCAACAACCACCATGATGACAATCTTTCCTTCTGAATTAAGTAAACTTGTGATAAAATCCATTCAAATATCCTCCCAACGTTGACTTGGAATGGATAAAGGTTGTTGAAGACCTGAGGTATTAGTTGTCTCAACTTTATTTTGCTAGCAAACCAAATGTTTTGCCACAAAATTTTGAATATCATATTTAAGGCCATCCCAAAAAAAATCTTTCTTTACCCTGTGGTAAGTTTTTAAAAATCCTTAGTGTCCTCCTAAGGGAGAAGTGTGAAAATTTTGAGTGAGTGTCCACACTTCTTCATTCTTTTTCCATTCATCCCTTGCTTAAGTTATCCAATCTAGTTGGGTAATAGAAATGGCACAATGCAATGCTTCCACCTCTTCATCCTTTCTTGAGAGTGCATCTGCAACAAAATTTAGCTTCCCTTTTTTGTAGATGATTTCAAATTCATAACCCAACATATTTGTGACCCATTTTCATTGCTCTTCTAAAGATAGTATTTGTTCCAAGAAGTACTTAATACTATCATGATCAGTTTTTACCTTGAAGTGTCTTCCCATTAGGTAAGGTCGTCATTTCTTTAGTGAATGTAGTATTTCCAAAATTTCCTTCTCATAAATAGATTTATGTAAATAATTTATTTTTATTGGACGACTTTCAAAATCAATGGGTATTCCTTCTTACCTTAAAACAACACCAATTCAATTTCCTGAGGCATCACATTCCACAATAAAGGTTTCTGTGAAGTCTAGCGTAGCTAATACTGGTGCTAGGAACATTGCCTCTTTAAGATGTTCAAAGACCTTAGTTGCTTCAGGAGTCCTTGGAATTTCATCTGTCTTCAATAATGTTGTTATAGGTGCTGCTATTCTCCCATAATTATTAACAAAATTGTGATAATACCCCGTCAACCCGAGAAATCCTCACAACTGCTTTATGGTTGTGTGGAAGTTCCATTCCTTAATGGATTTAATTTTCTTAGGGTCTACCTTAACACCCTCATGAGATAAAATATGACCCAGATATTCCACCTCTTGTACCCCAAAGAAACATCTGAAGATTTTTGCATATAATTTTTTCTCCCCCAATAGTTTGAGCACCCTGTCAACATGTTCAACATGATCCTTCCAAGACCTGTTGTAGATTAGTATATCATCAAAAAATACTAACACAAATTTTCTAAGGAAGGTTTTGAATATGGGATTCATCGACCCTTGAAATGAAGAAGGTGCATTGGTAAGGCCAAAAGACATGACCAAAAATTCATAATGACTCTCATGAGTTTTAAATGTAGTATTCAAAATATCTTCAGGCTTCATTCTAACTTGATGATATCCTAAACGAATATCCAACTTGGTAAAATAAATTTCTTCATGTAATTCATCAATCATAGGAATGGGAAATTTATCTTTAATAATGATCTTATTGAGCTCCCTATAATTGGAACACATGTGCCATGATCCATCCTTCTTGTTCACCAATAATACCGGAGTACAGAAAAAAATTTGACTCAGTTGATTTGTACCAGCCTCTAACATTTCTGCAATCATACATTCAATTTAGGAATTTTGTACATAAGGATATCTGTAAGGCCTGATGTTTTGAGGAACACTTCTTGGAATCAAATGAACATCATGATCATGATTGGCCAAGACTTTTTGGAGATATGGAGAAATAGATTATTTTGATGTTGGAACTTCTAGTGAGCATAATTTATAATTACGCCTCGTTGTTATTTGTTCAGAAGCTTTGTCATGACATTAGAGATTATTATCTTTCCCGAATTCCTGTCGATACTGCATAATTAAACTTCATTTCCTTCTAATTTTTTTTTCAAGAAAATTTCTTGAAAATTAAAATCTATCGTCCCCAAATATTGTAACCATTGAACTCCTGGTACAACATCAACACCTCCCATTCGAATGGAAAGCATTGGAATATTTAATACATATTCCCCCATGGTTAGCTTGATATTATGGCATTTTCCAGATCAATTTATAGTTCCTCCATTTGCAACCATCACTTGACATTCTGGGTTTGGGTATAGGAAGAAATTAAATTCCTTGGCTACCTTACAATGAATACAATTATGGGTACTACCTGAGTCAATCAACACTATTACCTTCTACTTCTTGATATGTCCTCCTATCTTGAGATTTTGAGGAGTGGTAATTCTTGCCAATGCATTATAGGATATGGTCAGACTCATTTCTTCTTTCTCTAGGGTTGTTCCTGGTGTATATCGTCTTCTTTTGAAGTTTGTTGTTCATTTTCTTCCTCCTCTTCACAGTCCATGTAAAATAGTTTCTTCTCAACACACTTATGAATTTTAGTGTATTTTCTATCACAACTATATAAAAACCATTTTTCTCCTTTTTCTTCAAATTTTTTTGGTGTCAACCTTATAGGTTGTGGAAATATAGGAGTATCAACACTTCAATATTTATAGATGTCAGTGGTAGACTTCCTTGTCGCCATAATTTTACAGTCAATTTTTCTTTCCAACCTGAATGCCTTCTCCAATGAATCAGGTTCCCAAAGGCAAACCTCATGTTCGATGTTATCCTTTAAATTCCCTATGAAGACACCAACCTTGTGTTACTCTAGAATATCAACTACCCTTGTATTCAATTTTTGGATGTCCTCAATGTGCTCCACCACTGAAACCTTTTGTTTGATATTTATCAATTGGCTAAAGAAGGTTCTTCCCTTTGTATCTTCATAACGTGTTATCATTTCCTTCGTAAAAATTAACCAAGTGACAATTTGTTTACGAGATAAAGCCACTGATACCATACAAATGTATTTTGTTCTAAATATAAAGTTGCAAGGCATGCCTTTTGTGTGTTTTTCACATTATTGACATCAAAATATTGCTCCATATGTAGTATCCATGTTACGGGATCCTTGCCATCAAACTTCCTCATATCGATATTTGAAATATGGTGGGTCTCCAATCCAACATTAGATTTTATGAAACCACGATTAACATTTATTTTTCTCTCATCGTGATTTTCCTCTACTATCTTTTCACCATTAGGAATCATTTCTTGTATCAAGTTTGTCAAACCTTCCTTCAAACCTTCCATGTCCTCTTTTATATTATTCTTCATGTCTTCAATTTTTTCCTCTATGTATTCCATGCGATTCTTCAAACCATCCATATTAGATTCCACTCCTTTCTTCAAACCATCCATCTTAGCTTCCACTCCTTTCTTCAAAACTTCCATTTCATTTTTTGTTTCTCTTTGCGAGAGTGAAATTTGGTGCACTTACTCTTGTAATTTTGAGATATCATGTTTCACTTCTTCCTCTTCATGATTCATACTAGAGTATTTTGAGGGTGAAATGGGTGTTTAATTCTTTTTATGGGGAATTTTAGAACCCAACACTAATATCTATGCTTCAATATGCCCTTGGAATCACTTCAAATTGATTTTTCAAGCAAGACTTATGCAATTTGAAAAAAAAATACACACATGTGTCTTGCTTTTGAGGGGCTCGATATTGAAACTCAATTATCTCTGTAATTTCAAATCTTCAATATCTAAAATCAGGTCTTGTAGTATCCATTTTAATGATTCATGATAACTATTATTGTATGTGAATTCTACTAAATTAAGTTACTCCTCCCATTTTCCGGGTTGTTGCATTACATACATTCGTAACATATCGTCCAATACTTGATTCACTCACTCTATTTTCCTATTGGTCTGTGGATGATACATAGTAATATAATGAACCTGAGTCCTCAAAACTGTAAAGAGATTTTTCAAAAATTATGAGGTAAATTTCGCATCCATGTCAGAGATCATAATCTTTGGTATTCCATGTAATATAAAATTTACAACATAAATATATATGAAATTTGCATAATCTTATATGTAGAATGAACAATAATAAAGTGAGATACTTTACTCGAGTTATATACTACCACCACAATGGAATCTTTTTGTTTCCTGGTTTTAGGAAAAAACTATTACAAAATCCATAGTAATTACTTCCCACTTGCACTCTGGAATGGGTAGTGGATGAAACAACCTAGTGGGGTGTTCATGTTCAACTTTAACTTGCTCACATTCTAAACACTTGGCTAGATATTTTGTAATCTCTCATCTAATTCCGGGCCAAAAAAAAATTCTTTGTGGCTGAGAACAATTTTTAATATCCAGGATGGACAACATAAGGTCTCCTATGGAATTCATCCAATATGAACTGCTTAATAGTTATTTGATTGGTTATATATAACCTTCCACTAAAAGTTAATAAATTATTCTTATTTAGGCCATAATCAAAATATTGTTTAGAATTGTTTATTTGTTTTACTTGTTTCCATAAAATAAATATTTTGGGTCATTATCTACAATCTCTTTTAACAAATATGAAAAACAAATTTAGCTTGGATAAATAAAATTTCGCATATTTGATGCAATTTTCTACTCAACACACCCGCTACACGATTCTCCTTCCATTTCAGATGCTTAATATCAATATTGAACTCACTTAATAAAGTTTCCCACCTACATTGTCATGCATTGAGACTAGGTTGTTTAAAGAAATTGGTTAGGATACTATTGTTGGTCATTAATACAAACATTTTCCCTTGGAGATCATCCCTCCATACTTTTATAACATGCATTACCATAGTTAGTTCCAAATCATTTTTAGAGTGTTTCTACTCGTGCTCTTTTATTTTCGAGGATTCATATGTAATCATCTCACCTTCTTTCATTAATACTCCTCCCACTCCTTCCTTACTGAAATCAGTGAAGACTACTTATTCCTGCTTAGGGACTACAATTTTTAACATTGGGGTTGTGGTTAGTAAATTTTTCTATAATTCAAAACTACACTAATAATCAGCAGTTCACTTGAAATTTTTTCCCTTTTCTGCAAGGAGGTGATAGGATAATATATTTTGGAAAATAATTCAATAAAACGTTGATAGTGTCCCACCAAACCCATACAGGATTGGATGTTAGCAGAATTAGTATGGAAAGGCCATTCCATGATAGTTTTAATTTTCTCTGGATGAATAGTTATTCCTTCTGTATAATTTATGTGTCCCAAATATTGGATCTCATATTTATAGCAATAAAACTTACTATACTTTTTGTGCAGTTGGTGCTCCCATAACATTTGAAAAACTATATGCAAATTCTCATTATGTTCCTCCAAATTCCTTGATTATATAAGGATATCATCAATAAAAATGAGGATAAAGTTATCAAGATAAGGATGAAACACATTCTTCATAAGACTCATAAATGTTGTCAGTGTGTAAGTGAGGCCGATGGGTAGGAACACAAATTCATAATGACCATAATGGGTCTGAAAAGCAATTTTAGGGATCTCCTCCTCATGGTATCGTGATCACAAACCAATTTTAGAGAAAATCATAGCCTCTTTTACTTGATCGAATAAATCATCAATTCTCACTAAGGGTTATTTGTTCTTAATAGTTAGCTTATTAATTTTTCGATAATCAATGCATAATATCATGGTACCATATTGTTTCCTCACCAAAAAATATAGGTTCTCCCCATGGGGCACGCTTGGACGAATATAACATTTTTCAGGTGATTCCTATAATTGCATTTAAAGCCCAGATAATTCATGAATACTCATTCGATAAGGTGTTTTTTACATCGATGCAACCCATGATATTACCTCTATGGTGAAATCGATATCCCACTTGGGAGCTAATACTGTAATTTCTTCCGGAAACACATCCATGAAATTATAAATAATTGGCAAGCTTTATAGAGAGGTTGAATTATCCTCGGAGTTAGTAAAACCGAGTTGAACTCCATATATTTGACACCCTTTCTTGATACGCTTACCTAACTAGGAGGCAATAAATGGTGATCTCTCTACTCACTAAATATCCTATAGAACCCCCTCTTTACTAAAGTAAGTGATAGTCTTATCTTTATAGTTTACTACTGACCAATGTTTTTCCAACTAGTCCATTCCAATTAAAACATCATAATACCTTAAAGGTAAAACATTCATACTCACATTAATTGACTAACCTTTTACATCAATGGGACAATCATCTACTTTGGTTGCTACCCTTATTTTTTCCCCAGTGGCTAGTTGTACTAGCAAGGGTTTTTGAATTTATAAGTTTTCATATGGCACATTTTCACGATTTTAGGACTGACATAACTTAAAATGGCTCCTTGGTCTACAAAATTGACACAACATGGCTATCCTTCAAGTTAAATCATAGTAGGTTGATATTCGGCTTGATGGTCCTCTAAGGTAGCATTAATCTTAGGTATGTTTTGCGCTACCTTACCCACTGTATAAGCCTCTTGTGATTGGAAGTCAGATCTGTTCGGTATGGTGAGGACATGTTTTATAATAGTGAGGCTCCCCATAGCCCCAACACTGCAATGGGGATTGTTGCGACTTGATGAATTATGGTTTACAGGAAACCTATACTTCTCTCGTTTCAGTTTTTGATTTAATTTTCTATTAATTCTTTCCAAAAAAATTATTATGTTGATTTTCATGCAAATTTATAGCATTTTCACTTTTCATATTTTTCATATTCTCTAATTTTTTCTATACTTTTTTCTGAGCACAATTCTTACTACTTTCTCCATTCTTCTGCTGATAATATGTTCATGCCTTTGTAATTGCCTCATTCATGGTTTTGGGGTTATCAAAATCCAAACATTCTCTCATGAATGTTGGGAGCCTTCTCATGAAGCGTTATACCTTGGCTTTATCATACAGGATATAAGGCACAAACTGTAAAAAAGACATGAATTTGGTCACAAACTCATCCATAAAGATTTTTCCTAGTAGAAGGTCATGAAATCATTTTTCTTTTTCATCGTAGAATCATTCTCTCAAATACTTTTCTTTAAAAAATTTCTAAAAGTCTCCCCAAGTCACTCCATGTTCCTAAGTTGCATGTACAACCTTAACTTATGACCAACATAACGTGGCCTTCCATTGGATATGGTATATGGCCAAAATTTCCTTTATAGTGCCATTTTGTTCATAAATTTTAAATTATTTGTTAATATTAATCAACCACGCCTCAATATCTTCTTCCATTTCTCCATCAAATACTAGGGGTTTAATATTATTGAAATCTCCTGTTAACTTTGTCTTTTATTTCTTATTTTTATGATGTTATGATTAATTATCTAATTATCCCTCACTACGACCCTTATCCCCTTGAAGGCATTGCATGTGACTCCCTTCAAGTGCATTTTCACCTCTCTTCCTTTGATCCTCATCCTATCTTCATTGTTAGAGTTGGGTATAGAGGTTCTATTATTCTAGTGATCAGAAATAACTTTTCAGTATTTTCTTATGATCTCACATTAATCTCTCATTGTCTACCCTCAAACTATCCATATTAGTTCTTAACAGCTAAATATACTCCATCAACATGGCAGTGGGATTCTAATGGCCTCCTTCCAATTGAACCAACATTACTGGGTTGGGCCCTGAAATAGGTGTGGAACCATATTCGACAACTCACCTTATTGGTTGTTGTTTTTTTTCCCTCTTCTCATTACACCCTCTTTCTATAATCACAACATATGTGTATTTGATAATTAATTTACCAATAGGTCACAAGGTTGTTACCTTCATTCTGATACCACTTGTAACAAATATCCACTCTAAAAAAAAATACAAAGAGTTTTACCCAAGGAATAACAGTAATTTTTTTTTTTTAATTTACTTATTTCATATTACTAGTGGAATAATGTTTTCATTTATATACCCAAATCTCCATGGTGATAACATTATTATTATGGCTCTTAGGAGGCATAGAATATAATTTTAATGATTTTGCTTTTGGAAAATATAAATTTGAGTAATATAAATTCCAAGGTTTAATACCTACGGGTTAAGGTATGCACCATTAAATTATGATACAAAACACATGGTAAATTCATCATCTAGGAACTTTCTAGAACCTAATGGACACATCAGTTGGATTAAGTATGAATAGCATAGTTGAGAACAATTGTGTACATTGTCACCATCGGATATTAGGGTTTTTATGAGACGAAGAGGATTCAATTGAACAGTTAATGGTACCGGTTTTCATCCCAGTCACCCATCGACACCTCCATTCCATCCTTCCATGGGTTTAGCTACACCACTCCTTAGTCCCTAGGTTTATTGGTTCAACTATTCGGTTATTCGCAAAGGTAGGAATTTTTAAGTGCTTTTCATCCCCTGTAAATTTTTTTGTTATCCATAATATTGCAGATGGTTTAATATTCCTTCTCCTCTTTTTATGGTGAAACTCAAGCCATAGGATCAATGTATCATGACTTGTGCTTTCCATCGTGCAATAAATATTCCTCATTAAGGTATTATACTTAATGTAGGTGTATTTACCTACTTCTACGAGAATTCTGATAACCCTCCTTTAATTTTTAACTAATACTTGTTGGCCACCAGATATTTTTCTTTCACATTTCTTTGGTCTCTGTGGCATTCAAAGGTATTGTCCCTGGTTCATAATGGGGTTTCATTTATCTTTAAATTCTAAGCAAGGATTCACAGAGGGTGAGATACTCATACTTTCTATAGTTTCTATGACCAACAAGTGTGTATTGTGACTTGGTTTCTATTTCTTGTTTCAGTGGTTGAGATAATGTATCAACACTTCTAGAAATTTTGGTGCTTTTCCCTCTTTCAGGTTCCAGGATCTCTTCCCTTTCAGAAGTTTAATGAATAAGGGTTTTAGGCATGATTATTAGTTTTCTTCAGTTGAAATCGATATTTAAGAATATTGTCATTTTTAAATCGTAAGATGTTAGCATTTACCTTGGTTAGTTGTACTTCAACATACATTTTTTTACTTTTAAAAGGCTCAAGAGTCTTTCCTGCAAGCCAATTTTTATGATTGTGTATTTCAATCATGATTAAAGAACTATTTTGAGAAAGGAATGATGAGCTTTGTTGTATATTTTCATTGTGATGGTTGTATGCTCGACTCTGTCTTTGTATCAGAATATTTCTACTAAAAAAATGTTTTGTTTTGATTATTATCTTGGTATTATAGTATACTCGACTATGCTCAGTATATAAGGTATTGATATGCTACTGCATGAGTATTTTTTAATTGCCTCCAAGAATGATGTTTGAGTTGTGAGAAAAGAAGACTTGGTTTACTTGCAATGTTTATAGTTTATTCCAACAATACTTTCTTATCGGGTTCCAAGTACATGGTGTTCAAATTGGTTTATATCTGTGTGTGTGTGTTTTCAGAAATTTTCTAGTACGATATAACAGTTTCATTTACTTAGTATTTGAATTCTTGCAGAATTTTATTTCCCATCGCTTTTGTATTACAATCTGAGGCTCTTCTCAATGTATCCTTTCCACAGTTTTGCTATTCATGTAAAATACATTAGTTACTGTAATTATATGGGTATGTATTCATTATAATTGTCATTAGTGGATTAAAGAAATGACACCCAAACCTATGTAAGTGTGAGAACTATTCCCCAAGGTATTTTAACCCATAGAAGGGACTAACATCATCGGAAGGGGGGTTTCAACACCTAGTTTGTTGTAGACCTAGCTATTGGATTTATTTTTACTAACTTATAGAATTTATACACTTAAGTGCTTTATATCACCTTACCTTCTATGTTCAAACCTATACTCACAGGTCCTCATTTGTCCTAACACAGCCAAAGTTTTTTTGCCTACTTGACCTTTATTTTCCTTATATCAGGGAGCAAAGAGACGAAAATACAATCATTTTCTATTCTTACTAAAATACATGCCATATTAGAAATTGTGAGAGAGCAGAAACTCACAGAATTCACACACAAATAATTAATTTCTATATTCAATAATCAGAGATACATCAAATATATATAGTTAAACTAATGCTAATCTTATAGAGAGAAGTTGAGAGAATCTCTCAACTTCCTCAACAACCCAATCTAAACTAAGTAAGCACAATAATGGAGGCATTATCTCAAACACCCCCCTTTAATGCATACATTACAAAAATGGAGAACATACTAATTTAATACAAACATTTGTCTGCCCTGGTCTTCATTAACATTTGTTCCCACTTTGAGATCTCATAGGAAACGCTCTTTTCTCCACCATTTTCGAGCTACCATTCAACCCATTTAAAATACATCTGTTTTTGACCAGCAATAATGAACTTTGCAAGATCAACAGTATTGAAAACTCGGCTCGTCGGGGCTTCTGCGATAAGAGCTGACAAGTGATGAACCATCATATGGACCAATCACCATCTGTCGGATATTTCGCTTTTTGCTATCCATCAGTGGCTAGGCAAATGGTCTGAATACTGAATGTGTTCAAGAGCTAATCTAACAACTTGACTTGCTTCTCATACTGTAACCTGTAACTGATGCTCCTTGGCCCGTAGCACAACAAGATCAGCATATAACAAATTCACACAATCAAATTAGTCAATTGTTCTCTCGTCCCTGTAGGACGTCAAGAACGACTAATTTAAATAATGCTAAATTTTTCATAGTTGGTTCTGCACTACAAATCTCACAACAACAAAATTTATGAAATTATCCAAACATCATTCAAATAATTAATAAAATAGGCAACGACTTTCACTGCGTTTTTGGCTGCTAAATTAGTGAATATTGCAGCTTCATTTTGTTGGCTCGATCCCCCAATATTGCACTAAATATTCCAGCGTGCCAACTAGAATCTGCAGAGAATGCACTACACTAAAACAAACAACAAACCACCAACGAGAACTCTAAGCAACAAATTCACTGCAAACTTTAACCCCGTATCTATCCACGATTCTTCCAGTGCCTCTGCTTTATAGAACTTCAACGATCAGCGCTCTAACGATGGTATATTGAGAAAATCCTTCAATTCTATCTGATTCTGGCTGGTGGTGTCTCCACTGGCCATCTGAATCAGAACGGCATAATTGCACACTCCAATCACATATGTCAATATTGGTAGGAAAGTTGTGATCCAAAGTTTCAACAGTCACCATGTAGGGATACGCGTTGACCATCATAACCTTACGGATCTTGCTTCTCACCTAAATAGACAATAATACACCCCAATTGCTGCATCATACTAAAATCGGCCCTCACAACTCCTTTGAACCATAGCATGACCCAAGCAGCAATACAACTTCACGCAGAAACGACTTCAATTTCTAACACATCTCGAGCCCACACGCAATGTTCTTCAACGATTTGCTCGCACTTGGCTACAACTCGATCTTGGCCTGTGTACAACAAAAATCTAGGCTCTTCAGGCTACACAAACTCAATTTTTCGATGCCCTTTTCGTCCGATTTGTGTCCATTGAACCGGTTCCGGCCAGTCTGCTTGCAATAACGCACCTCCACCAGCAACTTTCAACTGTTGGCACTGCATAACACTATTCTCCATGTACAGCAGATTCAAAACACAGCACCAACGCACCAAAAAATTCCTTTGCAGCAGCTCCAGACCTGAATCTAACACTGCGTGCGTTTTCACTGTAGGCAGCGCTATAATAACTTGAATTGAGCAAATTCAGAGCAACTTACAGCGATCTCTAACCAATAAAATAATTTTCTACATTTACACAATTTAAAGCAAAAATAACAAATACACAAAAAACTTTTACTCAGAAAATAAATTTACTGAGCTATCTACTCTCCTACAGCAACGATTTGATAATCATGGCTCTCACATTTTCCTGGCCATCCCGTAAGGGAATCAAGCCAGAACATCCTCTGATACCATATTAGAAATTGTGAGAGAGCAGAAACTCACAGAATTCACACACAAATAATTAATTTCTATATTCAATAATCAGAGATACATAAAATATATATAGTTAAAATAATGCTAATCTTAGAGAGAGAAGTCGAGATAATCTCTCAACTTCCTCAACAACCCAATCTAAACTAAGTAAGCACAATAATGGAGGCATTATCTCAAACATGCCAACCATGCCTGAAAATTTTTCAATTTTCCAGTTTCTACGATTTCAAACAAATTCTTTGATTTGAATATTTATAAAGGAAAGCTTTATAAATCGCTTTAATTTGAAATTCTATTTTTTTATTCTTCCTTAAGAATAAGTACAAAATATAAAAACCATATCAATATTTAAATTCAAAAATGATACTCATTTGTCTTAGCCCTGGTTAGATATTGTCAAGAAGGAAACCAAGAAGAGACTCCTTTAACCAACCAACCAATGAGTCTGGCAGCACATCTAGATTTCCCCTCGGGCCCTTGGTTTCCATAGCGGTTTAAGACAGTTATTTTTCTACAACCTCGGGCCCTTGGTTTCCATAGCAGTTTAAGACAGTGATTTTTCTACAACCTCAATACCTCCATTCTAGTCTATATTTCTCTTTTGAAGAGTTTCCACTAGTTAAAACCAACTCAAAAACACCCTCTATTAGTACCAATTCTTTCTTTGACAATGCCTCATCACCCATTTTGGATTTTTTTCATAATACTTCTTCTCCCTACCACTCGTCTCGCTACCACTTTTCGCCTTTCTCACTAAGATCTGGTCCTTTAATCTCTGAGGGGAGGAAATATTTTTCCAAAGTTCTAAATTTCTGGAAACTAACATTTTATTTTTATTTAAAACAAGAGTCTTTTTAGTCTCTTCTCTAACTATTGTAATTCTATTTTAAAGAAAATAAATCATATTAATAACCACAATTCTAATTTCTTTTACTAGTTCTACAAAACCGAGTTACTGAGTCTTGCAGTAAAATAAGTAACAAATATATACATAACCATGGTTGTTATAGCTATATGAAATTATATTACTTAAAATAAACATAGAAATAATTTATTTATAATTCTAAAAGTTAAATTGAAATATTTTTACCATAATTTTTTTATAATTGATTGTGATCTTAACAACCAACCAAGTGAATGAGATGAGAATGACATTATTGATGTTCTATAATGTTTTTAATTAAAACTAATTAAATATTTATAATCATTTATATTTTTATTGTAGCTAATTGTTTTTTATATTTAATTTTTTTTGTAAAATACTTGTGACAACTCCAAGTTGAACAACTACATAACTAGCAATTGCACCTAATGTTGCAAAGGAAACGCCGTAAGAAAGAAGCTAGAAAGAAAGCAACTATAATTAATTTGATGTGACCTTATATTTATGTTTATAATGTGTACGTTACAGACCTGAGTATTAAATCTACCCCAAAAGTAACATTAAAGATGGGAAAGAAAAATCTTTGGTAATTAACTTTACAATTAGTCTCCAATACAGAATTCCACTACACTATTCCTATACAATTCCTTATTAAAAGCCATTCGACCAGGGATGAAATCAACCAATCCATTAACCATATACAAAATGCTATTCCTTCCAATGCGGCAGATGAATTCACCCATCTCCCCACAAAACTGTCTGACAATATTGAATTATTTTTTTCATGCGCCTTGGATATCAATTTAAAGGAACAACTGGAACTGAAAGACTTGGCAGAAAAGATATGGTTTGACCTAAACATTCAATGCTGGCTCTCGAAAGCAACTTGAGTAGATATACTTTTTGTTGCTACATCAGAAGTTGTAGCCAGACCCTGAAGCATTCTCATGACCTCCACAGTATCATCTAAATAATACTTTGCTTTACTCGGTTTCTGGTAAACGGTACAAACTTCAGATATAGAGGCCATATGTTAAAGTTATTGCATTAATACTTAAAACATATCTTCATCGTATCCGTTTTCTCCAGGTAATAAACAAAAACCGACGGTTTTCTCTTTCAACTATTGTTTACGTGTTGTTGTGCTACCAAACCACATTAACACCCCCGTAAATTGGATTTGAAATGTGTGTAAATACTAAAACCTACTTTCATAAAACTAATCGTAACAATTTCGATACTATACAGGCACATTTTCTGCACTGGGTTTAACTTCAATATGTCAAGCAATTTTGACTTCATTAAAGCTATTTGCAAGCACAATTTCCGCATAGATCTAAAAGCCTCGATTGGCATGATCCAAAACTGATCATCCGATGATGCCAAACCAAAAGGGCTTATTTAGCTTCATGATTGTTTGTAGTCCTATGCTTCTGAATCAACCATCCAGATCCATTAACCATATGCAAAATGCTTGTCCTTCCAATGAGGCAGATGAATTCACCCATCTCCCCACAAACTCAAGGTTCGACAACATGAATTTTCGATAGAATTTTTTGTTGTTATATCAAAAGTCAGAGTTGCATCACATTTCTACGACCTACAAGATTATCTAAATAATACTATGTTACTTGCTTTATCAAGCTTCGTAACCATGACAATAAAATACCAACCATAGAGGTACATAGATGGTTGAAGTAATTTAAAACTCGCAAACATATCTTTCATCAGATCCGCTAATTTTATGTAATAAACAAAATTGCCATTTCTTTACACTGGTTACGATGGGTTGTTGTGTTGCCAAACCTTTACTAACACCTCTGCACCCAAATCAAATGTGTAAATACTAAACCCTACTACTTAAGCAAAAACCAATCAACAATTTCTGATGCTCACATATATAAGTACTTTCCGCACCTAGGGTTTAACTTCAACAATATGCTGGCCACTTTTGACCTCCACAGGCTCATTTGCAAGCACACTCTCCAGATGATCTAAAAGCTCCTTGGATTGGCATGATCCAAAATCCAGATCAGCATCCTGATAATGCCAAACCAAAAGCAGTTTCTATAGCTTCTATGGTAGAACCATCAGTAGTTTCAGTATATAATTTCATAACATGCTCTGCTGTTTTCTTCCAGTCAAAGTCTGCAGTGGGTAGCGTTGTTTCCCATTTAGAATCTTGGTTCCACCTGAACCATACAAAAGCAATTTATAAGAAAGAAGTCATGATAAATTAGAGATCAAGCATAAAACTATGTTACAAATGGTAAAAAAACATGAGAAAATAAGTGTCAAGAGATTGCCTTATGAAATAGCCATGCTCTGCTGCAATCCCTAACTTACGGCAAGGTGAAAACCATTCACTGAGAGATTTCCGACCTCTTCCACTCACAATAAAGACAACATTTTTAGGGTCATTGCATACGCTGTTTACAACAGATATTACTTGTGGACTTGGTGTTTTGTTGATAGAAGTCTGAGGCATCATAGTACCATCATAATCCAACAAAATTGCCCCCGCCGTAGGTTCTTCTAGAGTGCGGAGACAATATGTTCTCAGAGCAGCTCTCCTAAAGCTTGACTATACAACCCCGAAACTCAATCAAATCCAACACACCAAGACCTTTTCAAAGTGATCTCGTATACTTTCCAACCGTTTCAAAGTTGTGAGCCTAATAATTTTCTACCATGTAAGCCACATACTGTAATGTTTTTTTGTGCCGTAGCGTCGTCACCGTGAATTGAAGTCAGATATTCATGGTATCAAATAGTCAAATTTTTCTATGTTTCAGTGATTGACCTGGTCGACCGAGAGAAGGAGAGCACCCTATGAACTCAGACACGACTAACATACTCTTCTTTGGAGTACCAGAACTCAATCCTAAGGCTTCATCTACTTTGGAGCTACCCTGTCTGCAACCAACATATAACTAAATATACCGGTAAACATGCAAATAATGGATTTTCAATGTAGCGGAATGCTCTTAATTTCTGAAGCTAACCTTTGACAAAATCAATAATAAGCAGTTCAGAATTTTATACATTTGCTTCTGGAGGGAAAATCTGCATGCCTGTCTGTGCTGGAATAAACATAATCTGATTTACCCCACCCCCACCACTAATTCTTCCAACACACTCATATCAACCTACTTCAAGGATTGTTTGTAGTCCTATGCTTCTAAATCAACCATCCGATCCATTAACCATTGGACAAATGTTATTCTTTCCAATGAGGCAGTGTGAATTCACCCATCTTCCCATACAACACTCCTCGACAATATTGAATTTTTTCATGCGTCTTGGATATCAATTTAAAGGCACAACTGGAACTGAAAGACTTGGCAAAAAAGATATGGTTTGACCTACACATTCAATGTTGGCTCTCGAAAGCAACTTGAGTAGATAGACTTTTTGTTGCTACATCAGAAGCTGTAGCCAGACCCTGAAGCATTCTCATGACCTCCACAGTACCATCTAAATAATACTTTGCTTTACTCGGTTTCTGGTAAACGGTACAAGCAAACACTTCAACTATAAAGGCCATAGATGGTTGTGCCATTGCAAAACTCGCAAACATATCTTCATTAGATCTGTCATCTCCTATGCACAAAACAAAATCTGGCGGCTTTCCTCTTTCAACCATTGTTGACAGAAGTTGTTGTGCTACCAAACCCTTACTAACACCCTGTAAATTCCAAATCAAATGTGTGTAAATTCTAAAACCTACTTCACAAAAAACCAACTGAACAATTTCTGATGCTCACATATATAAGTACTTTCTGCACCTGGGGTTTAACTTCAACAATATGCTGGCCACTTTTGACCTCCACAGGCTCATTTGCAAGCACACTCTCCAAATGATCTAAAAGCTCCTTGGATTGGCATGATCCAAAATCCGGATCAGCATCCTGATGATGCCAAACCAAAGCATTTTCTTTAGCTTCAAGGATTGTTTGTAGTCCCTATGCTTCTAAATCAACCATCCAGCATCCATTAACCATATACAAAATACAACCGATGGATTTGATGCCATTTCAAAAGGGTCTACGATTCTCTCGAATCTTAATAAATCTTCAGCTGAATCACACCTGCAATATTTTCTCTGCAACCTCAATGGTCTCAAGAAAGTAAGAATAGGAGAGAAATCCAAGATGTGATTATTATGAGAGATCAACAACTATTGAGAGCTATCATTAAGAAGAATATAGATCTGCTCTAGAGGGATTAATTTCTAGATCATTTGACTTTTCACTCCTTACAATATAAAGGATTCATCAAAACATAATATTGAGTAGCTAGGTGTAGGACACATTCTCTACTTCCCAAGGGTGGCATCAACCAATATCTTTGAATGGAGCCTGGAATAATGTCTAATAACAAGGCAAAAGCATATGCAATTTTTTGCAAGGACTTCAATTGACTACCAATATGCACGTTATAAGCTAACATTCCTAGGTGACTATAGATTAATCATAAAGCACATATTCTCCAATATCTCTCCTTTATACATAAATCTAGCTTCCATCCCGCAAAGGATTTGAAAACTTTTTGATAATTCAAAGCTTTATATTGGTTTCATATTTTTTTCACAAAACATAATTAAATAGCTACAAGGAAAGTTAGGCTACAAAAGAAAAAAATTGGCATTAGATTCCAAAATTTCTCCTGGACTCCATCCGTCGTGTGTATATGGGTGCTTTAAGACTCTCTCATCCGACCCACTTTATATGTAAATCATGGCAATTGTCATTAAAATTGCCCGTCTATTAATGTTGAAACCATGGACTATCATGACCTTTGTGAGGCAAGACCTTCCCTCCAATGAAGCGTGGGAGCTGAGTAAAATGGGTTTACGAAGGCGGTGTATAATATATATATGATATTGGATGAATTCTCGAATGTTATAATGAAGAGCTCTCCATATACCGCAATGGACCGGAAAAAATTTATTCCAATTGTACTAGGTGGAATAGGACTTCATCGATGTCTTGTCAAACATAACATGGTATAGATCCAAAGCCCATAATTGGTCCATATAATCCACAAGGGCTCTACTATTGAGTTACAGTCTGTCCAGCTTTTAGGACAAATGCCTTTGCAATAAATTTATAAGTTCTTAAGTGGGAATGAGAAACTCGTTTAGAAAACAGTAGTTTCTCGTTTAGAATTCCATGATCGTAACGCTCGTTTGAGTAGAATCTGTTGGCATGGTCTCATTCTCGAATGTATTCTATAGGATTCGTAAATTCATCTATTTTGTCATCACTCGTTGTTATCATAAAGAAACCACCTCCGGACACCTAGATAGCCATGGTACATGATCCATTCTCCGAGAAATGGAGCTTGGTTCCAAAGCATTGTGCAAGCACGTACACGATGGGGAGGCCTCAACATCTGCACAGCTTTCGAGCTCATCATGGATTTCACTTCAACCCTAGCTACGGATGGAAGTAAACCACCTCTCGGATCTCCATATAGAAGCCTTCATTCCTTCAATTTCCGGTATTTCTAAGCCACTAGGCTTCTCACATTTGATCACTTCTTGAGCAAATACCATCAAAACCTTAGTCTTGAAAACCTTGATGCCCAAATCCATAATGCCCCATTTCTTGAAATCCCTGGCATTATAAATGCTTAAGTGGGAATGAGAAACCTGTTAGAAAATAGAGTTTATGGTTTAGAATGCCAAGATGTGATTATTATGAGAGATCAACAACTATTGAGAGCTATCATTAAGAAGAATATAGATATGTTCTAGAGGGATTAATTTCTAGATCATTTGACTTCTCACTCCTTACAATATAAAGGATTCATCAAAAACATAATATTGAGTAGCTAGGTGTAGGACACATTCTCTACTTCCCAAGGGTGGCATCAACCAATATCTTTGAATGGAGCCTTGGAATAATGTCTAATAACAAGGAAAAAGCATATGCAATTTTTGCAAGGACTTCAATTGACTACCAATATGCACGTTATAAGCTAACATTCCTAGGTGACTATAGATTAATCATAAAGCACATATTCTCCAATATCTCTCCTTTATACATAAATCTAGCTTCCATCCCTGTAAAGGATTTGAAAAACTTTTGATAATTCAAAGCTTTATATTGGTTTCATATTTTTCACAAACATAATTAAATAGCTACAAGGAAAGTTAGGCTGCAAAGAAAAAAATTGGCATTAGATTCCAAAATTTCTCTCTGACTCCATCCTATGTGTGTATATGGGTGCTTTAAGACTCTTCATCTGACCCACTTTATATGTAAATCATGGCAATTGTCATTAAAATTGCCCGTCTATTAATGTTGAAACCATGGACTATCATGACCTTTGTGAGGCAAGACCTTCCCTCCAATGAAGCGTGGAGCAGAAAATGGGTTTCGAAGGCGTGTATAATATATATATGATATTGGATGAATTCTCGAATGTTATAATGAAGAGCTCTCCATATACTCGCAATGGACCGTAAAAATTTATTCCAATTGTACTAGGTGGAATAGGACTTCATTGGATGTCTCGTCAAACATAACATGGTATAGATCCAAAGCCCATAATTGGTCCATATAATCCACAAGGGCTCTACTATTGAGTTACAGATTGTCCAGCTTTAGGACAAATGCCTTTGTAATAAATTTATAAATTCTTAAGTGGGAATGAGAAACTGTTTAGAAAACGAAGTTTCGGGGTTTAGAATTCCATGACCGTAACGCCTGTTGTTTGAGTAGAATCTGTTGGCATGGTCTCATTCGAATGTATTCTATAGGGATTCGTAAATTCATCTATGTTGTCATCATCGTTGTTATCATAAAGAAACCACCTCTCGGACACCTAGATAGCCATGGTACATGATCCATTCTCCGAGAAATGGAGCTTGGTTCCAAAGCATTGTGCAAGCACAAACTCGATGGGGAGGCCTCAACATCACGCACACTTTCGAGCTCATCACTGGATTTCACTTCAACCCTAGCTACAGATGGAAGTAAACCACCTGCTGGATCTCCATACGTTTAAGCCTTCATTCCTTCAATTTACGGTATTTCTAAGCCATTAGGCTTCTCACATCCGATCACTTCTTGAGCAGCCATCAAAACCTTAGTCTTGAAAAACCTTGATGCCCAAATCCATAATGCCCCATTTCTTGAAATCCCTGGCATTATAAATTCTTAAGTGGGAATGAGAAACTGTTTAGAAAACAGAGTTTCTGGTTTATAATGCCAAGATGTGATTATTATGAGAGATCAACAACTATTGAGAGCTATCATTAAGAAGAATATAGATCTGTTTCTAGAGGGATTAATTTCTAGATCATTTGACTTCTCACTCCTTACAATATAAAGGATTCATCAAAACATAATATTGAGTAGCTAGGTGTAGGACACATTCTCTACTTCCCAAGGGTGGCATCAACCAATATCCTTTGAATGGAGCCTTGGAATAATGTCTAATAACAAGGCAAAAGCATATGCAATTTTTGCAAGGACTTCAATCGACTACCAATATGCACGTTATAAGCTAACATTCCTAGGTGACTATAGATTAATCATAAAGCACATATTCTCCAATATCTCTCCTTTATACATAAATCTAGCTTCCATCCCGCAAAGGATTTGAAAAACTTTTGATAATTCAAAGCTTTATATTGGTTTCATATTTTTCACGAACATAATTAAATAGCTACAAGGAAAGTTGAAAGTGCTGCAAAGAAAAAAATTGGCATTAGATTCCAAAATTTCTCTGGACTCCATCCGTCGTGTGTATATGGGTGCTTTAAGACTCTTCATCCGACCCACTTTATATGTAAATCATGGCAATTGTCATTAAAATTGTCCGATTCTATTAATGTTGAAACCATGGACTATCATGACCTTTGTGAGGCAAGACCTTCCCTCCAATGAAGCGGGTGAGCAGAAAATGGGTTTCCGAAGGCGGTGTATATATATATATATGATATTGGATGAATTCTCGAATGTTATAATGAAGAGCTCTCCATATACCCGTAATGGACCGTAAAATTTTATTCCAATTGTACTAGGTGGAATAGGACTTCATTGGATGTCTCGTCAACATAACATGGTATAGATCCAAAGCCCATAATTGGTCCATATAATCCACAAGGGCTCTACTATTGAGTTACAACTCGTCCAGTTTAGGACAAATGCCTTTGCAATAAATTTATAAATTCTTAAGTGGGAATGAGAACTGTTTAGAAAACAGAGTTTCGGTTTAGAATTCCATAGACTATGAACGTCTGCTTGAGTAGAATCTGCTGGCATGGTCTCATCTCGAATGTATTCTATAGGATTCGGAAATTCATCTATGTTGTCATCATCATTGTTATCATAAAGAAACCACCTCTGGACACCTAAATAGCCATGGTACATGATCCATTCTCTGAGAAATGGAGCTTGGTTCCAAAGCATTGTGCAAGCACAAACCTGATGGGGAGGCCTCAACATCTACATAGCTTTCGAGCTCATCATGGATTTCACTTCAACCCTAGCTACAGATGGAAGTAAACCACCTCTGGATCTCCATACGTAGCCTTCATTCCTTCAATTTCGGTATTTCTAAGCCATTAGGCTTCTCACATCCGATCACTTCTTGAGCAGACCCATCAAAACCTTAGTCTTGAAAACCTTGATGCCCAAATCCATAATGCCCCATTTCTTGAAATCCCCGGCATTATAAATTTCTTTAAGTGGGAATGAGAAACCTGCTAGAAAACAGAAGTTTCTAGTTTAGAATGCCTTTCAAAGTGACAATAACGGAGTTTAGAATGCCTTGCACATTGATGGACTACTGATAATTGAGGGAAATCTATCATGATGTTCAAACCCTTCTGAAGAATTTGGCCTTAAATGTGTCCCAAACTTGGTATTTATAGTGATTGAACACTGCAAATCCTCTAGGAAGGTTCAGTCCGTGCTACAAGATATCGGAAAGAGGAAGACAATGAACAATGAATCAGTATATAATTTCATAACAGGCTCTGCTGTTTTCTTCCAGTCAAAGTCTGCAGTGGGTAGCGTTGTTTCCCATTCAGAATCTTGGTTCCACCTGAACCATACAAAAACAATTTAGAAGAAAGAAGTCATGATAAATTAGAGATCAAGCATAAAAATATGTTACAAATGGTAAAAAAACATGAGAAAATAAGTGTAAAGAGATTGCCTTATGAAATAGCCATGCTCTGCTGCAATCCCTAACTTACGGCAAGGTGAAAACCATTCACTAAGAGATTTCCGACCTCTTCCACTCACAATAAAGACAACATTTTTAGGGTCATTGCATAAGCTGTTTACAACAGATATTACTTGTGGACTTGGTGTTTTGTTGATAGAAGTCTGAGGCATCATAGTACCATCATAATCCAACAAAATTGCCCTGCTGTAGGTTCTCTTGTATGCGGAGACAATATGTTCTGTAGCAAGCTTCCTAAAGCTTGGACTAAGTGCTACAACCCTGAAACTCAATCCAAATCCAATACGCCAGCACCTTCTCTTAAAGTGATCCCGGCATACTCTCTCCAAATCCTGCTCAAAGCTGTGAGCCCAATAATTTTCACCATGTGTGCTCACATACTTGTAATGTTTTTCATGCCGTAGTTGCTGCTCAGCCTCAGGAATTGTCAGGGATACATTCATGGCATCAGCAACTTCTATGTTCCAGGGATTGACCCTGATGGCTCCACTGAGAGAAGGAGAGCACCCTATGAACTCAGACACGACTAACATACTCTTCTTTGGAGTACCAGAACTCAATCCTAAGGCTTCATCTACTTATAGAACAAAATGAAAAGCGCAAGAATAAATCAGCCAAGTACTATAGTCTCTGTACATTGTACTTGTTTCCTCTTTTGGGTTGTTCTCAACTTTCATTTATATTCATGAAATTGCTTTTGGAGTGTACTGTGTGTAATTTTTGAAATGTTTGACGTTTTGGGTCAACAATTATCGATAGTTTATTTAGTTTGGATAATATTGATGATGGTATGACCAGTTAGTTTTTTTTTTTTTTTTTTTCTCAATCATGTAACATGTGTTTATCCAAAAAGTTTCAAAAATTACACAACTTACACTTAAAAAACAATTTCAGTTAAAAATCTCCATACACACAAATTTTCACTTTCATTTACTTATTTATTTTGCTGGGCAGGGCAAATATCAGTCAGTCTGATAAGCAATCTGACCAGCTTGCAGTTGCAGGTCCTCCTGCAAATCATATTGGATTGATCACATTACAGTCTGAAGAAGCTGGTATACCAAATATGGGAACACCATCACAATCTAAAGAAGAAGCTGATATAACAAAAATTTCAATACCATTGAAGTCTGCAAAAAAACTTGGTATAACACATGTAACAATCCCATTAGAAATAAACAGTGCAACAAATAATGCAATCTCACAACAGTCTGAAGAAAAAATTGGTATGGTAAATGTTGCAGTGCCATTAGAGTCTGGAGAAAAAGCTGGTGTAACAAATAGAACATTACCATTGCAGTTCAAAGAAAAAGTTGGTATAACAAATGTTGCAATCCCATTACAGTCTATAGGTCCAGAGGAAGCTGGAATAACAACTAGGTCTCTCAGCAAAAGTTACAAAATTAAGACCCCTATAGTAATACCTCAGAAAATTGCTGTGCCCGGTGAACTTTTTTATTTGGAGGATCTCACAAGAATTTTAACAATGAGTACATGGAAGGATTGCCTTAGTAAAGAGGAAAGAGGTTATCTGTGTTCATTTCTGCCACAGATAGGGCAAGGAGAGTGTCATGACACAGTTTTAGAGGCTCTGCTCAATGGGGAGAATGTCAACTTTGGGAATCCTGCTAAAGAGTGGGGAGAGAGCATATGAAGAGGGAAGCAACATCCAGAGGCTCTGGTGCAAAAGGAGTTGGAATTGAAAGATTACCAGAGCAAGTATTTCAAAGATCTGAGAATATATCACATGGAGTTCATATCTAAAGTGGATGAGTTTGAACTTTTGTATCATAGCTGCAATGATGATGGTGAAAGGTTTAGAGAACTGCTCAAGAGATTAGCCAATAAGAGAAAGAAAATGGTGGACTGAGCTCTGGTCTATTTGCTTTCATTGCACAGAAATACAAACCCACTGCTTCACAGCCCCACGTAGGACAAAGGGCTATGACTCTCATTTCAACAAAACAAAATGGAGGAAAATGCAAAACTGTTGTATTTCCATATTGGAAGGGGATGAAAAATACAAGTTTCTAGAACAAAATGAATTGACATGAGGTTTTACGTCTTTTACTGTGGTCATGTTTAAGGGAACAGAGTTGAGGATTTTAACTCAATGGGTGGAATACGTCATTTACGTCATGGTTTGAATGAGGGTTGAAATTTGACATAGAGGCCATAGATGGTTGTGCCATTTCAGTACTCGCAAACATATCTTCATCAGATCTGTCATCTCCTATGCACAAAACAAAATCTGGCGGCTTTCCTCTTTCAACCATTGTTGACAGAAGTTGTTGTGCTACCAAACCCTTACTAACACCCTGTAAATTCCAAATCAAATGTGTGTAAATACTAAAACCTACTTCACAAAAACCCAACTGAACAATTTCTGATGCTCACATATATAAGTACTTTCAGCACCTGGGGTTTAACGTCAACAATATGCTGGCCACTTTTGACCTCCACAGGCTCATTTGCAAGCACACTCTCCAGATGATCTAAAATCTGCTTGGATTGGCATGATCCAAAATCCGGATCAGCATCCTGATGATGCCAAACCAAAGCAGCTTCTTTAGCTTCAAGGATTGTTTGTAGTCCTATGCTTCTAAATCAACCATCCAGATCCATTAACCATATACAAAATACAACTGTTGGATTTGATGCCATTTCAAAAGGGTCTACGATTCTCTGAATCTTAATAAATCTCAGTTGAATCACACCCTGCAATATTTTCTCTGCAACCTCAATGGTCTCAGTTTTAGAAACAGAAAAGCATTGAATTCATATACTGAGTATGGGTAGAAAAAAAATAGAATGTGATATACCAGACGAGCAACGTTGCAGCCACTCAGCAGCTCAATGGCGTTGTCGCCGACCTCGCCGGTTGCCATATTGCTTCTGTGAACACCATCGTAAAATATCAATAGAACAAAATGAAAAGCCAAGCATAAATCAGCCAAGTACTATAGTCTTTCTTCATCAGATCTGTCATCTCCTATGTACAAAACAAAATCTAGCGGCTTTCCTCTTTCAACCATTGTTGACAGAAGTTGTTGTGCTACCAAACCCTTACTAACACCCTGTAAATTCCAAATCAAATGTGTGTAAATACTAAAACCTACTTCACAAAAAACCAATTTTTTAACTGTTTTATATCCACGGCTAATCTTCCTTCAATCGTCTAACAACACATCTGACGATCACCAATTGTACACATAGGCAGGTAGAAAAGTTCATTTCAAATAAATACGCCTTACGACGTAATTATGCATTTCCCCCATACTATAGAATGAGCCTCTTTGCTCAATAAACAAATCATTCTATAATTGCGCCATAAGCCTTTCTTATTTGAAAACAACTTCCCTAGCTATCAATGTGTCCATTTCTAAGCCATTGGATCAAATGTTAGACGTTGAAATGTTTTGGGCCATTAAATCACAAGTAAATAGTTTTTAATATATATTTTTATAATGTTAGTTTTTTTTTTTTTAAAATAAGTTAGATTGATTTCAGGTGTATAATAGAAATGTTGTAATGTCATGTTTAACATTTTGGCTAACAAAAATAATAAAATGAAATAATAATAAACTATAAAAACAACCCATGGTATTCATGTGGAATATAGTTTATTTAAAGGGCTAAATTAAGATGGCCTAGATCAATCTTGACTCTGGATCTACCAAGAGAAAATATGCATCAAATGACTTCATATGCAAACCTCTTTTAGAGTGAAAAGAGAATTGATCCCTCTGATAAATAATATAGATCTAAAATAACTACTTAATAAAATTATTTTTAATTGTTTATAGCCATTATTCTTTTAAAATTTTATTAATAAAAATGTATCTAAATTTTCATACATCCAAATATATATAGTTGTTGCAATTATTTTATTATTCATGAGTAGTATTTCTTAATATATAAAAAATGTAATTAATAATGAAAAATTTTAAAATATGTGAAATTATTTCACAGGACATGATTTATATTGACCAATAATGATGAATATTAATAATTCTCATTTCTTAAATAACACTAACTTTACCTTTAATTACTTAATTGTAATAGTTTGTAATTTTTTTTTGTTAATGAATATCAATTTTTTTTTGTTAAAAAAACCATATACATATCTTTAATTACCTAATTGTAGCTAAAAGATATTATATGTTTTTACTTTATAATCATAAACAAATTTCATATTATATGATTTGAAACTTACTCAACTTTTTATTCTGAAATTTTAAACAAAGTTTTTCACTACATAACTTTAGCTTTTATAGTTTTTTTATTTTTCAATTCAAACAAAACTTACAAAGAAAAAACCCACTCAATCCTTACTATAGATTATAGTTTTACAAAATTGACACTATGTGATTAACAATAGAGTAAGTTGAGATAACCCTAAGAGGTTCTTTTACAAGTTTAATCATAACCTTTCCCTCCATCCAATATATATTGTAAAGTCTTATGAAGAGAGAGTGTATTGTAGTTTATAACCTGATCCAAAATCAAAGAAAAAGGCCAGGGATGTCACAAGTTTCATTCACACAGTGATCTATCGACGTTCTCAGTTGAAATAGATCCTATTAGATGCATGGTGGCTAGAGACATTAAAAATTCAAAATATATATCTGTTATGGCTCCATATTATCTACAAACCATCCACATTTCCCGTCTTATACAACAATTTCTAATAATAACCGCTCAATTTACTCTCCAATTTTTGAAACCCCCACCCATGCTGGGGAGATCAGAGTGTAAAATAAAATGTTCCTGCGGATTTTTTAAAGGGTTCATAAACAAAAAATATAATGATAAAGCCAATACTGTGGTATAATAACTTATTTTTGAATCATTGTGACAAACAAAACATCACATTAGCTCACAGAATATATCTAATTCTATAAGGACTTGAGATAATAACAATGTTTTGAATCATGATAACTAGGTGACAACCAAAAATAAGTTTTAGCCACAAGAAAAAAAATCACAAAAACTCACACAATATATCCAAGGTTGTAATGAACCCCATACATAGTGATGGACATCATAATCTTTCTCAGTGCTAGAGTTGTTTTCTTAGTGAAATTGTTTTTACTACTCTTGAACTGATGAAAGTCATCATTGTTTCATATAGGAGCATTTAGTTATGATAATAAAATTGTGATAGTGCCTATTATCCCTTTTTAGTTTTTTAATGATTTAATTAAGATTAACATTTGTATATTGTCATGAGGAGTTTTTTTATTTTTCATGTCAATTACCTTTTATAACTCTAGGAGGTTCTTAATATTTCCTTTGTTTTCAATCAATGGAACTCAATTATATATTTAAAAATATAATTAGGTAAGAGAATTTTAGGATTATAATTTTTTTTTTCTAAGTTGACAATGTGAATGTTTATTTACCTAAAGTTGGCTCCCATGTTCAATACCTCCCGATCGGGTTTGAAGATAATAAATAATGGAAATTGAACGACATATAAAAATTTATACATCAAAAAATCAGTTCTATATATTATAGTAGTTCTCAGTTGAGTAATCTTTCAATTTGTCATTCAATTCTTTATTAATCAAGTTGTTTTACTTAGTAGGGATTATAATAATTTGGTAATCAAATATTAGGAGAAAACATATTCACAATATAATTTATTTGAATAAATCGATGTGTGTAAAATAGTTTAACAAGAAACTAGATTTGTAATTATAAAATATAAAACTATAACTTAAAATTGTTAAATTACTTTGTATTTTTTTCTTCTTATGTATATAGAGAAAGAATAAACCAAATTTGGAGTTAAGAAAATAAAACATAACATAAAGAACAATATCTCTTTCCAAAAATGTCTCGATATTAAAATGACGTTCACTTTCTTGTATACGAAGACTATTGTTATCCATATACTATACACAATTTGTGACAAGCATGCAATTAGAGCTCAAATATGTAGATGAACTTGGATTAAACTTTATTTCTGTTAATAAAAATTCTCTTTATTTGCGTCTATGCTAGATAGATTGTACTTGAATGTATTTAAAATATCTTATTTGATCTACATGCTTGTTTCAGAGGATTATTAATCACTAAAGGAATTTTACCCCCAATTTCCTATATCAATATCTATAATTTTATATATATATACATGTGAACATATTATGTTGGTTTATATATATGTTTTCACCCACAATTTCCTATTTCAATATCTATAACAAAATTTTCTGGTTGATAATTATTATCATCAATGAAACCTGTCTTTCATTCCTTCACGGTGGCTCCTTCTCTGCAACAACTTATTTCTTCTAGGATACTCTTTCCTATGCTATTTCCTTACTGCGTTTCTTTTGCAACATGTGGTGCAATTGCTAGTTATAAAATAATGAAAAAATTACCATAATATATGGTATATATGGACAACCAATATATCATGAGCCATTGACCCATTAGTGTGGAGCGGTAGTATATGCCACCCATTAGATTATAGCAAGTACATAATCCAATGGGTAAGATATACTTATACCTCACATTAAGCTTTTTCACCTAAGTTCAACATGCTAACTAATTTTTACAAGTTTTATTTATCAAATTTATATATCTATGATTTAATGATATGATATAATTATATTTTTTATTTCTATGAGTCATGAATTTTATTTCAGTACAAATTATTATAATATTTATTCAATACCTACTCGAATATTCTAAAGAATAATAAACAATTGGAATTCTCTAGCATACCAACACTAGTGGACGTGGAAGATTTATGTGACATGAACTTAAAATTACACTCAAATTACATTATAATTTGAATTCACCAGAATGCACATTATACATAAATTGGATCTATAGATAACCACCTGCATGCCATTTAGCCAGAGATTCGACTTTGAGAGTCTATTGAGACTTGGAAAGAAATGTGAGTGCTCTAATCAAAGGAGTCTATATTTTCTTGAACATTGAATTCCACAACACAGTCGAAAGTCTTAGAAACATACATGCGCCTGCTCCACTTGCTCGATGAACGTGTAGAGATTCTCGATTTTTTTTTAGATGATAGAACTGGAAAAAAAATATGAATGCAAAAAAATGGATACTGCTCCCCACATGTGCTTTGTATTACCTAATTTGAAACCATCAAATGATAGACTTGAATGATTTAATGGTAATTAGAATTAACTGAATCCCATCAACGAATATTTTGGTCATGACAAGAGGTCTTCAGAATCATGGTTTCCTTGTTATGGATGAGAGAAATTGTTGTTCATTCGTAGGGTTTTAATATTCACCACAAAGGAGGAAATCAGCTAACAGTCCTTTATTTTCCACAAAAAACTCAACGCAACTGACATGCATAAAAATAACACAAATAAGACCAAACCATGATAAATTTTGGTGTTCAAATATATCTCACATTTTAAAAGCAATGCAACGATTCTGAAAATTAATGTAATTCCCAACTTGGTTTGAAGGTTAACCTGATACTAGGTTATAAGGATAATCTTTGCTCACTTAAATACCCTCGCATACAGTAGTATATTGTTCACCAAAGGGAGATATTTTGAAAGTGATGTACAATTCTATTCACTAATTAAAAGTTCTCAACTGATTCGAATCGCAAAATTCGTCAATAGAAAAAATTACCCGTAACCTCAACCTAATTTGAACCTAGTAATAGTTGTTGAATATCATCGGGACATATTCAAAACCCATGCTCATCGAACAATGATTCTCAAATATCATCACGAGAAAAAAATTTAGGTTAGATTGTCTCGTATACATTTGTTTCATTATTAAATGGGGTTCATTCCATCACTATCATCCTTGGCTTTATTTTTTTCTAAATCAAGGGAAAAAATTATAAACAAGGAATTCCCTTGTTGCATAGATTATTGTTTTTTCAACAACTTTTCTTTTAAAATATCATTCGATATAGGCCCATACTTCTCATATTATTTGTGTATAGGTTCTACCATTCGATAATTGAAACCCTTAAAATTTCATAGGCCATTAATCTTATACTCTCTATTTGTCCCAATTGATAAAAATGGTGTTCCATCTGCATCTCCAGAATTTAAAAACTTTGAGAAAAGTCAACATGCACATTCTACAGAAATTCTATTTCAAAGAATCCCCAAATAGCCTATACAAACAAAATGAGAAATCAAACCCTGATATAAATCATGCTCTAATCTATTTTCTCTTTCTAATCAAGGGAGGTTTGCGAGAATTACATCATAATATTCTTTTGGAAAACCCAAGCACTAAAATTGTGGCTCCTTAATCGAAATCCATGTCTCATACCATATAAATGGAAAAAACTATTAATAATTTTTATTAATGATGCAGAATTTTGCAATTCGAAAATTGAAAAAGCTTATCATTCTATTTGAAGAATAGAATTATTAGTTTCTTTGATTGGAATGCATAAAAGAAAATAAATAGTGGGTATCTTTATTGTATCCAAGGGTGGGGGTGGGTTTATCCACTGAGGCTACAACGGTCCTCCCAAGATCAAGGTGGGTTTATGACAGTTTTCAATAGTGGTCGTGCCTGCATGACGACCTATACCAGCTTGCCTCTCTTGGGCAAGGGGCCTTGTCTTAGCTAAAGATAGGGATTTGGTGGCTCTGGAAGATGGGCATGCTTGGTTAGTGAGGATGAAATGAGAATAGAAGAATGAGGTGTATTGAGCAGATCCAGTTTCGTATTGTGATATGTCATGTGACCGCGTGATGATGGTTCTAGGGACCCAAGAATAATCTTCTTTCTGAGATGCTACTTTTTTTGGTGAAAAAATAATTTATCTTGCGACTCAACGAAATTCGAACAGTGGACCTTTCAAGTTGAAGTTGGAGGTTGGTACAAGGTCTTTGTTTTCTCGGGGACCAATATGCGCAAAGTTGAAATCATAACCAGAGGAATTCTGACGGAATTGGTTGTTTCCCATTCCAATGAGCTGATAGGAATTTAAATGCTTACCAGCATCGATAGTCATAATAGTGGTGTTGGCCGATGGGTTTAGTTGGGTCAGATCCGTGACATCTAGTCTGGTGTCGAGCCATTGGGATATTCGATTTCTTGACATGACATGATGCAGTGTATGACGCTCACGTGCTTCGTCTGGTTCTCTGCGAGAAACTATCAAGAGTTCTTTGAGGTGAAGCTAGAGTTTGGCTTCCTAGAGGTTTTGCATTTTTGCCTTGGCCCACGTACGTTTGGCCTCCAAAGTTTTGGATAATAATAGATTCCTCAGCTCTTCATTGCCCTGTAAACATTAAATCCAAATTTTTAAGGAGATCAGGTTTGATTTAAGTGGATTGTTTCAGCCTATAAAGTGGGTCATTGGAGACCAAAGGAAGACGAAAAGGACGACACATGTAGTGTAGAGGAAGAACCAATTCCTGGTAAAATTTTATCATACCGCTCGATGATGATACTTATACGGCAAGTGGGGGATCCCATCCCTGATGATAGTGTTGATCATGAGCAATCAATTTAGTTTGATTAATTGGAATGCATAAAGGTACACAAAAATGAACTGATTGAAATGGCAATGAAATACAATGTATTTCTTATAATTTGCAGTTAATGAACTGGGTAAGTAAGATCGAGTAAAAGAATTGAGTCGTTAACTTGGAATGAGAATGCTTGGGATTGTTTTTTTTTTAACTTGATTGTTATAAATGTTGCATACAAAATATTTCAACCCTTAAAAATTGAAAAAATTCACAATTTTATTATCAAAATATAAAAATTCACAATTTTATTATCAAAATATCCTTTCTTCCCCTAAAATAGTGTTTTTAGTTTTTTAAATAATTTCAGTGCATAAAATTATTTTAGAAATTATGCATTATTATCTATTTATCATACAATTGTGATTTGAGTTGATTACAATGAACTAAGTGAAGGGTGTTAAAACATTTTAGAACAGCCGCTTATTCAAAATAACTTAACATGCAAACACACACTATATTTGAATTTTCCAAATATAGATTGAACTCAACCTGACTCACACCTAACTCAGTTAATTCAGACTCTAAATATGGACTAAACTTAACTCAACTTATCTCTTCATGCATCACTCGACTTAGATCTTGTTAGATCTTCATGCGGGAGTAATTACTATTTCCAACACTGCCCCTTAATTACGACTGTATGACTCAACATAACTTAACTACACCTACTAGGCTTACATTAGAAAATGAATCAAACATGGTTATTGGTCTAAGTCTCAACTAGGCTTATCAAGACTTAATACTTTTACAATTTTGCATTTTTATTTTTTGTTTCTTCCAAATTCTATATCCTAAAAAATGATTCATTATTTCTTGTGCATTCTTGTTGTAGGCTCCATATTTATTTACTTGTTGTTGATGTAATTTTTCTTTGACTTGTCTTGAATTTGTGTTGAAAAAAAATCTAACCTTTTCTTCTACAACTTCCTCTTCAAAGATTCGTTCAACTCAGGACTACTCCCACAACTCTTCATCTTCAAATTTTCTTCATGCTCTGAATCTTGTAATTCATATTCTTGACTTTCCTTCTGCCATATTTGTTGATAACAAAATCTTATCTCTTCTTGACTCCATTACTGAAAAATGGTTTTAATGCACTCTTCCTCATTTTTAGAAATTTCCATGTCCTTTTCACTTTCATCATCAAGTACTTCTAGTTTTTTCCTAGTACACACACTCAAGATCATCATTTGGCTTACATGTAAATTAATAATCATGGTATTTTTTCTAGTTCACCACTTCATTTAATTATTTTATCTCAGTTGATGCTTTAAGGCTTTCATCAATTTGTTCAATTGCCTTTAGAATACATTCTTCAATGAACTTCAAATTTGTATCAAACTTATTAGCAACTTTGTTTTCAACTTCTGCTCCCATGCTATTTTGAACACCTACATATTCAAAAACATGTTAAAAACATCTTTGTTATGCTCTTCAATGATAGTTTTCTTCTATTCATTTTCCTTCTTTGTCTTCTATTCAACTGTATTAAGACGATGTTCCACTACTATGCGATGAGTGGATATTCTCAACAAATTTTTCAATCACTTTATCCTCTTCTTGAACATCAGCTACTGTCAGATCACATTTTGTTTCATGAGTAGTTCCAACTGCTCCATATCTCGTTGCTACAGTGTAAGCTTCAACCTTTAATTCTTCATGAAACATGGTTCTTACCATATTGCCACAATCAATCCATGTTTTAAAAATGAAATCACACATATCATTAACGTAATGTTCATCCACTCTATTTTGGAATATCAAAGCATTCATGTGCTCATTAATGCCTTCAACTCCAACAAATCCATCAGTTGCAGCTAGATTCACCAATTCACATATCACTTCGCTGTCATCATCTACATGTGTTTTATCACTCTAGGATTCACCACCATCTGCACCTTCCACATTATAGTGGAGTCCTTGAGCATTTATATGCTCTTGCTCTGCTTCACACACAAAGGCTTCAATTTCTTTCTCTGCAATCTTTGTTGCATATTCTTCATCCATATGCATGCCTGCATAATGAGTTTCAATTTTAAAGTCTTCATTACCATCTTCCACCTTTGAGTGGCACTCTCCAAGCTTTATTGTCTTCCTAAAGTCTTTCTCATCTACTCCTAGATTTGTGGTTGTCTCAACAGATTGTGACACATCTTGTTGTTGCATGTCACTCCCCCTTACACCAAATTCTTCTTTCAGGATTTTCTGTGCTTTCTTGGAAGTTGTAATTTTTCTACCTTGCACAAAAATTTCTCATCAAAATCATGTTTTATAAAATCCAATACTAAAGTATTCATATTTCATCATATGGATTATTAAAACGAAACTCAATTGAGTTTTTACCTCAAAGAAAATTTAGCATTTTGAAAACCCTAAATTCAAAATATTTACCAATAAACATAGGAGGTATCCGTGCTACACCAATCTCCTATAATCTTTTCTCGATCTTCTGCTAGATTTGTGAGTTCTTCGACTAAGGCCTGAACCTCTCTAAACATGTCAATGATCTTAGCCTCTTCTTGTTGATCTTTTCTTTTAATTTTCTAAAAGTGTTGCGCTATGTCTACTTTCTGCTTTCTTGATTACATGAACCTATCTAATAACACCTTTTTGGCTTTTTAAAAAAAAAACTCCTTTCAACTTTCGCAATGTTACATGTTTAACAAACCTTTTGCCCACATGACTTTAATGCTTGGAATAATTAAACCTTTTAGATTTGTCCACACATGAAAAAAAAAATCTTCAATCTTTAAAACTTTAAGATAGCCTAACTTTTTTGACAGCCTAACTCTTTTGACGGCATGCCTAACTTTTTGACTTCGCCCTTTTATAACAACAACACCGTCCCTTTTAAGGCATGTGCATCTGCTTTACAAAATACCATATACAAAAATTGGACATACATTTCAAATGACTTTTGGCGCTAGTTCACGATAGCTTTACAGACTGCGGTTGTTGGTGGGCTGTGGATAACACTAACCGCTGGCTTGTCCCTGCGCGCAACGATGGTGACTCGCGGACAGCGGTGACTTTACGACTAAGCTACGCCTCTTTTTCAGTGTCTCCACCGAAACCCTTCAAATTTTAATTTTAATGAAGTGGGTGAGTCAGATCGAGTAAAAGAATTGAGCCCTTAACTTCCCATCGGAATGCTTGGGATCCCTTTTTGGGTAGGTGAATTAGAAATGGTAAGTATTTCGATTGTTATAAATGCTTCATACAAAATATTTCGGCCCTTAAAATTTGGAAAAAATCATTCGGAAAAAGCTCCTTTTTCTATTAAAAAAGTATACCAGTTTATTTAGTTTTTATAATTTCAGTGCATAAAAATATTTAAGAAATTATCAATTCCTTTCAAATGGCAAAGGAATAATAATTTCCAATGAATGAACTGGGCGAGTGCGATTGAGTTAAAGAATTGAACCCTAGGAATTAGAATGTTTGAAATGTTTTTTTTTTTTTTTTTTTAAATGTATGCTAATTAAAAAGTTAGTTAAGTTTTTTAATTAACAAAATAATAAAACTTAATATCTTGTTTTTTTCAATCTAATACTATCTAATTACTTTTACTTCGAAATAATATCTGTCACCAACTTTCTAACACGATGAAATAAAATTTGTTTCAAAATATATGTTTTATTGTAAATTTCTTCATCGTGATTTTATAATATTTTTATAACTAATTTTCTAGTATTTTTTCATATATTATTATATATATAATAATTATTTCAAAATTTAAAAGATGCCACGATTGAGTAAATTAGTATAGCTTTATATGCAAACTTCATGGATCTACCAAGAAAGAATAGGATTAAAACTTCATTATATGTATACTTCTTTTTAAAATGAAAATTTTGGAAAAGATTTATCTATCAAAAGTTTTAGTACTTGGTGATTTAAATGGATTTTTAGTAGTTTTCTGTTTTTTTAATGCAGATCGTATATAATTTTAATTGTTTAAATTGCATCTTTTAATAATTGAATGAGTTTTTTCTAACTCTAGTCAAAACTACTTTCTAAGTGGCATAAGGATGTCAAGTAGTTGCTGATTATTTGGAAAAAAATGTCATTAAAAATAAAGAAGGAGCTTATCTTGGGGAATAATGATAATAATAAAATATCAGTACTTCCAAATTTAAGGATAAGTTGTGGAGTGATAAGGTGTTGGAAAAAAAAACTTAAGATACTATAAAGTGGTTATCAACCCCATACTTATGAACCAAAATTACTTTTATGTCTTCAATAGTACTAAGAAGAGAATGAATATTGTAGGAATTATAAGTAATTCTCATGATCTCCTAAGAGAGGTTGGTCTATTCCTAAGATACCTTGGGATGAGAGAATATGCGTCATTTTCCATACTAAGAGAGTGTAAGATAAAAAATACTTTCTTTGTATTGTCCGGTCCATACATCTGCTCTTATTTCCAAAATAATGTCCCCATGACCTCACATTATCTTGGATTATCGACCTGGAAATGCCTTTCCCTCCTTTTTTATCACATAAATAAAATTTTAAATAATCCTAGTTAACCACTTCTTTCTTAAGGTCCATAGACCATGTCAATCTTAGACATTAATCATCATCCTCATCATCATCTTTAAGAAGTAGCTAAATTATTTGATATTGAATTACCTGTTCTTTCTGAATATTGAAATACTTTATTTACTAATGTAAGCATTACACAAACACACACACACACACACACATATATATATTCTTTGTCTACTCTATATACATATTTTTTTCTTTCATTATAGATATTCGGAAAAATATTTAAGTTTTATATTGAAATATTTATAAAAGAAATTATAAGTTAAAAAAAAAATTAATAACTTTTTTCTATAAAATTAAAAAATATATATATATTATTTAACATAAACATCCAAATATTTTATTTATAACTCTAAAAGTTAAAAGAAAAATATTTTTACCACATCATTTTTATACTTATTATAATATTAACAACTTAATGTAAATGAAATTATTGATTTTTTATATGTTTTAAATTAAAAGTTACCAAATATATATAATCATTTATATTTTTATTATAATTAATAATTTTTTTTTTAATATTTTTTTAACTATAAATATAAATTTGCACAAAATTACACATCACTTGATAATGTAAAATGAATATATCCACTCAATAAACACATTATTTAATATTTCTACTTTAATAACAAAATTTCCATAATATATAACCATATATGTTTATGTTTTGCACCATTTGGACAACTTCCAAGTCTTTCTCATTAAGTTTTTAATAACTTATTATTATTGATAATTTATATTAATAATTGAATAAGTTACATATTTATTTCTTATTAAGAAGTAGTTAAATTATTTGACAGTTAATTAATTTTTATTTTTTTTATTGTATTGAAATATTTTAGTCAGATGAGAATTACACACACATATATATATACTCTTGATATTAAAAATTCTAAAGGAGTTTTTAGTTTGACA
Source organism: Pinus albicaulis (assembly GCA_034641835.2). Classification (NCBI taxonomy): domain Eukaryota; kingdom Viridiplantae; phylum Streptophyta; class Pinopsida; order Pinales; family Pinaceae; genus Pinus; species Pinus albicaulis. Next base: position 221,205,766 of record CM076572.1, read on the forward strand.
GTGAAAAAGCCACTGATTTGAATCCCGAAAAGGCAAAACAAATATCAAAAAAACTTTATTTAAGTTTTATATATAAATATTTATAAGAGAAATTATAAGTTTTTTTAAAATTTTAATTACTTTCTTTATAAAATTATAAAAAAATATACTATTTAACATAGATATCTAAATATTTTATTTATAACTCTAAAAATTAAAACTAAATATTTTTACCACATATTTTCTAGACTTAATTATAATATTAACAATTTAATGTAAATGAGATTATTAACGTTTTGTATATTTTTAATTAAAAATAACTAAATATATATAATCATTTATGTTTTTACTATAGTCAAATTAAAACATGTATAAATTCTAACTAAATTACACATCACTCCTATATCAACTCAATACACATCATTTAATATTTTTTAACTTAATAACAAATTACCATTTAGACAACTTCCAAAGCTAATCAAGTTTTACAATTTTTTTTAATCAAATTTATATATTTCTAAAATTTTCTAATTTGAATGCACAATGCGGTCGACAGTCTTAGAAGCATACGCGTGCCTGGTCCACCTGCTGGGTGAACCTATACAGATTCTGGATTTTGTTTTAGATAATAGAACTGAATACAATATGAATGCAAAAAACTTGATACTGCTCCCAACATGTGGTTCCTATTACCTAATTTGAAACCAGCAAGTAACATACTAGCTCACTTTACTAACATCCTGACGTTTTCTAGGGAAAAAATTATAAACAAGTAATCTCCTTTCAGCATTGATTAGTGTTGTGTTCTTCCGGCAACTTTTCCTTGAAAAATCTCATTCTCATCAAAGCCTGTGTGAGAAAAATATAAGCCCGCAATTCTCATCTTATTTCTGCATGGTCTTTATCGAAGGATTCTTGAAACCTTTAAAATTCCATCCTATGCTTTCTCTTTAAAATTCCATCCTATATTTTCTCTTCCTATACTGCTCATTAAAAACGATTTATGGGACAAGCTAGAAACAAAGTGAAGAGAGAGAAATACCTAGCTGAACGGTCATCTCTTCTGTTCCCTGGAGTCTCTATCATATCTCTTCCCTGGATATAGATAGGGAACATATTATTTCATACTGTATTTCATTTTTGAATTTTATTTAATGAAAAGATATAATTTTAAATCCTTATTAACCATATAGTCTCTTCCTCCATGTTAGTAAAAATGCTGTTCCATCTCCATCTCCAGAAATTCATAGAGAAATTGAAAACTATGAGAAAAATCAGCACCAACGTTCTATAGAAATCATATTTCAAAGAATCTCGCAAATAGCCTATACAAACCAAATGAGAAATCAAACCCTAATATAAATCATGGTCTAATCTCTTTCCCTTTTCTAGTCAAGGGAGCTATGCGAGAACTACATCACAATAAATTATCAAAGATAACCCACGCACTGAAACTGTGGCAATCCATGTCGCATACCATATAAATGGAAAAAACTATTAATAATGTTTATGAATGATTCCTCGTATAGGAGAATTTGGCGATTCAAAAATCGAAAAACCTTGTCATTCTATTTGAAGAAAAGCATAATTAGTTTGTTTGATTGAAATGCATGGATGATATAGCGGGAATCTCCGTTGTATCCAAGGGTGGGGGCGGGTTTTTCCACTGAGGCAGCGGCGGCCCAGAAGACAGCAGGGTTTTCAATAGCGGTCCTGCATGCATGACGGATATTCGTGCGCACGGAGTATTCTGGGAGATTGTGCTCCTCATGAACTTAGTCTGGTTCTATGCGAACAACTGTCAAAAGTTCTTGGAGGCGAAGCTGGAGTTTCTGCATTTCTACGTTGGCCCACGCATGTTATCGTTCAAGGGTTCCGGATAATAAGAGATTCGTCAGCTCTTCATTGCCCTGTAATCATATAATACAAATTGTTAAGGAGCACAGGTTTGATCTAAGTGGATTATTTCGCCCTGTAATGTTTTCAAGGCAAAACAAAAACCAATCCGATCGTGGGTCATTGGACAGCAGAGGAAGAGGAAAGAGACGGCAAATGTTGTAAATGCTGCATTAAAAAAAGAATTCAGTCATTCGAAATTGTAAAGACTCACTAATCTATTCGAAAAAGCTCCCTCCTGCATACTAATTATAATAGTTTATTTAGTTTTTATAATTTGAAGGCATAACAGCATTTAAGAAATTAAAGATTCTTATCAAATGCCAACGGGATAATAAGAGTATAATAGTTTATTTTACAATGCATAAAAATATTTAAGTCTGATTGGTTTCTAATGCCAACGGAATAATGAATAGGGTGAGTCGTACTTAGTAATGAAATTGTACCGTCCCAATTAGAAAGTTCAATTAGAAAGTTTAAATAGGGTGAGTCGTACTTAGTAATGAAATTGAACCGTACCCATTACAATTTTATGATTTGTTTTAATGAGATTTTTTCGAAATTTTTATAGTGGATTTTTCTAAATTGTTTAGTGTACTGTAAGAAATCATTAAAATTACAAGTTTAATGGGTAAAATTTGCACAATTGAAGTGCTCTATGCTTTATGCAGTCACAACAAAATAACACAATTCAAGATTTCATTAGAAAATTCCTGCAAGAAAATCTTCTAGAAACTCCAAAAAGTCTTATTAAAGATTTTATGTGTGTATTAGAGGAATAGTTAAAGTTTTTGAATAAACAAAATAATAAAAGTTAATATCTTTATGAGAAAATTTTTGGAGAAAGTCAGGTCATACTTTTTGTTGTCTACCAATTTGGAACCACCGAGTATTGTTCATCATCAGGACTTGGATTAAAATGCCGATCCAATGCTACCATTCTATATAGTGTACGGATGTAAGTCATTCATCTATATTGACTAATTTCTCAAGATTTTTGAATAGCCCACCTAGCACTCATTGCATCATGTGATGCTCATAGGGGTGAAGAAGTGAGATTTTTGAATAGTCCACTTCTTCACCCCTGTGAGCATCACCCGAGTGCTAAGTGGACTATTCAAAAATCATGAGAAATGAGTGCTAAGTGGACTATTCAAAAATCATGAGAAATTAGTCAGTTACTACTACCTCTCATAGAAATTATCATAGATGCAATGCTAAAGCTCTTCATAATTAATTAAGTTATTTTTAATTTGAATTAATTTTAAAAAATTATTGTTTAAAAAAATAAATAAATAATATTAATATTAATATTAATATTAATATTAATAAAATAATATAAATCAAGAAAAAGATTCAAAATATAATATTATGCTCTTAATACGTTAATAAAATTGATTTAATATTATTTATTTGACTAATAATAATTTGATATATTAAAACTAATTTCAAAAAACAAGATAAATAAAAATATTAAATTTAGTTAACATTAATTAAGTTATTTTTATTTTGAATTAATTTAAAAAAAAATATTGTTTAGATTTAAACTTATATTTTTGAGAACACATTTAAAAAAAAAAAAAAAAACTTTCAAGAATCGACCTAAAAGAAGGGAAACCATTAATAAGAAAGAAGGGAGAAAGGGAGGGAACTAACTTAGGAAAAAAGGTATGGGACCTAACAACTACTAATTTTCCATCCATCATCCCTATTCAATGTAATAGACCTTTTTTCAATTTCAATATCTTCCCTAAATTTATGGTGATGAAGTTGGTCGATCTTGGTAATGACACAAGAATCTTCTAAACAAACATGGTGGTTAGTTTTGACAACATGTTTCGCCAAAGATGATGATCCAATCCTACAATGTTTGATATCATCTTAATGCTCACAAATTATTTGATTTATAGAGCGTCAAGTTTCTCCAATGTAGGGGGTCCCAAAGGAACATAGGATTAAATAAACACCTTTCATTTCTTTCGGATCCACCGAGACTTTGAAAGATCTGAGGGAGCTACGAATAGTATTCACAGGTCTAAAAGAAGAAGAGATCTTATGCTTCCTTAAAATCTGAGCAATCTTACTAGTGGTACCTTGGATAAAGGGAATATGAATATTGGAAATTAATTCTCTTTCATATTGTTTTAATCGACGACCTTTGTTAGCCATCAAAAAAGCCTTGATACCAAGGGACCAACTATAACCATTATCCTGAAAAGCTTTAAGGAGATGGGATTTTTCCGCATCAAAGTGATCTTTGTTAGAGACCCTAAAATCACATGTGGCCAAAGTGTTAAGGACACCAACCTTTTTGGGTCGGAAAATGATGGGAGTTAGCATGAAGGTATTGCTTTGTGTGGGTTTTTTTTCCGAAAGACCTCGTGAGAAAAAGAGCCATTATTTTTCTTGGAGTTGAGGACATCAAGGAAAGGAAGACTACCATTAATTTTAGTCTCCAAGGTGAACTTAATGGAGTTTGAAAGAATATTAAGATGTTGAAGGAATCCATCTAACCTTTCACGACCATGAGACCATTTGATGAAGGTATCATCCACGAATCTCTCTAGAGCTTAGGCTTGCATGGAGAAGAAGCAAGGGTTTGGATTAAAAATATTCCATGAACAGGTTAGAAACGATAGGGGAGAGTGGGGAACCCATGGAAACATTGTAGGTTTGCTCATAGTACTCACCTTCAAAGCTAAAAAAGGTTGAGGTGAGGAAGATCTCTACCAACTTAGTCTTATTCGGATCAATGACACGGTTGATTACTTCAACTGCTTCATTGATAGGGATATTTGTGTAGAGTGAGATAACATCAAAGCTGACAAGGATTTCCTCCGGTTCAAGATTTAAAAATTTTAATTCATTTAAAAACCAGGAATCCTTGACAAAGGAATTTGTCAAGCCAACAAGATGCTTAATATTATGAGCCAAATATTTAGCAAGGAGATAAATATGCCCACTAATGGTGTTGACAATGGGTCTGAGGGGGGCCCCTCTTTATGGATTTTAGGAAGACTATAAATATTAGGAGTGAGGGGGTTGCTTTCAATAATATTATGGCTAATGGAACTTACATTATTACTGGATTTTATAGCGGAAGCTACCACCTTCGAAACATTTTTTATAGAGTTTATATGAAACTTTATGTAACTACCACTATTACAAAAATGATCTAACATCTTGTTTTTTTTTAATGTAATAATTATTATTTTAAATCTTTAAGATTGACTACTTCGAAAATAAAATATTTTACCAGCCTTGTAAGGTGATGAATCATTTTTTAAAAAATCAATAAAAAATATTTTAAAATATCTATTTTATTATAAATAATTTCATTATGATTTTATAATATTACCAAACTTTTAGCTTTTTAAAAATCTATTTGGTGCAGCTAGCTTCAATGATGCCCAATTTTTCACTTTCCAATTTCTAAGCATAAGATCCTACACATACACAGCTAATACACAACACCCAAACACCCAAACACCTCTTGAGAATATTTTTGGATAAAATGTAGAGGATGTTTAACCTTGTCCATCATTTTTGGTGGACACTCTACCCATTGTTAGGGACTTTGAGAATTTAATGATTAGAGATAAGAGATATGAATCCTTTAATAGAAAGAGGAATTGAAAATTAATTGTTAAAAAATAATATGAAAATAATGAAAATAATTGTTAAATAATAATAATAATATTATTTAAATTATATAATTAGCTGTTAAGAAAAAGGGTCAAGTAAATAAATAAAAGGAAATATATAAATAATCGTTGAGAGGTAGGTCAAGCCAAAAGATTTAAATAAGTAAATGATTAATTAAATTAAATTAATAGAAAACTAATATAGAAAAGAGTAAATAAAATAAAATATGAAAATAGATTATATATTAAATAAGTAAATGATTAATTAAATTAAATTAATAGAAAACTAATATAGAAAAGAGTAAATAAAATAAAATATGAAAATAGATTATATATATATATATATATAACCGTTAAGAGCAAGCCGAAAGATTAAAATAAATAAATGATTAATTAAATCAAATTATATTAAAAGTGAATTAAAATAGATAAAAATGATGGATGGATTAAGAGAAAATTAAGTAAGATAATGGAAAAGATAGAAGCACATGATCATTTAATTTATTAAAAAAATGAGAATAAGAGTCAAATTGAAAAATATCGATATAATTGAAAGGATAGATAATAAAAATAGATTGGATTAGAAGAATGAATATATATATATATATATATAAGGTTGCAAAAAAGGTTAGCTAATGAGTTACATGGTGGATAATTGGTTGCGAAGAATCACTGAAATTAGCATCACCCTCTCAATTAAAGTTTTCTAGGTGTTTCTCTATTTCAAGGATCTCTCTAAAGATTTTGGAATTATAAAAAGGAATAAAGGCAATGATTTTGGTTTGATCAAATAAAATTAGATATTTTGAGTTAAACGAATGGTCATTTATGGTAGAATTCGATAGCTTAAGATTATTGGTGTCAGAAATATGTTATTTAATATGAGCTTTGAAGGGATGTCGAGCCTAGCCAATATGTGATTTTCCACATGAATAGGGGATTTTATAAACCACTAAATTCATCATAGGGTCAAACTTATCTTTGACTAAATGAAACATCTACTTCAATGTTTTTTAGGGTTTAAATGGTTTTAATATTCGTTGTTACCAAATTTTTTGCTATGAGGCCAGTGGTTCCTTATTTTGTAAGGGATAGAAACTTGGCATTCAGAAGGAGATGAAGAACGGTTAATGGATCTGGGATTAGAGATGCTCTTGAATGCTTTATTGATTTGAGAAGAGGAATAGCCATTGCCTTTGAAATCTTTGAATAAGTAGGATTTTTCAGAGGGAAGGAATTAGGCAGCATAAATTTTAAAAAAACCAGGAGATGAGGGTTTAATGAACTCCATATTTTTGGGAAGAGCGGTGGTGAGAATGGGAAAGAAGATACGAATTATTGTAGTTCTTTCTTCTGCAAACTTGATTAGTGAGGGATCTGTTACCACTCCGAAATTTCCAAAGGTTGTTTTTATCATTAAAAGGAAATATCAGAGGTAACTAAAAACCTACTTTGGAGCTTAGGATATAGCCTTCCTAAACTCACAGAGGGATCTCTCTATACGATTTAACGTTGTTTATTTAATTGATATTAGGCTAGTTATGTATGCTTAATTGGATTGGTTTTGATTGGTTGATGTGATTAATGAATTAGATGAATAGGTGTTTTTCCATTTTCCATTAGGCTATGGAGTCAATATGCTTTGAAACAGAACAAAATCAAATTATGAAGAAATTGCTACAGGTCAATATAGGTGATCAATATTAGATCTCAAGGTTGAATGGTGAAGTGATATTTCAATCGAGATCAAAGAGAAATTAAGAATTCATTAAACCAGATAATGAAGAAGGGTGAATAAGTCAATTGGGATCAGAGGGAAATTAAGAATTCTCTAAACCAGATATTAGAAGAAAAAAAAGAAACTTATAACAGTTAAAAGAATAGTGTAATATTTAAGCAAATTCTATAGTAACATTCTTGTTATAACATTCAGTTTTAGAACACATCTAAGTTTATGGAATACTTAGAAAGAAAACATTAACAATTGAAATTCTATACTTCACTGAGATAGCTCAACACATGAATCCTGTAAAGAAGTCTCTTTATAACTTGTTCAGTCTGTTGATTGTAAATTGGTACAATAACCCTCAGGCAAGAGATCAGTCAGCTAATGAAATATGCAGAAATCCACACTTTTTACTCTTTAGAAGAGAGTATTTATACAACATATTACAAAAATATCCTATCAACTGACTAGGATTTATTCTAGGAAAATAAAATATCGTTATACAAAAAGATAGTGACACGTTTCAATTGACTGATATCTAGCCATGATTCTTTGCTTGTTGTTATATGTCGGTTCTTTCACCTTTTATAGTAAATCACACCACTTCTCCCATGTTTCTTCATCTGGAATTTTTATTTTCATCATCTTGCGGTAAATATCATTTTCCTTTCAATATCTGGAAAATGTAGGCTTATTTACGAAAATGTGATTTACCTCATGCTAGAGGTAAAAGAAGTTTTCTAGAGTTTGAAGGAGCACCTTGCCTTTGGGAATGCCCTTCATTGAGGAAAAGTGGGAAGTTTATTTGGCTACATCCCTTAACTTCTTGACATTTTTTCATGTCTCATGAGTTTGTCATTGATCACTAGAGGACTAGGAAAACCCTTCTGTCTCAATACATCAAACTCGTTAAAAACCTGTTCACTGCGAGTTCCATGGTTTGAAATTTCTCCTCAAGCTGTAGTAGTAGATTTATTTTGGAAAACACTTTCTTCACTTCTAGGATAGTCTCTATTTTGTCAACTATCCTGAGCTCTTCCAATTCATACTTATTTTTAGAGTTCAGGAATTTGATTATTTCATAGGCTTCCTCTAGTTTCATTACCAGGTTGGCTTTGATTTTCTGAATTGCCTCACCAACTTCCTTCACTAAGTCCTTCTAATCAAATATAATCTATATATAAGGCCAAATATCATTAACTACATTAATGATATTGGCCCACAATTGTTGTTTTTCTTGGGCTAAAGGCTCTGTTAATGACAACTCCTTCTCTAGCTTGTGGATTATGTCAGTCAATCTATTGGCTTTTTGTACTTCATATTCATGCATTACTTCAGCCAATTTATTTTCATCTTCTAAGCTCTTTACCTAATCCTTGAGCTTATTAATCTCCGTAGTCTAAATGGACATATCTTCCATTTCTTTGATCAATTTGTTGGCCTCATTAATGGGATGGATTGTTGGTATTTCTGATGTTGGTGTTGGTGTAGATACTGGTGCTGAAGTAGATACTATGGGAATATCAGTAATGGGAACTACTTCCATGCTAGATTGTTTTTCCTTTACAAGCTTATCCATCTCTATCTCCATTTCCTTTAGTTGAGCTGTCAACTGGATGATTAAATTCATCATCTCATCCTTTTGATTGTCTGTCTCCAAAACCTCCTTGGTTTGTAGATGCTTAGTAGTTGGTAGTTTTACCTGTTTCTTTAGTGAAGCTATGTCTACATTTTTATTCTTTATAAATTATTATGTTTCCTTGATGTTAGTTGGATTATATCCAATTTAAATTACCAACTCTTACAATGACTTAATACTGCTGTCTTTTGCTTGTGATGAGGCTCTCTCTAGCTTTAACTATGACCGTACATTTTCTAGGGAGTTATGCAAATTTTGGACACTTAGATCTTTATGTGTCATGGTTGAATATATCATCTCTCCTACCTGATTGTGAAATTCAATTTGGTCAATTAGATGCATGTCCTTGGCAGGAAATTCAAAGCTTGTTTTATTATAGTCTTCTGAAGTTTTGGGGGCCTGTACCTTCAGCTGTAGGAATGCGTTCACGGGAAAATTTGTCTGGCCAACAGTAGGGGATCTCCCCGGTAGAAAGTCCCAATTATACTATGAATTGTTTGTGATAGGGATCCCGTCCGGGGTGTGGGTCCAGCTACCGCTGAATAATCCTTCTCTTGGATGCAAATGAGCCCTGCAGAGTTATAGGTGTATAGTTATCGAATGATACACGACTAATATCAATGATTTTCAATGAGTATAAACACTACAAATAGCAAGATATAAAAGAAAACATGCAACTGAAGGAGATGCTGTTAGCAGAAAATCATTAAGGCCGTGTTTGTAATATTGTTCAAACCATAGAAGAAACAGTTCTGCCTGGTAAGAACAACTTATGCGTACTTGGGCATTTTCGTGAATAAGATAGATGTCAATAATAAGTTACAAACATCTCCTATGTAAATAACATACCATCATAAACACATGCAGTAGGCTGAAATGCATAAAGAGTATAATCAGAAAACGTAGATTAATTAATCATAAGATATCAGACATATATGAAGAAATACTCACAGTATTGACACATTGACTCTCATAAGATCCAATAGTGGATTTAAAACAAAATCTTGTATTCATTCATAATGGGTTGTTCAATGATTTACAACTCTCTTCTCTCCTTTAGAGTCCAAAAAGAAATATCCCATTTACAAGTCCCCGAAGGGAGTATATATAAGACAAAAGTGACCCTTAGGTGTCTTGACTCTTTGCCTTCCCGACTGTTGGCATGCTTTGTAACCTGGATGGAAGATGCGACCTACGACCTGATGGAGGATGCGACCTGCGACTTGGCCATGTTAGATGCAACCAGAAATTTGATCATGGGAGTGTGTGAGTGATTGTGAGGTCGAGAAAATCCACTTGTTGTTATTTGAGGAAATTTTGCCATGCACGATAGTCTGCAGCAACTGGGGAGATCAAAGGAGTATCTTCCCTTAACTTGTGTAGGCATTCTAGGGCATTCGGGATCAGAGTTCCTCTTTTGATTGTGACCTGGTTGTATAAAGAAGCCAGTTCGGTGTAAATCCAAACTGGTTTCACGACGAACTTAACCAAGTTCTCCTGCGATGCCGGAAGATCAGGGGTAGCGGCGACTTGTCTAATAGGTTTCAAGAATGCCTAAATTTCCTGGTTTACTTGTTCCCATGTCTTTTCTTCACCCAATGTACCTAGAGAGGGGATATGGTGCAGCTCAGCCATCGATTCAATGCCGCTGATTAGATGCTCATAGGCGGTCATCACCTTCTCTAGGTCTTTAAATAAATTCTCCTTGGGTTGCACCTTTATGCGAATTTGGACCTTGTCGTTCTAAGTGTCAATCCAATATTTCTTGGGCAAGGTTTCTGGAGCCTACAGATATCTTCTTATCCATTCAATCATTCTATCCAAGGAAGTGGAGGCCTCTTTCAGTTGCTCGTTTCTCTTTTTTGTTTCCGCTTGAGCTCTCAGTAGAGGTGCGACTGTTTGCTTTATGGTGAACATATCCTCGTAAACCTTCCTCATGGTGGCTTCCACTGTCACCAAATCTCTCTAGATGGTAAGTGGTGCTTCATTAATAAGAGTGGTTTTATCTTGGAGCTGTTGGATTTCTTCCCTTAGTGCTTTCTTTTCTTGCTCCGACCTGGCTTCCCTTTATTCATAATCTTGCAGGGAGAGGATTTCCCTACTCATCCGGCTCACATTTTCTTCTGTGGCGGTGGAAAAAGTAGTGTCGGCGGATGCTATCATCACTAGATTGGTTCTAGTGTCCAGGACTATATCCTTTTTCGTCGTGGCCGTGAATGGCGCGACAGGGTTTCGTGCCAGGCATCTCCTCTTTTCCTGCCTGATTTTGAAAGTGAACTAATCATAAGTGAGTCTCGTTAGATTGAACACTTCCTCCTCCTTTCCTTCATAGGTGTCTGGTTCTAAGAGTGAAAAACGTGTGTTAATTGCAGGTACTTCAATGGGCGGTAGCTCTATCTGTACCCCTGTTACTAGAGGAGGTGTCTCGGCGTCTTTTGATCTTTGATCCTCTTCTTCTTTTCTCTTTTGTTGTTGTTCTTCTTTCAATAACCACTCCGCCTCTGACTTATCCTATTCCGCCTTTTTCCTACGCTCTGCTTCTGCTTTCGTTTCCTCTTCTTCCTTCCTTCTTCTTTCAACTTTTGCTCTTGTTTCCTCTTCTTCCTTCCTTTTCCGTTCAGCTTCTGCTTTTGTTTCTTTCTCTTCCTTCCTTTTGCGTTTGGCCTCCACCTCATCTAATTCCTTCTTGAGCTGTCGTTCAACTTCTGCTTTTTCTTCCCGCTCTTCCTTTTTTCTCTGCGCATCCTCCGCCTGTTTCTTTCTCTGTTTTGCCTTCAGGTGTTTCTTATGCTTATCTTCATCCTCTTTCGCCTTCTTTTCAGCTTCTCGTTGAGTTTTTGCTTCCTTTTCTTTCTGTTGGGTGGAAGAGCTATAGCCTGTGTTAGTTCGGGGCTTCTTGGCCTGGGAAGATGAGGAGCCTCCCAACTCGCAGATTCTCTCCTCCAGAGTATGATCATCCTAGTCCTCCCGATTAGTCAATTCTTCTGGGGTGAGTTCTCTATCCTTGTTGTACCAGTTTCGTACCACATCTTCAACTAGTCGTTCGGTATGTTGGTAGCTCCATTTGAACTTGGCCTGTTTTCAATGGGCAGGGACTATCCTTTTAGGATCGTATGTTCGGTAATTTAAAGATGATAGAAAAAATCATTTGATTTGCTCAACTTCTGCCTCCACCTCTCTGAAATCCTTGACCAAATAAGCACCAATGGTGAGCGGAAATGTTGGCCAAGGCTTCTTCTTACCTTTAGTAAGGACCTTCGAGAAGCTGGAAGTCATCTCATAACAGACTTCTTGAAGTAGCATCCTATCAGTGACGAATCGGGGAAAAGCATGGGGAGTCTTGAATGTACTGAAAACTCGGATGAAGGTGCCTTCTCCAAATGGAAACCAATGTGCTACCTTGACTATCATTTCCATTGCTCGCCAGGACATGCATGGGGTATCCTGCCCAAATAATTTCCCATAGAGAGCAGGGACGAAACTATTTGTAATTGGCTCAATATTCTGCTTGTATTTGGAGTCCCAAAATACCTGCAACTCCTTGCGAATTTGGCGTGCTCGCTCTTGATCCCAGTTGTGTGCCCATCCCTCAAAGTGGAACCTGGCACAAACTACATCCAATAGATAGGAGGCCATGTAAAACTCAGACAAGTATCCCTCCTCAGGTGCCAGTGCTGTAGATATGTTATTTTTAAGGGACGCTATTAGAAAGTTGGCCCAATTGAAACGGGTGCCATATACGGTAACAAAATGCATCAGGGAAACCCAAGAACCGCTGAAAGTGGTGGAATCAGGACGACCATACATCCTACAAAGCATGGCTGCTATGATTTTATAGACCTTTCTGAGGCCTACTACTTGATACTCCTGGTCCTTCTTGATTTTGAACTTCTCTGGTTCTTCCCACCATCCTCTCAGGGTGTCTTCTATGGGAACTCCATGGGTAGTGGCCCATTCCTCTGTGAATGTCTTTTCCCACTCTAGAAGTGCATAGTAGTACTCTACATCCTGCCCTTTTATATTTGCAAAAGCTTTCCCCTCGTGGTCCCGAATCACCCACCTCTTGGGGTCGATCTTTTGCATGATCCAGTCAATGATTTCGACGCATGGGAAGATAGATGGGTGGGCCCCTGCATAGTGAATCTTTGACCTTTTAACCTGCACATATACTTCTCGCTCTGGGAGGTCCTCTAGGAACTTAGGTTGTGCGAACTCTTGATATACTTGATACCAACTCATGCTTTCTCCTCTGCTGAATACACATGCAGTGTCTCCATAGATAGGGGGAGGAGACATAAGTACTTCACTCTCTGTGATTTCTATCTCTGGGCTCTTGTTTTTCCTGCGAACTGTCGGGGGCCCCATGTCACTTGAGGTTGAAGATATGGAGATGCACTCTAACTCTGCTTCGAGGTTCCCTAGCATATTCATAACACAGTCCCAAGATAAGACCGATGCCATATTAATTAATGTTCAATACTTATTTTAATTCTTCCCAACCAAGGTCAAGAAAGGTGGGGAAATTGCGACTTAGCGACCCATTGCCTGGGTCGTCGGGTTGCGTTGGCTTAAAAATTCAGAGGAAGGCGACCTTGCAACCTGGCGACTTGCGACTAGGTCGCGGGGTCGCTGAGTTGCGTTGGTCTAATCAAATCATGAAGATGGGACCTTGTGACCCAGCAACTTGCGACCGGACGACTGAGTCACAAGGTCGCGAAGGTTCAGTTTTAGCGTGATATGCGACTTAGCGACTTAATGACCGAGGTCGCTGGGTCGTGGGGGTCGCAAGGTCGCAGGGTCGAAAGTCACGCTAGCACTGGGTGGATTATTTTGATGGCAGCGTGGCCTTTTGCTTCATTTTACCTTAAACAATAAAAGGAGTGAGTGATAAAAATCATAAATGAGGATGAAGTGGTCATTAGAGGGAAGGAAAGATAGAGGGGAGGCTGGTTGGCTTCATCTGCAAGTCTATGTAAGCATGGCAGGGTTTGGAGGTTTAGGAAAGGCTCAGGTTGAAAGAAGATCTGAAAAGAGGAATAGCAGGTGGCTTAAAAGGGGCTAAGATAAGGGGAAAGGGGCGACAAATAGAAAAAACAGAAACATCAGGAGGATCAGGAAACTTACTTGAGAAAAATGCGCTCCAGTTGGCCTCTTAGAAGAGTTTTTTTGCTCTGCGTCGTGTGAGTGAAATGCGACCTAGCGACCCTTCTATTTATAAAAGGGTCACGCGTGCAGGCAATAAATGAGGTTGTTGGGTTGCAAAAAAGCTGCATTAATGAGATGTGCGACCCCGCAACCCTGCGACCCTTGTGACCTGGGGGTCACGGGGTCACAGGGTTTCTAGGTCACAACTGTCTAAAGTTGAAAGGGATATGCAACTCAGCGACTTGGCGACCTGATAGGTCACAAGGTTGCTGGGTTGCTCGTTGGAGAAAAAGACCTACTCTGCGACTTAGAGACTTAAGGCTTTTGACAAGTTTTGAAATTCGGGTTCTGACTTCGCTTTTCGATGCTCGGGGGCTGAAAAAATCTTAGAGGCTGAAATTTTTTGAGGGTGTTGTAGCGGATACAAAAAATGGCAATTCACTGGTAGGGTCTAGAATCTCTGTCGGTGTTTCATCTTGAGGGGGGTGGGTGGGCATAACGCACTTGTTCCTTTCACCCCATGGGTCCCACTTCTTCCGTTTTCGAGCCTTGCACATTTTCTCTCCGTATCTGCCTGCCCTTGGGTGCTGTTTTACCGTGTTTTCATTCTTGGACACCAGACATAAAATTTTGAAGTAACCTCAAGGATTTTCGGATCTAGTATAGTTTATTTGGTCCTCATTGTGTTGCTCCGCTACCAGCGAACCAGATGGTCCCGACAGAGTCACTGCCTAGGAATCACGAATGTTGCTCCACTTCCATCGAGCCTGGTCAGTACCCTAGCGGATTTTGAGAATGCAGCAAGATGATGGAGCTTAGTGAAATGAAGTCGCCTTCACTAAGTGGGCCCGCAGGCAAATTTTGGCGCAAAGTCTATTTTTAGACATACGGAGCATAATTTGGGAATTCTACTTGGAGATTCTTGAAGTATGCGACATGTCGGTAAAAATAGATGAGACCCTTATTTTTAGGACCTGGGCTATTTTTAGACTGATCTCCTAAAAATATGGAAGTCAAATATTATTTACCCTTAATAATATTTTGACTATAAACAACAGTTTACTCTCTTGGCGCACTTCAGTTTGAGTCATGGAGGTGGCTCATGCAACTGACACAAGGAATCACGTGGTTCCTAGGGTTTTATGGCATCTTGCATGGTTGGCTTCAGTTAGACTTCAGTGGCAGAAGTTTTGGAGGAGTTAACGGGACAGATAGTGGAGTTGTGTTCTGTTTGTTTTAGTTAAACTAGTTGGGATTAGTTAACTAACTAATCAACTAGATATGAGTGGAGTGAATTAAATAATATTTAATTCACTAAATATTAACTCATTATTCAACTCAAGAACACTTCAGTTCACTACAGTGCATGATCAGTTCAGTGGAGACCAATGGAAGAGGTAGATGAAAGGGTGAGTAAAGCTATCAGTTGGAGGATTAGTTTTGCATGGGATTTGCATTACACTTGGAGGAATTGTCCATGACAATTGCGCAGTCAAGCCAAGGGGATTCGAACCTTGGATCTCTTCATATACAGGCCATGATTGCGCAATAGAGGCAAAGGCAATTGGCGGGGAGTTTTGAACCAGTGACTTGTTCAAAACTAAGCTAGATTGTGTGTGAATTTATGAGAAAGTACTGAGTACTTGTGAGGAGTATTGTACTTGTTTGGTTACATGATTTCTCCATTATAATATACACAATAGCTGCGGGGTTTTCAGCTATAGGCTTTCCCCATACATACTGAGTTAATGTGTGATTGATTTGATGTGAGATTGCTTCTGTTATTTCCGCATGTGACAATTAATTGTAGAAGAAGGTTATGTGTTATGTATGCAATTCGAAATTGATATATGACCAGGTTAATCTTCAATGAATAAGTGATTTATTCAGCTAATTTCTACATGGTATCGGAGCGAGATTAATTGTCGAGATCTATTACGGTGATTGCAAACTTATTTCCTCGGACAGAGTCTGCATACGGGCCAGGAAGCCTCCGGATTCATCTTTCTTCGGAAAGTGAAAGGTCCGGTAAAAGCCCCTTGCAGTCAATCTCTGATTTGGAAATAATTTGTTTTCAAGTGTAGATCGGAAGCGATAGAGCTTGGAGTTTGGAATTCGAATTTTGCAGAAGGTTGGTTTTCTTGGTGCCGGTGTTGAAGATGTCTTCTTTCAACGGTTTGCGACTCGAATATGCTCTTGAAGGCAGTTCGAATTATGTTGCATGGAAGGATCGCATGGAAGCAGTGTTAGAAGATAATGGTCTGAAGGAGTTCGTAGATACGGATGTCCCAAAGCCCACTGATGCGGCTTTGGTCGATGCATGGCAAAAGAAGATCGCGAAATGTCGAAGGATCCTGTTGGAGGGCGTCAAGGATCATATTGTATCCAGCCTGCATGGAAAGGCTACTCCATATTTAATGTGGAAAGCTTTGACGGATCTATTCCAGAGTAAGAGAGACCAAAGGAAGCTGGCGCTCAAAGATAAGCTCAGGAACATCAAGATGGAGAAGGGCGATAGTATCGCCAAATACCTCACGAAGTTCACTCAATGCAGAGATGAGCTGGGAAGTGTGGGGGTGACTGTCGAAGATGAGGACATGGTCGACCTGGCTCTCCTTGGTCTTCCGAAAGCTTGGCACTCATATCAAGATAGTGTCAATGGTCGGGAGAAGCTGCCGGGATGGGAGCGCCTTTGGGCGGATCTCATGCAGGAGGAGATAAGGAGGACTACTCGAGATGGATCTTCATCAAAGGGAGCTGATGAAGAAAACTGCGCTTTGGTGTCCAAAGCAAAGAAGAGGAAGGGTAAGAAAACCTCTCATTCTGGTGCTAAGGGCAAGAAGCAGGATATGGCGAAAGTGAAGTGTTTTCACTACCATGATCACGGACATTATGCTACCAATTGTCCAAAGAAGAAGAAGAACAAGCAAGCGGGAAGATCTGCAGATGGAGAAGCTTTGGCTTCACGGTTCGAGCTTGACTTTTCACTGATTGCATGCTTGGTTTCAAGTGTGATGGGATCGGTGTGGTTCTTGGACAGCGGTGCGTCATTTCATATGACGGGAGATCGGGAGTTGTTCTCGGATCTGGAGGACAAGGATTTGGGTATGCACATCGAGATGGGCGATGACGGTAGATACAGTGCGACTGGTATCGGTACCGTATCCTTTCAGAGGGAGTCTAGTAAACCCTTTGTCTTAAAGGATGTCATGCATGTACCTGGATTGAAGAAGAACCTGATTTCAGTAGCGATGTTGGAGGATAAGGGTTATGATGTGGTCTTCGGCGAAGGAAAAGCTTTCCTGCGCAGTAAGACTACTGGAGAGACCCGGAAGATAGGGGTTCGAACTCAAAACCTTTATCAGTTGCAGGTAGATGACTGCGCAACTATGGCATGCAAGGCTGGAGATGTGGTGAGCCGGGATGATGAGGGCGAACTATGGCACAGGAGATTGGGCCATCTTCACCATGGAGCTTTGAAGATTCTGCAGCAGATTTCTATTGGACTTCCTAAGGGCACCCTTGCGCAGTCAGATCAGTGCAAGGGGTGTACTTTAGGGAAGTATGTGAAAGCCACCTTTCACGAGAAGGATAGTCGCGCCATGACGATCCTTGAGAGAGTTCACACGGACGTGTGTGGTCCTTTCTCAGTTGCTTCGACAGCAAAGCACAAGTATTATGTGATCTTTGTTGATGATTTCTCTCGAAAGTGCTGGATCTTCTTCATGCCGAAGAAGAGCGATACATTCGCGAAGTTATGTGAGTTTAAAGCACTGGTCGAGAAGGAGTCGGGGAAGAAGGTGATTGCTCTAAGGAGTGATAACGGTGGTGAATTCATCTCGGTTGAATTCAAGGAGTTCTGCAGCGCAGAAGGGATTCGGAGAGAGCTCATCGCACCCCATAACCCACAGCAGAACGGGGTGGCTGAGCGGAAGAACAGAACGATCGTGGGTGCTGCACGAGCGATGTTGCATGATCGGGGCCTACCCCTTCACTTGTGGGCTGAGGCATGCAATACAGCAGTGTATGTGCAGAACCGTTGTCCTCACAAGGTTCTTGGCATGAGTACACCAGAGGAGGCTTATTCTGGCAAGAGGCTTGATATTTCCCATTTGCGGATTTTCGGATCTCCTGTCTACATGCATGTGACGAAGGATGCGAGAAGGAAGCTGGATCCAACTACTGAAGTTGGAATATTTTTGGGGTACACTGATACACCTCACAACTATCGGGTGTATGTGCCAGACAGTCGCAAGACTGTTGTGCGACGGGATATAAAATTCCAGGAGGAGAAAGCCATGCAGTGTTCGCTTGAGAGGGAGCTACACTTGCATGCAGATGAGGAGCTGTTAGTTCCTAAGGAGGAGCTTCCGGATGTGGATCAGCCACAAGAGGAGGTTCAGAAGGTGGAAGAAATCACCCAGGCAGCGCCAACCATCAGAGGGCGCATGCGCACTACAGAAGCTGAGCGACTGGCTCGGGATGCAGAGAAGGTTGCAGGACCACCTACAGCACAGCGCAGACAGAGACAGTCACCGGATCGGTACACTGGATACATGGCTCTTATGAGTCAATGTGTTGTGACAGAGCCATCCTCTTTTGAGGAAGCTGTGGAGGAACCCGCATGGGTTGATTCCATGATCGAAGAATATGATTCGATCATCAGGAACAGTGCATGGGAGATTGTCCCAAGACCGGTTGGGAAATCAGTTGTAGGTTCGCGATGGATCTACAAGGTGAAGCAGGCAGCTGACGAGAGTGTGGAGAAGTACAAGGCGAGATTTGTCGCCCATGGCTTCTCACAGATCGAGGGGATTGACTATGAGGAGACTTTTGCACCTGTCGCAAGGTACTCTTCCATACGGACGATCCTTGCTCTCTCAGCGCAGATGGGGTGGCACATTCATCAGATGGATGTGAAGACTGCGTTCCTCGATGGAGTTATTGAGGAAGAGGTGTACATAGAGCAGCCTGAAGGTTTTGAGATCTTCAGCAGTGAGTCGCATGTGTGCCGACTCAAGAGAGCACTGTATGGGCTGAAGGAAGCACCTCGTGCTTGGTACACTCGGATAGACAGCTACTTCACCGGGCTTGGATTCTCCAAGAGTGAGGCGGATCCAAACCTGTACCAGATTGTGGTGGAGGGGAAGCTGGTGATCATCGTACTGTATGTAGATGATCTGATTTTGACTGGCGATGAGCAGTTGATACTTTCATGCAAGGAGGATCTTGCACGAGAGTTTGAGATGAAGGACTTGGGCATCCTTCATTATTTCCTGGGATTGGAGATTTGGCAGCGCAGCGGAGGACTGTTTGTTTCTCGGGGCAAGTATGCCCGGGAGATTCTGGAGAGGTTCAACATGCAAGGCTGCAAGCCTGTTGATACCCCTCTTCCTGGAGGATGGAGGAAGGGAGATGCTACTTCGGAGGAGGTAGTGGATGCCACTGTCTATCGACAATTGGTGGGGTCGTTGATGTATCTGGTCAATACTCGACCCGATATATGCTATGCAGTTAACCAGCTTTCGCAAGCTATGGTTAAGCCTACCAAGCTCTTTTGGAAGGCGGGCAAGCATGTATTGCGCTATATCAGAGGCACATCGGGATATGGTCTATGGTACGGACAGGAGGATGGAGTGAAGCTTTCTGGTTTCACTGATGCAGATTGGGCAGGGAGCCCAACAGACCGGAAGAGCACTTCTGGAGGAGTTTTCAGCATTGGCTCGACAGCAGTTTCCTGGTACAGCAGGAAGCAGAGATCCGTGGCACTCAGTTCAGCAGAGGCCGAGTACATGGCAGCAAGCTTGGCTGCATGTGAGGCTATTTGGATGAGGAAGATCCTCGCAGGTTTGTTCAGGTTGCATTTGGAGCCCACAGTGATCTACTGTGATAACCAGAGCTGCATCAAGCTCTCGGCTAATCCAGTTTTTCATGATAGGTCCAAACATATCGACATCAGGTACCATCACATCAGAGATTGTGTTCAGCGGAGGATCATGATGCTTTCATATGTTCCCACGGAGGATCGGGATGCCGACATCCTGACGAAGGCGCTCACCAGGAGCAAGTTCGAATTCCACAGAGGCAGGATAGGGATTGCAGATAATCCATATCTTGCTGAGAGGGAGTGTTGAGAATGCAGCAAGATGATGGAGCTTAGTGAAATGAAGTCGCCTTCTCTAAGTGGGCCCGCAGGCAAATTCTGGCGCAAAGTCTATTTTTAGACTATGTCTATTTTTAGACATACGGAGCATAATTTGGGAATTCTACTTGGAGATTCTTGGAGTATGCGACATGTCGGTAAAAATAGATGAGACCCTTATTTTTAGGACTCAGGCTATTTTTAGACTGATCTCCTAAAAATATGGAAGTCAAATATTATTTACCCTTAATAATATTTTGACTATAAACAGCAGTTTACTCTCTTGGCGCACTTCAGTTTGAGTCATGGAGGTGGCTCATGCAACTGACACAAGGAATCACGTGGTTCCTAGGGTTTGATGGCATCTTGCATGGTTGGCTTCAGTTAGACTTCAGTGGCAGGAGTTTTGGAGGAGTTAACGGAACAAGTAGTGGAGTTGTGTTCTGTTTGTTTTAGTTGAACTAGTTGGGATTAGTTAACTAACTAATCAACTAGATATGAGTGGAGTAAATTAAATAATATTTAATTTACTAAATATTAACTCATTAGTCAACTCGAGAACACTTCAGTTCACTACAGTGCATGATCAGTTCAGTGGAGACCAGTGGAAGAGGTAGATGAAAGGGTGAGTAAAGCTATCAGTTGGTAGATTGTTTTTGCATGAGATTTGCATTACACTTGGAGGAATTGTCCATGACAATTACGCAATCAAGGCAAGGGGATTCGAACCTTGAACCTCTTCATATACAGGCCATGATTGCGCGATAGAGGCAAGGCAGTTAGTGGTGTGTTTTGAACCCGAGACTTGTTCAAAACCAAGCTAGATTGTGAGTAACTTCATGAGAGAGTACTGAGTACTTGTGAGGAGTATTGTACTTGTTTCATTATAATATACACAATAGCTGCGGGGTTTTCAGCTATAGGCTTTCCCCATACATACCGAGTTAATGTGTGATTGATTTGATGTGAGATTGCTTCTGTTATTTCCGCATGTGACAATTAATTGTAGAAGAAGGTTATGTGTTATGTATGCAATTCGAAATTGATATATGACCAGGTTAATCTTCAGTGAATAAGTGATTTATTCAGCAAATTTCTACAGCGGAGTCGTCATATCACCTCTCTGAGCAAGAAGCCTTTCTCAATCCTTTACCCTTTATTCATGTGCTAAATGCGCTTATTAAAATGTGCTCGAGGCACTTATTTTCTGTGCTCAGGGCACTTATTTTGTTTGGTAATTATTTCCTGGGCAGATGAGGGATCCTGACTTATTTTACTTGCAAGAGAGGTTGCTCCTAGTCTACATGAGGACTTGGGGTTTTCCTGGATTTCCGATAGTCACCTGCAACTGCCTCTTCCCTTTTCCATCTGGTAACCGTTTTAACTGAAAAATTCCTTTTGCACAACAGTCCCTTGGGCTAGCATACTAGGTAAGCTGTCGCGTCTTGGTCCGAGGCCCTCAGTCATGTTCGCACCATTGAGTGCCTATCACAAGTACTCTCGCCTTTCTTACACTCTGGGAGGAGATAATACACCATCATATATCCTGAATCAGTGTGCCACTTGGGTAACTTCCATATCCCTTTTCAAAATTTGGATACCAAATAAAATAAAAGGTTAATGGGAGCCTGTGTGGAATAAGCAATTTATTGAAAACAAGAAAGGAAAAGAACGACAAAAATAAGAGAAATTATGGTATAGGGTGCAGTGACAACCCCTATGGGCTATCAAGTGAAATAGTGCTTAAGGTCATGTCCATTCACACGGAGGACCTCAATCCTCCCTTAAAGAGTTTGTAACCTATAAGTGTGGGAACTGACCTTCTCTTTGATCTGAAAAGGGCATATCCATAATGCCTAGAACTTGGAGTGTTTCCCTTTATCTTCATGAGCTTTATCCCATTGGAGGACAAGGTCACCTACTTCAAAAACCTTGTTCCCGGCCGACTTCTTGTCAAACCATCATTTTATCTGCCCTTGGTGGATGGCGAATTTTTCCTGATTTTTTTTCCTTTCCTCCTCAAGTTTCAACAGAGTGTCTATTTGGGCTTGTAAAGCAGGGCAAGGAGTGCCATGAGTTTCTTGGGATAATCAGAGGGTTGGGAGAGACAATTTGGGAGGAAGGATAGATTCTTTTCCATATACGAGGAAGAAGGGGGAGGCACCTAGGGAAGGTTTAGGTGTGACTTGGTTTTCCCAGAGGGAATTGTGGAGTGCACTATGCCAATTTCGTTGGTAGGACAGCAGGGTATTTTTGATGATGCATATTAGGTTCTTGTTGGTTGACTCGGCTAACCCGTTTCATTGAGGGTAATATTTGGAACAATGTTTAAGTACGATACCATTTTCTAGAGAAAAATCATATAATTTCAATGATTAAAAATATGTTGCATTATCAAAAACAAGGGAGGTTGGAACTCGAAACCTGATCATGATGCATTGGGTAATGAAGGCTATTACGTCTTGATCATTGACTTGACGTAACGGTACCACTTCAACCCACCTCGTGAAGTAATCTGTGGCAGTGAGGATGTACCTATGTTTCTTGGAAGAGTGTGGCAGGATTTCTCCAATCACGTCTAGCCCCCATTGTTGAAATGGCTCTTCCACTGTGGTAGATTGTAACGGGGCTGAAGGCCGTATATCTCTATTTGAGAAATTTTGGCACTGCTGGCATTTCTGGACATATGTGTGTGCATATTAAAACAAGGTAGGCCAATAGAAACCGACACGCATGATCTTGTCAGCAGTGGTGTCTCCTGCGTAATGCCCCCCCGCGGGGCCATCATGAAGTTCTGCCAATACGTTTTGTGCCTAATCCCATTCCAAACAGCGTAGTAAGACACCACTATGATTTTTGCGAAACAACTTACCCTGCACTAGTTGGTATGATACGGATTTTAGTTTCAATGCACACTTCTGCTTGGTAGTTAAAGCGGGGCCCATGGTGCTGTGTTTCAGATATTGCAGTAGATCCACGTACCAAGAGGATGTATCCTGTGGGGTCATCCTATCTGTTTGATACATATCGATCTCATGTTCCAAATCTTCTTCCTCGCTACCCCGTGAGTCCATTGCCACTATGGCCATGGAGCACAATCCTTGACCCTTCACTGTGTGTGCTGGCCTGAATTCGAGGTCATATTCTTGAAGGCATGTCATCCAGTTGCCTCAGCGCTCACCCAGCTCTTATTGTACGAATAGTGAGTGAACATTTGGGTGAGGCACAAAAATCGTGACATGATTCTTCAAAATGTATGGCTTGAAATGTTTAACTACCTTGTATACCACGTAAGCTTGTTTGTCAATATTTGGATAATTCATCTCGGTGCCTTGTAATCTAGTGCTCATAAATGATATAGACCGCTCGTCGTTGTTGTCATATTTTTGAGTGAGGACGGTGGCAAAAGATGAATATGAGGCAAAGGTGTACAAGATAAATCATTTGTTGAAATCCAGACTATAAAGAGCGATTGCTTCCGCGATGGCTCGTTTGATGTTGTCGAACGCTTCTTTCTCTGGAGGATTCCATTTAAAGTTAGAATTTTTCTTAATCATGCCTTGTAATGGTTTCACGATCTGAGCGAAGTCTGATATGAATTTTCGGACGAAGTTGATTTTTCCAAGGAAGGACTGCATAGCTTTCCTACCGCTTGGGGGCAGTATTTGAGCGATGAACGTCGCACGTTCTGGATCCACCACTATGTTGTCTTGAGTTATTATGTGTCCCAACAAGTTTCCTTTGGCGACAACGAACACGCTTTTCTTTGGGTTCAGTGAGATCCCGTATTTTCGACACCTTTCAAAAATTTGTTTGAGGTGGTGTATATGGTCAAATCTGTGCTTTGAAAACATGGTGACGTCATCAAGGTATAGTACCACGCTTTTCCCAATAAGTCCTTTGAAAGCGATGTCGATAGCTCTTTGGAAGGTGGCGCCAGCATTAATTAGCCCAAAGGCCATGTGTCTGAAAGCAAATGTTCCCCATTTAGTTCTGAATGTGGTCTTGAGCTAATCAGGCTCAGCCACTAGTACTTGATTATACCCTTAGAACCCATCTAATAGAGAGAACATTTTTGACCTCGATATAGCTTGAAGGATTTGCTCCATAGGAGGGACCGGATAGTTGTCTTTGTCGGAGGCTCTGTTCAAATTCCTGAAGTCTACGCACAAACAGATTTCGCTAGTTTTTTTGCGAACGGGGACCAAGTTGGACACCCAGGTGGAACGTCTAACTTTGAAAATTATCCGTGCATCTAAGAGCTTCTTTAGTTCCTTTTGGATCATCAGTTCTAGAGCTGGGTGTACTTTTCTCAGTTTTTGTTGGAATGGCTTCACTCCTTCTTTAATGGGTATGACATGTTGGATGATTCGCGTATCATAAATATGAAGGTCGTCATACATCCAAGAAAACACATCTCGGTATTTCTTAAATAGTCCAGTGAATTATTGTTTCTCCTCCAGGGTGCACTCACTACCTAAGTTTACAAGCTTGGGATCCTTGTCTGTCCTGAGGTTAATTTGTCGGTGTGCTAACGTGGAACTTTGCACCTTCGTATTTGGGGGTCCTCGGAAATGGGTCTGTAAGTCAAACAAATTTTCAAGTGACACAACCCCCTTGGGTATGGGATTTTCTTTCCGATTTCCTAGTTCCTCCTGCAAAGCCTAATCATGATCCTCTTCGTCCATAACTGCATCTCTAAATGTATCTGTATTGAGCATGAAATCCAAAACCTGTTGGTCATCATTGAAAATGCGTAAATTAGTGACATTGTCCAGTATGGATGGCTTGTATATAAATTCAATAGAAAACCCATCTCTAACTAGGGTGAACCTAGCAGCAGTATTGGTCAGTGTATCGGTTGTTGTGTTATGCATTCTAAGTACAGATTTAATACCAAAAGCATAAAAATATGAAATTAAATGCCATACCTCTTGTTGGTAACCCTTCATATGGGGAGACAAGCAATGGATGGTGTTGCGTACCTAACGAGTGATAATCTCGGAATCGCCAATTACCTTCAAACACCAAAATTTTAGATATATAGCCTTTTGGAGTCCCAGCAACAGTGCCTCATACTCAGTTGTATTTTTGGTGCACTGGAACTCTAACCGGTAGGAAATTAGAAACTTTTTCTTCTGAGGGTCTAGTAAGATGTAGCCTGCGCTAGCCCCATCTTGGGTTTTAGAGCTGTCATAGTATAAGGTCCATGTTTCATCTTCTGGTTGGAAAAAGCTATCCGAGCCTGTGGAGGATGTACTAGGGTAATCAGCTTCTAACGAATCTTTGTTGGATGGGGAGGAGTTTTCAACAACCAGAAGTAGCTCAGACTGCACATCCTGAGGGATCGGGGATTGGTGAGTCTGATAACACCCAAATATGGATTCTAAGAAACACATACCGAGATCTTCTTATGTGAAACTGATTGGTTCATTATTTGCATCCAGTTCAGTCACAGTATGTTTCATGTATGGTTCACTCTCAACCCGGATTTGGTTGTTCCTACCTTTGTACAGCAGCCAAAGGTGGGACCAATCAGTGGCGAAGTACCCTTGGAGCTTACTGGACCAATCTCTGCTCAACAGAAGGCCATAGGCCTCAATTATATCCATGATTACTATATCGATTCACTGATGCACTCTGGAATTGGAAGATAAGCGGATAATGATGTTGTTCAGTTAGCCCACTGCGGGGACTTGAGATCTGTCAAGCTGGGTGATTCTGGTGTCAGTTTTCTCAGGGCAGATGTTTAACTTTTTGCACATGGATAAGGGCATAACATTTGTGGATGCACTGGAATCGATGAGGCAGTTGTGGACATTGAAGTTAAAGATCTTTAAGGAGAGGAGGAAAGGTGGCGTGGTTCCCCTAGAGTTGGCGTTCACAACATTCACGATGGATTGGGGACTAGTAGCAGTTTGGGCAGACATGATGCTTACGGGTTTGGTCGTCGGCAGATTGGAAAAGGTTTTGAGGATAATGTCTCGTTGGTTGGCAATGCGAGCGAGCTCATAGAGAGAGATATTGGCCTGGGTCTTCTTCATATCCTCAATAATGTTATACCTGGAATCTGTGTGCGAGTCAAGCTCAGTGGTGTTTTTAGAGGAAGCTAATGAAGTTTTAGCCTTGGGGCCTTCTCAGGAATTAGTTGGAATAGATTTTTCAGGAGTCTTGTTTTGGTTCTTTGTGGTTGGGGGTAAGATTTTCCGTAAGAAGGATTTCCTTTTCTCCTCAAAAGACTGCTCCGAGACAGGACCTTTTCTCCTTAAACTGTAGTTTCGAGGAGTTTTGGTTTTGGGATCATCTGCTAGGTTTATCACTGACGTGGGAAGGGATATTTCTCAGCGGATTACTTCAAAGGCAAGGACAGCAGAACCCGCATCTTCGTCCAGGGGAGAGACTTCCTTGTCTCCTGAATCATTTTCTTCTTCTAAATCCCCAGTGGTCTGATTTTCTAACAGTTGATTGAAAATGGCGGCCATACTATTTATCCACTGGAGACATGTTTTCTCTAAGTGTGAGGCTTGATGAAAAGAGAATAAATTATCTCTCCCTATTTCCTCGACGTTGAGGCCAGTGCTAGAGTTGGACGGGGGTCGGTTCACGGTGGGATTATTCTTTCTGAAGAAATTTTTCTGCGTTTTAGTAGCTGGGCCAGAATCGTTGTTCTTCCTCTTCAAATCACAGACCTCATTGGTTAGAAATTTAAGGGATTTTGCGATACTTTCGAAATCAAAGGGGTCCTTATCTTTGTCCCCGGATTTATGACTTGAGGATTGGGCTCTCTTTGTGGTTGTTTTTTGATCATCCCGCCCTTCGTGTTCAATGGCCCCTATGGATAGCATGTCCCTTTCGACGGCAAGGGCGGTGGTGTAATTGGCTGCCAAGGTAGCTCTGGCCTCACATTTCAAAAATACCGCAATATCCCGTGGGAGGGATCTGGTGTAGTATTCGATGCTAATGGAATCATCTAAGGCCATGTTTGGAGGGAATTTATTCAATATGTTGGTGAAACTTTGATTGAAATCCTTGAACTTCTCTTTCTTCTGACACTTCAAGGTGCTGAGTTATGTGAGGAGCATCGAGGGGGTTTTATCTTTTAAGAATTTTTGCAGGAAGGTGCAATGGAAGTGTTCCCACGAAAGGGTAGAAGCAACGGGGAGCGATTGATACCATGTTGCAGCTTTATTTTCTAGATTATGAGGGAAAAGGCGACATGCTACATTTTCATACTGCACTCTCATCATTTGTAAAGATAGGTAGAAGTTGCTAATGTGGTCTTCGGCCAAAGTACCCTTTTCGGGGTCGAACTTAGGGAGATGTTTTTCAGGGTGTTGGGGCATGTCATGGAGGGGACCTTGGACACCCAAGGGGGATTGAGCCATCCAAGCCAAAGGTTGTACACATCTGTTCCGTTGGTGGTGTGGTCTGTATACATGTCCCCTTTCACTTTCGAATCCACTACCCGTGCCAGACCCAGAGGCTTCAACCTCATGGTGGGACTGCATGTCTTGGTTTTCTCCATGGTTTGTTGTATTTATAATGTTTCTCTAGTATTAAAGAAAAGGAAAACCATTCTGGTTTCGACGAGGGTGGTGGTCGGCATTTTTGCCTCACCCATGGCCTCTGTCCCCCCTGCCTCTGTTACGTCAGCCTCTTCCAGCTCCTTCCCCGCGTGGGTCGTTAGCTTGGATGTTATCATGCAAAGTCTGGTCAGGTTGGGGGCCGATGTTGGTTTGAGCTTCAGGGTTATCGAGGTCATCTTCTTCCCCCTCCTAAGGGCTATCTGGGGGGGCTTCAGAATTTTGTTCAACTATGCCCACATAATCTTCAATCATAAGACCTACAAGCTGAGGAAGGGAGTTGAAGAGGGTTCCCTGGCGTGTATGATTAGTGGCGAGAGTCTTAGGGTTTTCCAAGAAACTAGTGATCGGGGCTTGTTGCAAACCCCTGACCAGGTCGCGGGCTATAGGGCACAGGGCCCTTAGTTGGGCCAAAGTAACCTCAAAAAAGAGGGGTTCCTCCTCTTGGGAGTTTTCCAAGGGAGGAGGACTGGTATTTTCATGTATGATCTCCCCTTGGGGAGTTTGTAATTGGATGTTACTTGTGTGCTGGGAGGCTGCCATCAGGCCCTCCTTCTAGCACCAAATTTGTTGACAGGAAATTTTTTCCAGCCAACAGTAGGGGATATCCCCAGTAGAAAGTCCCAATTAGACTCTGAACCATTTGTGATAGGGATCCCGTCCGGGGTGTGGGTCCGGCTACCACTGAATACTCCTTCTCCTGGATGCAAATGAGCACTGTAGAGTTATAGGTGTACAGTTATCGAATGATACAAGACTAATATCTATGATTGTCAATGAGCATAAACACTACAAATAGAAAGATATAAAAGAAAACACACAACTGAAGGAGATGTTGTTAGCAACGAATCATTAAGGTCATGTTTGTAAGATTTTTCCAACCATAGAAGAAACAGTTTTGCCTGGTAAGAACAAATTATGCGTACCTGGGCGTTTTCGTGAATAAGATAGATGTCAATAATAAATTTACAAACATCTCCTATGTAAATAACATACCATCATAAACACATGAAATAAATTGAAATGAACAAAGAGTATAATCAGAAAACGTAGATTAATTAATCATAAGATATCAGACATAAATGAAGAAATACTCATAGTATTGACACATTGATTCTCATCATATCCAATAGTGGATTTAAAACAAAAACTTGTATTCATTCATAATGGGTTGTTCAATGATTTACAACTCTCTTCTCTCCTTTAGAGTCCAAAAAGAAAGATCCCATTTACAAGTCCCCGAAGGGAGTATATATAAGACAAAAGTGACCCTTAGGTGTCTTGACTCTTTGCCTTCCCTACTGTTGGAATGCTTTGCGACCTGGATGGAAGATGAAACCTACGACCTGATGGAGGATGCGACCTGTCACCTAGCCATGTAATATGTGACTAGAGATCTGATCATGGGATTGTGTGAGTGATTGCGAGGTCAGGAACATCCACTTGTTGTTCTTTGAGGAAATTTTGCCATGCATGATAGTCTGCAACAACTGGGGAGATCAGAGGAGTATCTTCCCTTAACCTGTGTGGGCATTCTAGGGCATTCGGGATCAGAGTTCATCTTTTGATTGTGACTTGGTTTGATAAGGAAGCTAGTTTGGTGTAAATCCAAACTGGTGTCATGACAAACTTAACCAAGTTCTCCTACGATGCCAGAAGATCAGGGGTAGCAGCGGTTTGTCTAATAGGATGCAAGAATGCCTGAATTTCCTGGTTTACTTGTTCCCATGTCTTTTCTTTGCCTAATGTACCTAGAGAGGGAATATGGTGCTGCTCAGCCATTGAGTCAATGCCGCTGATCAGATGCTCATAGAAGGTCATCACCTTCTCTAGGTCTTTAAATAACTTCTCCTTGGATTGCACCTTTATGCGAATTTGGACCTTGTCATTATGAGTGTGAATCCAATATTTATTAGGTAAGGTTTCTAGAGCCTGTCGATATCTACTTGTCCATTCAATAATTATATCCAAGGAGGTGGAGGCCTCTTTCAGTTGCTCCTTTCTCTTTTTCGTTTCCGCTTGAGCTCTGAGTAGAGGTGCGACTATTTTATTTATGGTGAAAATACCCTCGTAAACCTGCCTTATTGTGGCTTCCAGTGTCACCAACTCTCTCTAGACGGTAAGTGGTACTTCATTAATAAGAGTGTTTTTATCTTGGAGCTGTTGGATTTCTTCCCTTAGTGCTTTCTTTTCTTGCTCTGACCTAGCTTCCCTTTGTTAAAAATCTTCCAATATATTTTGCAGGGAGAGGATTTCCCTGCTCATCCATCTCACATTTTATTTTGTGGCGGCGGAAAAAGTAGCGTCGACTGATGCTATCATTACTGGATTGGTCCTAGTGTCTAGGACTAAATCCTTTTCTGTCGTGGCCGTGAATGGTGCGACAGGGTTCCATGCCAGGCATATCCTCTTTTCCTACCTGATTTTGAAAGTGAACTAATCATAAGTGAGTCTCTTCAGATTGAACACTTCCTCCTCCTATTTTTTAGAGATGCCTGGTTCTGAGAGTGCAAAACATGTGTTAATTGCAGGTACTTCGATGGGTGGCAGCTCTGTCTGTACCCCTGTTACTGGAGGAGGTGTCTCGGCGTCTTTTGATCTTTGATCCTCTCCCTCTTTTCTCTTTTTTTCTTCTTGTTCTTCTCTCAATAGCCGCTCCGCCTCTACCTTATCTTGTTACGTCTTTAGCCTACGCTCCGCTTCTGATTTCGTTTCCTCTTATTCCTTCCTTCTTTGTTCAGCTTTTTCTCTTGTTTCCTCTTCTTCCTTCCTTTTTCGTTCAACTTCTGCTTTTGTTTCCTGCTCTTCCTTCCTTTTGCGTTCGGCCTCCACCTGATCTAATTCCTTCTTGAGCTGCCGTTCAACTTCTGCTTTTTCTTCCTTCTCTTCCTTTCTTCCCCGGGCATCCTATGCCTGTTTCTTTCTCTATTCTGCCTTCAGGTCTTTCTTACTCTTATCTTCATCCTCTTTCACCTTATTTTCAGCTTCTCGCTGAGCTTTTTCTTCATTTTCTTTCTGTTGGGTGGAAGAGCTATGGTCTGTGTTATTTCGGGGCTTCTTGGCCTAGGAATACAAGGTGCCTCCAAAGTCGCGGATTCTCTCCTCCAGAGTATGATCATCCTGGTCCTCCCGATAAGTCAATGCTTCCGGGGTGAGTTCTCTATCCTTTTTGTACCAGTTTCGTACCCCATATTCAAATGGTCGTTCGATATGTTGGTAGCTCCATTTGAACTTGGCCCGTTTGCAATGGGTAGGGACTATCCTTTCAGGATCGTATGTCTGGTAATATAAAGGTGATAGAAAAAATCCTTTGATTTGCTCAGCTTCTGCCTCCACCTTTCTAAAATCCTTGAGAGATCAAGCACCAATGGTGAGTGGCATTGTGGGCCATGGCTTCTTCTTACCTTTAGTAAGGACCTTCGAGAAGCTGGAAGTCATCTGATAACAGACTTCTTGAAGTAGCATCCTATCAGTGACGAATCGAGGCAAAGCATGGGGAGTCTTGAATGAACCGAAAACTTGGATGAAGGTGCCTTCTCCAAATGGAAACCAATGTGCTACCTTAACTATCATTTCCATGGCTCGCCAGGACATGCATGGGGTATCCTGCCTAAATAATTTCTCGTAGAGTACATGGACGAAACTATGTGCAATTGGCTCTATATTCTGCTTGTATTTGGAGTCCTAGAATACTTGCAACTCCTTGTGAATTGGGCAAGCTCGCTCTTGATCCCAGTTGTGCGCCCATCCCTCAAAGTGGCACCTAGCACAAACTGCATCCAATAGATAGGAGGCCATGTAAAACTCGGACGAGTATCCCTGCTCGGGCGCCAGTGCTGCAGATATGTTAGTTTTGAGGGACGCTACTAGCAAGTTGGCCCAATTGAAATGGGTGCCATATACGGTAACAAAATGCATCATGGAAGCCCAAGAACCGATTAAAGTGGTGGCATCGGGACGACCATACATCCTACAAAGCATGGCTGCTACGAGCTTATAGACCTTTCTAAGGCCTGCTACTTGATACTCCTAGTCCTTCTTGATTTTTAACTTCTCTAGTTCTTCCCACCATCCTCTTAGGGTGTCTGCTATGGGAACTGCATGGGTAGTGGCCCATTCCTCTGTGAATGTCTGTTCCCACTCTGGAAGTGCGTAGTATTACTCTGCATCCTGCCCTTTTATATTTTCAAAAGCTTTCCCCTTGTGGTCCTGAAGCACCCACCTCTTGGGGTCGATATTTTGTATGATCCAGTCAATGATTTTGACGCATGGGAAGATATATGGGTGGGTCCCTGCGTAGTGAATCTTTGACCTTTTAACTTGCACATATACTTCTCGCTCTGGGAGGTCCTCTCGGAACTTAGGTTGTGCGAACTCTTGGTATACTCGATACCAACTCATGCTTTCTCCTCTGCTGAATACACATGTAGTGTCGTCGTAGATAGGGGGAGGAGACATAAGTACTTCGCTCTCTGTGATTTATATATTTGGGCTTTTGTTTTTCCTACGATCCACTGGGGGCCCCATGTCACTTGAGGCTAAGGATACAAAGACACACTCTAACTTTGCTTTCAAGTTCCCTGGAATATTCATAAAATAGTCCCAGGATAAGACTGATGCCATATTAATGAATGTTCAATACTGCTCTTAATTTTGCCCAACTAAGGTCAAGAAAGGGGGGGAAACTGCGAGTTAGCAACCCATTGCCTGGGTCATCGGGTTGCGTTGGCTTAAAACTTCAGAGGAAGGCGACCTTGTGACCTAGCAACTTGCAACTAGGTCACGGGGTCACTGAGTCACGCTGGTCTAAAAAAATCATGAATATGCGACCTTGCGACCCAGTGACTTACGACCGTGTCACTGGGTTGCTGAGTCACAAGGTCGCGAAGGTTCAGTTTTAGCGTGATATGCGACTTAGAAACTTAGCGACTGAGGTTGTTGGGTCGTTGGGTCACAAGTTGCGATAGGGCTAGGTAGATGATTTCGATGGCAGCGTGTCCTTTTGCTTCATTTCAGCTTAAAAAATAAAAGGAGTGAGTGAGAAAAATCATAAATGAGGATGAAGTGGTCATTAGAGGGAAAGACAAATAGAGGGGAGGATGTTTGGCTTCATTTTCAAGTCTGTGTAAGCATGGCAGGGTTTGGAGGTTTAGGAAAGGCTTAGGTTGAAAGAAGATCTGAAAAGAGGAATAGTAGGTGGCTTAAAAGGGGCTAATATAAGGGGAAAGTAGTAAAAAATAGAAAAAATGGAAACATCAGGAGGATTAGGCAACTTACTCGAGAAAAACGTGCTCCAGTTGGCCTGTCAAAAGGAGTTTTTTTCTCTGCGTCGCGTGAGTGAAATGCAACCTAGAGACCCTTCTATTTATAAAGGGGTCACACATGCGAGAAATAAATGAGGTCATTGGGTCACAAAAAAGGCGCTTTAATGAGATGTGCGACCCCGCGACCCTGCGACCCTTGCGACTTGGGGATCGCGGGGTCGCAAGGTCGCTAGGTCACAACTGTCTAAAGTTGAAAGGGATATGCAACTCAGCGACTTGGCGACCAGATAGGTTGCAAGGTTGCTGGGTCAATGGTTGGAGAAAAATACCTATTCTACAAATTAGCGACTTAAGGCTTTTGACAAGTTTTTAACTTCGGGTTCTGACTTCACTTTTCGATGCTCGGGGGCTCAAAAAATCTTATAGGGTGAAATTTTTGGAGGGTGTTGTAGTAGCTATAATAGAATGTCATCTGCATTTTATTTTTCCTGAAGTAAAAACCTAAAAGCAACCTACTCTGATCACTAGGACTTTTCTTCCAGTATTGTGCATATGTAACAACCTTCAGTGCTTCATTTTTAATTTTAAACTCTTTATATTTCTCAATGATATCCTTTTCCTTCTCAACTAGCTTACTAGATGTTGAAATCTCTGCACTATTTTGATTTTGAATGATTTATGTGCTGGAAGATGATGGAAGAGGTGTTTATTCTATATGTATTGTAGGTGTATCATCCCTAAAAACAATCTCTTTCTCTGTTTCAATCGTGTCTTTCTGCTCTATTACTAGGTTCATCTTTTCTCTCTTTTTGTACATAATCTTGAATTTACAGTCAGATGTACCTTCTGCTGAGTAAGACCCTTCTTCTATAGACCTTTTTGAATTCCTATCCTATGGTTCTAGATTAAGAAAGGGCTTCAATCAGGTTGGCGATGGTGGCTTCAGTCTTTTCCGCAAGTTCGCATAGGTAGGGAAATGAATAGGATAGCTGGGTTTTATATTTTTGAAACTAGTGGTTTATCTTGTACCCGATGGGGGTGGGAGAAAGCCTGGTAATGCCACGTGGCAGGGGAGTGGGTGGAGATAATAACCCATTTCGCACCCCCACCCTCAATTTTAAACATTGAACGTCGGGGGGTGCGAAATGGATCACTGGACGTCCTATTTTCTCGGCGATGATCGGATGGTATGCAGAGTTGCGCACTTTCAAAGGTGGAGTTGGGAAATAAATTAGGTGGAGGAGTTAAATTAAAGTTGAGTCGGGTAAAAAATTATTCGGAGTGTTTAAATTAAAGTGGGCTCAAGAAATTCTTTTGCCCTTTTAGACTTTGTAAAATGGGTTTTTTTGTTTTATGGAAAGATGGAGTTTTTAAGGGGGTTTTCAAAGGGAAAAAGGGGATTTTAGAAAAGGGGAAGGCGTTAGAAATATGTTTTTGAGTTTTTAGGAAGGGAAAAGGTTTATGATAAGGGGGAATGAAAAGGGAAAAGGGATTTTAGCAAGGTGAAGGGGTTAGAAAGATATTTTTGATAAGGGATAAGCATACTGATGCTTATTTAATTTTTGAAAAGTATTCTACCTACCCTTTTATTAATGATAACATTTTTCCTTTCCTTTATTGGGTGAATTTGAGCTTGCTGACCCTTTTATTTTCTTTTGATAAGAAAACTAACTTATTTCTAACATTATATCTTCCAATGGCTCAGATTAAAATTATGAGCTCATTTTTATTCTCTACCTAACTACTGATATGCCAAGATTAAATGGTTTGGTCAGATTTTTATTCACTAACTATTATAACATAAAATTTAAACATGAATGATCAAAATTGGATTGCATGATCATCATGAATTGTGGCATTTTGAACAAGATACACACAATTTATTTGCAGAAGTAAATTAAACTAAGAGTAGTGGTTTTTGAATGTGAAACACTTTTAGAATTTATTTTTTCTTCTTTTTATGGGGTTCACATCTGATATATTTTTATTATTTTCTTTATTTTTTTCCTTTGATTATTCTTTTAGGACATACCCTCTTTTCATTTTTTAATATGAAAGAAATTTGTAGAAATGAAAAGGTATGTACAATATTACAAGACTTAACATAGCCAATTCAAAATTATGATCCCTATTATTATAGGACCATAATAGTGGCTCCACTTGGGGATGGCATCTCCTTGTGAGATGTCAAGAAATTTATGATAAATGCCCTTGGAACTTTGGATTTTCTTTTCTTGGAACTGCTTTCTGTGATCTCCTTTATTCAAACAGATGATGTTATATATTTTAAAGCTTAGGGTTTCCTCTTCAGGCTTCAACTTTACAAGATAATCATCCACTCCAATCTAAAATTTTCTATGTTATTTACAATGAGTAAGATACAACAAATGAACTACTATTTAGTCTGCTGAGAAATAGTGCTTCAACATTCGACCATTGACTGGTCCACCTCGTAATTCTGTTCCATTTTATTATTTCAATAAAAAGGCGTTGTTACCTCTGTAACCATAAATAATGTATGGGCCTTTCTAGACATAGTCAAATTTCCCATGTTTTCCATTGTCTTCCCTTCTAGAATCCCATTTTAGTACTTGATCACCTATGAAGAAATCATCTTCTTTAGTTTTCTTATCAAATATATTCTTGATTTTGTCTTGAATTACTTGGGCTTTGATATAAACTTCTTCCCTGCTTTGTTGTAAATGAATTGTTTGGCTTATCCTCCTTTGGATGTCATTTGGTTCTACTTGCAGCTCTTGAATCTTTTTCATTACTGGTAATCCTAATGAAGATGAAAAATAAACATCCATCCCATATACTAATTGATAAGGAGATGTACCAATATATTTCTTAGTAGTTAGTTTGTTTTTCCACAGGGCATTCACCAACCTTTTATTCCAGGTTTTCTTGTTATCCTCTAATAACTTCTTGATGATGTTGACTAGGCTTTTGTTTGAAGATTCTTCTAGTCCATTACCTTGAGGGTAATAGGAAATGTAATGGCCTAGGGTGATATGGTATTGGTTACAAAAATGTATCATTTTCTTGGATTTGAAGGCAAAATAATTATTAGTGATGAGCTTTTTTGGGAATTCAAATCTAGAAAGGATGTTATTATGAAGAAATTAAATAATGACAAAGCCTATGGGCTATCTAGAAGGGATGGCTTCTATCCACTTGGTAAAGTAGCCAGTGGCTGTCAATATCCATTTATGTTGGGCAGAGGAGGGTGGGTGAATTTCACCAATGAAGTCTAAACCCCATTGTTGAAATGGAATTTCTACTGAGATAGGTTTGAGGGGTAATGGTAAGAGTTTCTTCTTCCCTTAAAATATTTGACATTTTTTATAGGAGGTCACATAATTTTGGAAATCTACAAAAAGGGTGGGCCAGGAAAAACCCACCCTAAAAATTTTGTTAGCAGTTGTTTTCTAGTACAAGTGTCCTCCACAATCTTCTGCATGAAATTCCTGCATGCATTTTCCAACTTCATCTTTTGATAAACAATTTAATAGGATGCCACCATGATCTTTCCAAAATAAAACATTATCTAAGTTACAATATTTCATCGCTTTCATTTTTAAGAATCTACTTTTGGTTCTAGATAAACTAGGAGGAGCTTGTAAGTTGAGTAAAAAAAATGTTAGGTTTTCATACCAGGGTGAATCTATGAAAGCTTCACTGATTTGTGGAGTCACCATATCTTCCTGATCATCTATGGAAGCAATGAAATTTATGTCTAAGGCTTGACAATTCGATTCAGCCATGTGTTTGGCCAAACCTTGGCCTTTAATTGATTTTGTAGGCTTGATATCAATGTCATATTCTAGTATTGTGGCAATCCATTTGCCACTTTTTCCATCAGGCCCATTCTGAGTTAGAATGTCCTTTACAAATGAGTTTGGAACATATGCTATTATGTGAGAGTATATAATGTATACTCTGAAATATTTTATGGCTTTCACTAAAGCAAGAGCTTGTTTTTCCATGATATTATACTTTAGTGTTGCATATCTCAAAGTTTTACTAAATAAAGCAATGGGTTGTTCATGGCCGTCATCGTTCTTTTGCAGCAAAAATGTTGCAATGGTGTGCTTTGAAGCAAATGAGAAAATTATGAAATCTCTGTTAAAATTAGGAATTATGAGGACAGGCATTCTAGTAAGGGCTTCTTTGACTGCTTCAAAATACTTCTTAGCCTCTACTTCCCACTTAAGTATTGAATCCTTTTTTAACATGCTATTTAAATTTCTAATTAGTTTTGCTAAGTTAGGGATGAATCTTCTAAGAAAAATTATCTTGCCTAAAAATGCTTGTAATTCTCTAATGTTTCTAGGATGATTGATATTTAGGATTGCTTCTGTTCTAGCTGGATCAATTCTCATGCCCTATTTTGAAATAATGCGTCCCAAAATTTTTCCTTCTTCTAATCCAAAAATTGACTTTTTAGGATTTAAGGGTATGCAAAAATTTCTACATTTTATGAATACTCTTCTTAGATTTTCTAGATGTTCATTATTTGACTTGGAAAATACTGTGATATCATCAAGGTAAATGACAAAAAAGTCATGGGTTTCCTTTGCAAAGGCTATGTCCATAGCTCTTTGGAATGTTGCTCCACCATTCATCAGTCCAAAGGGAATTTTCAAGTACATAAAAGTTCCTTAGGGAGTGGTGAATGCAGTCTTAGCTTGATCTTCAGGTTGGACTAGGATTTGGTTATATCTAGAAAATCCATCAAGTAATGAAATTTTGGATGAACCTACTACCCTCTAGATAATGTGTTCCATTTTAGGGAGGTGATAGTTATCCTTCATTGATACTTTTTTCAAGTTTCTGAAAATAACACAGAGTTTGATTTCTCTCGTTTTCTTTCTAGTGGGGACTAAATTAGAGACCCAATCAGAATATCTGATGGGTGCTATGATTTGAGCATCGTACATCCTTTTAACTTCTTTCTCTATTAATGGCATAAGAACATGATTAATTCTCCTTAGCTTTTATTTAAAGGGCTTGGTATCTTATGCTAGATAATGCTGGTATCACAAGACTTGAGGTCTTCATAATTCCAGATAAAGATGTCTTGGAACTATTTAAACAAGCTAATGTACTTAACTTTTCAGTTGGAGGTAATGTCTTAGATATCTTGATAAGGTTGGGATTTTCCTTTGTTCCTATGTTGCATTCCTCTATATCTGACCTTAGAGGCTCCATTTTAGGTTTTCTAGCTACAAAGTTGTAGTTAAAGAGGTCTTCTAGTGGGCTAATCCCTTAGGAAAAATGTTGTCTTTGAGGTTTAAAACATCTGATTCATCATTGATTAATTCCTCAATTTCTACTGTTTCTAATTTTTCTATTTCTAGTTTAGTGAATCTAGTTGGTTCTATATTATTTACATCATTTACATCTATTTCATTATTTATGTTGTAATCTAATTTACAATCTGTGTCTCTATTACCATTTTGAAATTCTCCTTCGGAAATCATAAAATCAAGAATTTGTTTATATTGTGAAAATATTTGCCAATACTTCAAAATATCAGGTATGGTTGGTCTATGTCTTACCTCAGCCATGTACTGATGATTTTGCTAAAAGGGTAACGTGCATGTGCTAGAAAAAGTGGCCAAGCTATGTGCTTGTATATTCTTCTTTCTTGGAATAACAGCAAAGTCAGTCTCAAGGAAACATCTTATCAATTCTAGGATGGTTTCTCTATAACACCTAAGTCTAGGGTTATTAGTAATGTACTCTCCCTTGACTTGTTTTATAATGAGTTCCAAGTCTCCCATGATGGAAACTCGTTTAGCCCCAAGTTTTCTTACAATTTGAAGGCCTAGCACTAATGCTTCCTATTTTTCCATGTTGTTAGTGAATTTTAAGTTTAATCTGTAAGCATGTCCTTCTGAATGGTCATTTTCCAAATTTTAGATCCATACTCTAGCTATTTCTCCTAATATTTTTACAGAGCCATCAAAATATATATGCCACATAGATTCATGTGTTATATTTTCAGTATCAACTTCTTTGTGTTCCTCTTCTACAGTTGTGATTTTATCCTTGTCATTGTCTAAATTACATAAGATAAATGAGTCCAGATCAGAATGCATAGAATAGATAGGGTAATTCTGTGGTCCGTTTGAACTGCTTACCATGTATTTCATCAAGGTTTCTCTATAAAGATTCCTTTGCTGACCAAACACAGAAATTGTAGCATATGACATGTCTAATTGTAGTGATCCTTGTAATTTTTCTCCCCATGAGCGAGATAATAACATACCATATTTGGGAGGGATATCAACAACTACTATGTCCATAACGATAGTCTTTGCTAGGCATTAGACTAGAGTTACACATAGATCTTTGATCAGGCCAAGGCATTTAACTTGACTAGAGTAAAAGGAGAACAAGTCCTTGTAGGGTCTGGTGATGTCTAAGTTTAACTTTTCCATGACTGCTTTAGGCATTAAGTTATGAGATGCTCCTGAATCCAACATACCATTATGTAAGATTTTATCATGAATTTTTAAGATAATATAGAATGGAGGGACACCCCCTTGTTGATGTTTCCCATTTACATTAGGACCAAATAATAACTCAGGTTGATCATCATTGAGGTTGATAGCATATTCACCTTCACCTATGTCTAATGTTTCAATAATTTGTGCCTTGTATGAGTCATTTTTCACCGGCTCTGTTAAAGGAACTGGTATTCTTAATTTGGCTATCTCAATTTTGATATTGAATGGCATTTAAGTTTTACCTTATTTATTTATTTCATTTTTACCAATTGTGGTTTGTGTGGTTTTGTCTTATTTATTAACACTTGGTAATTCAGTTTTTGTGTCAACTGTTTTGTTTTCAACTTCCTTGTCTGGAAAGGTTTTAGTAGTAGTTGATATGATTTCTACAATCTTTGGGGTGGAAGCATTCTGAGTTTCTCTAGGGAGAATTTGTAGAATTTTGGTCACAGGAGTTTCTATTGTTTTCTTAATTTTGGTGTGGATTGATTTCTTAATAGGAACCTCTGTGCTCTTTTTGATTCTAAGGCTATACTATTTATGAAATTAGTAGATAGAAGATTCATAGCCTTGTTTTTAGTCAAAGGACTCTCCAGACTCTAATTGTAATTGTTGTAACATGTACAACTCTTTTTCTTCCTGGGTAAGAAAAATGGCATTTTCATTGTTTACTCCAATCAAGTTTATCTAGGTGTCATGGTATTCTTCATGTCGTTGTGAAATTTCAACATAATTTTATTGGAAAGGTGGTCTAATCTGTTGATCGGGTACAACTTCTCTCGATTTACCAATATTATTACTTTTCCTGAAGTTGGGTTTTCTAATTTGGGGACCTTGTTGATTTTCCCACTGAGGTTTTCTTTCCATGTTCTCTAGTATATCCATTAGTCTTTCTACATTTTTAGCTAAACTATCTATCTTAACATCTAAAGTGGAAGGTTATTCCTTAATGGTCACTCTCCTCTCATTCCTCATCCTAGATCTTTTAGCTAGTAAGTTAGCTTCTACACTAACTACATCACCCTGCATCTGTTCTAAAATTGCAGGGTTTCTTTCTCTTAACTGATAGGACATGTCAGCGTCAAAACCATCTATAAATTTAATTAGGGCCAAGCCTGGTGGAGGTTTGTTATTCACTAGAATTGCATTGTAAATTTTTTTAAACCTAATCCAATAATCCTGAACAGAATCATTATGAGATCTTCTAATGTTCTCATATTCAAATAATATCTGGAGAGGGTTTTTATTTCTTTCCCTTCTATTTATAAACAATTGGTGGAAAGCAGCTAAATCAACAATATAGCCAGTAGGTAAAGATTTAAACCATTTTTTAACATCTCCTGCTAGTGTTTGTGAAAATAATATCATTTGTACATCTGCCTCATCAAATTCATGTAACTCAAATTAATCATTCATTTTATCCACATGTTGTTGAGTAGTATACTGACTATTACCATCGAAATGAAATTTTTTACTCTGGTAATCTTATGGCATGGCATGTAAAG
The DNA here is from genome assembly GCA_034641835.2 of Pinus albicaulis. Taxonomy (NCBI): domain Eukaryota; kingdom Viridiplantae; phylum Streptophyta; class Pinopsida; order Pinales; family Pinaceae; genus Pinus; species Pinus albicaulis. The sequence continues at coordinate 221,246,807 of CM076572.1, forward strand.
GGGCTTGTAAGGCCAAAGGGGAAAATTTGGCTGCCATGGCTAAGATTTTAGCTCAACTGGGAGCTAAAGTAGTGGTGCTTGGAGATGTACTTGAAATATTAGGTTGGATAGGAAGTTTAGGTATGAATGGTTTTGGGGAATGAACTGTGGTGGATATTACAGGTGAGGTGGAACTGAATGAAGATGTATTTATAGTTTCTGAAGATACTGTAGAGAGCGTAGGGGTAGCAGCAATTAGGGTAGCTAGTTCAAGTGACTTTTGAAAATAGGCTTCGTCTATGTCTTTTATCAAAGTTGAGGTTAAAGCATCAAGTTTGTCAAAAGTATCTAAAACCAGTTGATCTAAATCAGGTTGTATAGTATCCTTCTTTGATTCAATAAATTGAATACAATTGGGGTCTATTATAGTATCATGGATTGAGTTTTTAGTTTTGGTAGAAATAAATAATGCTCAAATGATAAGTCAAATTGAATATCTTGTATGCTTGATAACTCCTTGGGAAGTGATTTTTCTTTGATTAACTCACTACTGCTTCCTTGACTCTCTACTATTTTAGGTTTTCTTAAAATTTTGTCAGGATCATCAACAAATGTAGCAGGCTATGGATTAGGATGAGCCCTTGAATAATATGTTCTTTTAGAAGCTATAATTTTAACTTACTATGATAAATTCAAACAACCTTTCAAAACCTTAATGTGAAAAATGAGGAAAATTGTTTCCTTTAAGATTTATTTTAACTAGGAACTAATTTTTCCCCTGTATGGTTGCCACTATGTTATCACTCCAAAATTTTCAAAGGTTGTTTTTATGGTTAAAAAGAAATATCAGAGGTAACTACAAACCTAATTTGGAGCTTAGGATCTAGCCTTCCTAAACTAAGAGAGGGCTCTCTCTGTGTGATTTAACTTTGTTTATCTCATGGATATTAGGCTAGTTATGTATGCTTAATTGGATTGGTTTTGATTGGTTGGTGTGATTAATGAATTAGATGAATAGGTTCTTTTCCATTTTCCATTAGGCTATGGAGTTAATATGCTTTGAAACATAACAAAATCAAATTATAAAGAAAGTGTTATAGGGAAAGATAGGTGAGAAATATTAGATCTCAAGGCTTAATGGTGAAGTTATATTTCAATCGGGATCAAGGAGCAATTAAGAATTTATTAAAATAGAAAATGAAGAAGGGTGAAGAATTCAATCAAGATCAGATAAAAATTAGGAACTCTCTAAACCGGATATTAGAAGAAAACACAAAAATGTATAACAATTAAAAGCAGAGTGTAATTTTTAAGAAAATTATGCAGTAATATTCCTGTTATAACATTCAAATTTAGAACACATATAAGTTTATGGAATACTTAGAAAGAAGACATGAACAATTGAAATTTTATACTTCACTGAGATAGCTCGACACATGAATCCTGTAAATAAGTCTCTTTATAACTTGTTTAGTCTATCGATTGGAAATTGGTATAATAACCCTCAAGCAAGATATCAGTCAGCTAATGAAATATTCAGAAATCCACACTTTTTACTCTTTATAAGAGATTATTTATAAAACATATTACAAAAATATCCTGCCAACCAACTAGGATTTATTCAAGGAAAATAAAATATCTTTATACAAAAAGATAGTGACACCTTTCAACTGACTGATATCTGGCCCTGATTCTTTGCTTTCTGTTATCTGTTTGTTCTTTCATCTATCTGTTCTTTCACCTTTTATAGTAAACCACACCACTTCTCCCATGTTTCTTCATCTAGGATTTTTATTTTCATCATCCTGTGGTGAATATCATCTGCCTCTGAATATCTCGAAAATATAGGCTTATTTACGAAAATGTGATTTACCTCATGCTGGAGGTAAAAGAAGTTTTCTAGAGTTTGAAGGAGCACCTTTCCTATGGGAATGTCATTCATTGAGGAAATGTGGGAAGTTTATTTGGACACTTCCCTTAACTTCTTGACATAATCCTCATGTCTCATGAGTTTATCATTGATCACTAGAGGACTAGGCAACCCCTTCTGTCTTAATACATCAAACTTGTTAAAAAACTTTTTCATTGCGAGTTCCATGATTTGACATTTCTCCTCAAGCTATAGTAGTATATTTCTTTTGGAAACCACTTTCTTCACTTCTAAGATAGTTTATGTTCTGTCATCTATCCCGAGATCTTTCAATTCATACTTATTTTTAGAATTCAGGAATTTGATTATTTCAGAGGCTTCCTCTGGTTTCTTTCCAAGGTTGGCTTTGATTTTCTGAATTGCCTCACCAACTTCCTTCACTAAGTCATTATGCTCAAATATAATCTATATATAAGGCCAAATATCATTAACTGAGTTAATGATATTAGCCCACAATTACTGTGTTTCTTGGGCTAAAGGCTCTGTTAATGAAAACTCCTTCTCTAGCTTGTGGATTCTCTAAGTCAGTCTATTGACTTTTTGTACTTCAACTTGATGCATTACTTCTGCCAATTTCTTTTCATCTTCTAAGATCTTTACCTGTTCCTTGAGCTTATTAATATTTGTATTCTGAATGGATATATCTTCCATTTTTTTGATTAATATGCTGGCCTCATCATTGGGATGGGCTGTTGGTATTGCTGATGTTGGTGTTGGTGTAGATACTGGATACTGGTGCTGATGTAGATACTATGGGAATAGTAATAATGGGAACTACTTCCATGCTAGCTTGTTTTTCCTTTGCAAGCTTATCCATCTCTGTCTCCATTTCCTTTAGTTGAGATTTCAACTGGATGATTAAATTCATCATCTCATCCTTTTCATTGTCTGTCTCCAAAACCTCCTTGGTTTGTAGATGCTCAGCAGTTGGTAGTTTTAACTATTTCTTCAGTGTAGCTATGTCTACATTTTTCTTCTTTATAATTTCTTCTGTTGCCTTGATGTCAGTTGGATTATAGCCAATTTCAATTAGTAACTCTTCCAATGACTTAATCCCATTGTCTTTTACTTGTGATGAGGCTCTCTCTAGCTTTAACTATGACCATACATTATCTACGGAGTTATGAAACTTCTGAACACTTAGAGCTTTATGTGTCATGGTTGAATATATCATCTCTCCTGACTGCTTGTGAAATTCAATTTTTTCAATTGGATGAATGTCCTTGGAAGGAAATTCAAAGCCTGTTTTATTATAGTCTTCTAAAGTTTTGGGGGCATGTACCTTCGACTGTAGGAATGCCATCTGCATTTTATTTGTCCTGAGGTCAAAACCTGAAAGCAACCTACTCTGATCACTGGGAGTTTTCTTCCAGTATTTTGCATATGTAACAGCCTTCAGTGCTTAATTTTTAATTTTAATCTCTTTATATTTCTCAATGATATCCTTTTCCTTCTCAACTATCTTACTGGATGTTGAAATATCTGCACTAGTTTTCTTTCGAATGATTTTTGCACTGGAAGATGATGGATGAGGTGTTTCTTCTGTATGTGGTGTAGGTGTATCATCCCTAATAACAATATCTTTCTCTATTTCAATTGTCTCTTTCTTCTCTATTAATGGGTTCAAATTTTCTTTCTTTTTGTACATAATCTTGAATTTACTATCATATGTAGCTTCTGTTGAGTAAGAGCCTTCTTCTCTAGACCTTTTTAATTCTTATCTTATGGGTCTGGAGTAAGCAGGGGCTTCAATCAGGTTGGATATGGTGGCTTCAGTCTTCTCTGCAAGTTCGCAAAGGTAGGGAAATGAATAGGATAGTGGGGTTTTATATTTTTGAAACTGGTGGTTTATTGCATGCCTGACAGGGAGGTTTGGTGGTTTGGCATGAGGGGGTGCGATAAAACCTGGTAATGTCACATGGCAGGGGAGCGGGAAAAGAAAAAAACCCATTTCGCACCCTTACCCTTTGTTTTAAACATTAAACGTCGGGGGGTGATCCATTGGACGTCTGATCTGCGCAGTGATGATCGGATGGTATGCCGAGTTGCACACTCTCAAATGTGGGTCGGGAAATAAATTAGGCAGAGTGGTGAAATCAAAGTTGATTCGAGTAAAAAATTATGTGGAGGGTTTAAATTAAAGTGGGGTCAAGAAATGCTTTTGTGCTTTTATACTTTGTAAAGTGGGTTTTTGTGTTTTATGGAAACATACAGTTTTTAAGGGGGTTTTCAAAGGGAAAAAATGGATTTTAGCAAGGGGAAGGGGTTAGAAAGATGTTTTTAAGTCTTAAGGAAGGGAAAAGGTTTAGGATAAGGGGGAATGAATACGGAAAAGGGATTTTAGGAAGGGGAAGGGGTTAGAAAGATATTTTTGATAAGGGATAAGGATAATAATGCTTATATAGTTTTTGAAAAGTATTATGCCTACCATTTTTATTAATGCTAACATTTTTCCTTTCCTTTATTGGGTGCATTTGAGTTTTCTAACCCTTTTATTTTATTTTGAGAAGAAAACTATCTTATTTCTAACCTTATATCTTCCAATGGCTCAGATTAAACTTATGAGCTCATTTTTATTCTCTACCTAACTACTGATCTGCCAAGATTAAATGGTTTGGTCAGAATTTTATTCACTAACTATTATAACATAAAATTTAAAGGCATGAATGATCAAAATTGGATTGGATGATCATCATGAATTGTGGCATTTTGAACAAGCTGCACACAATTTATTTGCAGAAGTAAACTAAACTAAGAGTAGTGGCATTTGAATGTGCAACACTTTTAGAATTTATTTTTTATTCTTTTTATGGGGTTCACATCTTATATATTTTTATTCTTTTCTTTCTTCTGGTCCTTTGATTATTCTTTTAGGACATACACTCTTTTCATTTTTTTATATGTAAAACATTTATATAAATGCAAAGATATGTACAATATTACAAGACTTAACACAACCAATTTAAAATTATGATCCCTACTATTATGGGACCCTAACAAGATCCGTTAGGAAGTCAGGTGACAAGCACATCTAGGAATGAAAGAGAGTTATTGGATATTATTTCCATGTTGAATTGTATATGAGCGGAGATGCTATTGAGATGGGAGAGAAATGCATCTAGTGTGGGCCTACCATGTTTCCAAATGAAAAGGTATCATCAAAAAACCAAAACCAACATTTAGGCTTCAGATGCAAAAACTCCAAATATTTCGTCTCAAAATATTCCATAATATGTTAGCCACAACACAAGAAAGATATCAACTCATTTTTGTACCTTCAATTTGTTCATAAATGGTTACTTTGGGAGAAAAGAAGGTTAATGAGAGATAAATTTTTAATCAGGTTATGGATTTCATAATCAACAAGTTTAGAAATCAGTCCAAGGGTTCCAAATCTTTTGGCTTGACCCTACCCCTTAAAATTTATTTATATATTTCATTTCATTTTATTTAATCTATTGAATCGATCCTTTATATTAATAAATTTTTAATTATTTTATTTAATTTATTTATATGTTTTTAATTTAATTTAATTAATCATATATTTATTTAAATATTTTGGCTTGGCTGTTCCTCTTAACAATTATCTATATTTTATTTTATTTTAACTTTAATTTATTGACTTTACTCTTTCTCTTAACTATTATTTACACAATTCATTTTATTTCATTCACTTGATTGAATTGGCCCTTTCTCCTAGAAAATAATTGTATAATATAATATTATTAGTATTCTTTAATGACTACATTAATTATTTTAATATTATTCTTTAACAACTAATTCTAGACTCCTCCTTATATTAAAGGGTTCACGACTCTCATTTGTAATCATTCAATTCTCAAAGTCCCCAACGATGGGTGGACTTTCCACCTAAAATGTTGGTTAGAATTAAGTAATCTCGAGACAATTTTATCCAAAAAACTCTCTCAGTATGAATAAATGTGGAAATATACATTCTTTCCCTGAAATACCTTCATGTGACGTTATGTTAGCACAATAATAAAATGATGATCATTAATAATTCAAACATAAAAAATATATAAAATCTAACAACATAGAGGAAGGGAATAAATTCTTTATTATAACCAAAATAACATCTACAAATAGTACACCTCAATGAAACATAACAAACCTCTCCTTCAACCCAAAAACATGGTCCCATCCCCCCTAGAAGGATATGCTCTCATAGGAATAGAGTTCTCATGTTGAAGTATGGATAATAGATGTGAATTTGTCCTTGATAAGAAAAGTATATGTATGCCTTTATAAATCCCTAGCATAATGAATATCGAGACTTGGGGGAATAAAAATTAGGAAAATACCATAATATTTAACCCTATTGAGTCATAAATCGAACCCACCATAAGAATCTCCTTAGAAATGAGAAGTTTTAGAAAACACATGAAGGATACTGGTTGCAAAGAGATAATTTATGTACCCAAACCTTAATGTACACTACAAACTAGTAAAGGTAAGGGTAACCACCGTCCACGCCCTAAACAGATTAAAAAAATGGTACAACCTATTCTAAAGGGGTATAATGTGTGATATGGGTGGACAGTGTTTGTCAAAAATTAGCTAAAAAATCTAGTCTTGTATTTTCATGGAGTGATAGTTTAAAGAAAGTGGGAAAAATCTTTTCCAAGGATTTAATAGTTTTGTTTGCATTTTCTTATCATTTTCATTTCATTTGTCGAAGGGGATAATTAGGGTGAACTAAAAAAGGCTCGATTTAATTGAGCTTAGTGATATTGTTCAATGATACTCACAAATGAAAGTTCATCAAGTGATTATTAGTATCTTCCTTTCCCTTTCCTTCAAACTTGGAGTGTATGAAGGAAGTTTGGTTGGAATCTCGAGGAAAACTAGGTCATGGGTGATGTGATCATTTTTCATGTCTGAGATATGAGAGTTTCAATGAAGACACAAATGCAAGGTTTAGAGTTGGGTTTTCCATAGCTAAAATATGAGAAATGATTTATCATGGGACATTGTTGATGGTGTTGGATTTTGATAACAGGGAAGGGGGTTTACTTGATGTGAAGTTCCAATTAGACCCAAAACCATTTGGAGTAAGAGAATCAACTAGAATATTGCCAGTTTCTAAATTGGTGATATCAAAGATGTGCCTTGGCTACAATGAAACCATAAGAATATATACTCATAGATTTGGTGATAAAAAGTTTGTGAACTTTATTAGATATCAATTGTAATGCATAAAAGGTTATTTTACACCAAAGGGAAAAGAGTGGGAGCTTGATAGAAAGTAATATTACTATCTTAAAAGAGACACACCAACACATATAGAAGAATCGTTGTTTAACCTATAAAATATTTCACAAGATACAATGATCGTGGTATCATAAACAACACACATTCAATAGTATACACACTAAAGTAAATGAAATAGTTTATTCAAATTAGTGTAAATGAAAGAACATATCCCACAAATGTATAAAGAGTAGTATTACAACATTCACGATATATGCATGAACATGTGTCGGATCTGAGAGCTTCCATTCATTAAGTGAAAGTTCAAAGCATACAATTACAATGATATGAAACTAACCCCAATAGTGGAATATAAAGTCACCACTTGCTTCTCCAAAGAATGATACTCTTCCTTTAGTTAACTAGAGAAGACAAGGCTCCAAATCTTAAGTTTCAAGCCCCTTGTTTGATTCATGAGGGTTTATTTATAACGAATGGGATGAATATTCATCTCCCCTTGTGACCTTTGAGTTTCCCTCATGACTCTTTGACTTATTTTACCCTTACTTTAACCAACAACTCTTCACATTCTACATTTAACTCTTGGAATTCCACTTGCATTTAAACTTTATTATTTTCCAAATACAATAAGACAAAACTCCATATAATACAAAATGTCTAGAGCCTAATAAGAAACAAATTAATACATTAAGCTTGAGTTTAAGGAAAATATATCTTGAAAACCTCAACTTGTAATTCTGTAGTGACATATTGATGCCAACCTTTATATTGTGTAATTATGTACTCAAAATTTGAAGGAAAAGTTCACTGTTAGCTCACTTCGACCTCCATAACATCTGGGTAAATGGTTATGAAGCTAGTTTGTGATTGATTTTTTTAATAAAAATAGTTTCATATTAACTTTATAAGGTCCAAATATATACATTTTAATTTTTTTTTGGTGATCTCCAAGTCTTCTCTCGCAGTGACTTGCGTCAGATTGTCAAAGTATTCTTGAATTTTGTGCCTGATAATGTTTCTTCCATTTTTCTCTACAAATGGTCCAACTGAAGGGATCTTGTGTTCTTTGAATATGGAGTTCAACCATTGTAAAATTGTTCATATGAAACTATCATGTTTTCTGCATAAGTATTGAGTTGCTTGTTACTTTTCATGAGCATTGTAACTTCAACCTTCTCCAATTTTGCTTCTTGTCTTGTTTTCCTGGCAAAATTTGCTAGTGCATTATTGTACTTGGTGCCCCGCTATGGGATCATGTTAACGACTGCATGAATTACTTTCATATATTTCACATTTTCTCACAACATTTCTTGCATGTCATGCAAGGGAATTATCGCCTTATGCAAGGTGATCATATCTTCATAAATTTTCCCCATGGTGTCTCCCAGTTCCTAGATTTCATTTTCTATCACTACTTGAAACTCTTCCAAGTTAGAGTAAAAAAAAGACAATATTTAGTTCTCAACTTGGAGATGATCTATTTTTTATATTGTAGCATCTAGATCCTTTTCCAGTTTTTGGTTTTTTTCCATAAAAAAGTAAATGTTTACTTTGTAGCTCCCTAAAAGGCCAAAATTGTTGCTGCAAATGTATTTGAATTCCTCCTAGTGTTGGTAACAATCACCTTCTCTGTGTGGATGAAAGTAAGATGAACCATGTCATTAGGGAAATATTTCCTCCTTTCATGTATTGTCTTATTCTTGAGATAATCAAAGTTCAAGTGGGAAATATCCATGACCATATCATCATATAAAGGAGTGATTCCCATTTCATCATCTGTGATGTGACCACCTCTGAGGTGAGGTGAAGGTTGACTGATGACATGTTTTGCAATGTGCATGACGTCAGCCTCTTGGTTTTTCTCCACCTATTCAATATCCATGTCCTATGCCTGTATTTTCTCCTCAATTTCTTGTTCTAAATCCTCATCATGCTTTCACCTATTATCTTAATCTTCCAGTTGTTTTTTTTGTTCTTACTCTAATTGTTCTTTCTTTATTCTTTCTTAGTTATTTATATGCCTACATATGTTATTCATCTTTCTTTTTTCCCTCCTCTTTCCTCTTTTCTGCTTCCCACTTCTTCCTCATCCTTTCTGATGCCATGTCCACTTTAAAAATGATTGGATATTCTTTGAAATTTTTTTCTCTAATTCACTTTTGGATTATAAGCAAACATCCTCTTATACTTGATTCCTACTGGAGTGCGCTCCTCCTAGAGCTTTCCTTCATGGGTAACATTCTACTTAGGAACTACATTGGAAAGGCTTTCTTTTTTTCCTAGTGCATGTGATAGGGAGGCATTGTAGCAACTATTCATATTCTCTTCCTTGGGTTTAGAGTAAGTCTCATACAGACATGAAAAGTGCAAGTTAGCACAGTTCCTTTTGCAAACTCATCTGAGATAATCTCTATGAAAGCTCATTTTACTGAACTTAAGGATTTAGATTACTTTAACCTCTACTTATGTTGCCTTTAAGCTATTGATCTCATATCATCCCACCTACAAAGGAAAATAATTGCAAGGTTTCTTCTTATTTCTATGCAACACTGAAGATAGACCTGTGATAAGATGATATGCCACCTCTTGCATGAACACTTTATCCACGGAATACCTTAGCGAGAGATGTTGTGGTTTTTTACAGAAAAAAACCCTAAGCTATATGCCATACCATGAGGAAAACCAATCTACTACTTCTTCCACTCCCCTCATTTCATTATGGGACATGTAAGGGGCCTCTTCCTCAAATATTGCCAGATATAAGACCTTGAAGAAGCGCTTATCAAGTTTGTTATACACTCCTTGGTATCTGTATTCTAACAACAATTTGCAATAGATGTAGATAGGGAATATTTAGGTGTCCATTGCCACTCCATACCATGGAATTTATTACGAGCACATATTCGATCTAGAAAGTAGAAAAACATGTAAAATGTTTATTACTTTCCTTGCAGTGTGTATTTTACCCTATTAAGATTAATGTTCCCTTATGTGACTATCAAATATATCATGTAGATCGACCCTTTGGGGATGGATTTAGTACTCATATTTCTAGAGACTCGGTAGCACATAACCATTAGGTATTGATATATCATTCCAAGGGACAATTTTTCAAGTGCTATTGGATTTTTGGAGAAATTTGGTTGGTTCCTTCCATCGTGACATGATCACTTCTTTAGTGTTCAGATACCCGATATCGCATATAATTGTGAATATACGTGCTTCTCAGGCTTGGGTAAATTGTAAGTCAAGTGAATTTCATGTGGTCGACAAGAGGAAAGTTGTTTCCCATTAAAATTATTCAATTTCATTCTCTTGGTATCTAGGCCCTCCAATATCCAGTTGATAACATATAAACATGGTACTTGTAGGACCTTGGTCGTTGGATGTTTATATGGACCTACCTATCCTCTAGATCTTCTTTGAACTATATTGAGGTGAATACGCTCTTGATAGTGAGCCAAGTGATAGTTGAATCCTTTTTGATATAGCACTATGTATCTGATAGGATATGAAATAATATCAAGGGACTATAAATGGAATCTCCAGTAATTCTCTCTATGACTTCCTTTGATGCAGATTTATTGGGAGGCATGGTTCTACCTCAGGATGGAAGAATGATGTGTTCAAGATCTACAGAAGTTGCTGCAAAAGATGCAGTCATGGTTATGATTAGTTAGTTCAAGAGATATCAGTTCAATAACAAAATTTCAAGCAAAAGTTACTAAGGGAAAGGATTGCATAATGCTAGGGTTCAAAGAGGTAGACTTAGCACTAGAAATGTACACTATGCAGATGTGGAGGAAGATTATGCAGTTCTAGATTACAAGGATATTTCTTGTTGACTAGATCTATCCAATGCGCAGTATAAACCAGGAGAGAGAGAGCCTGGATTGCAAAGTGTGCAGTTTCAAGAAACATTCATAGTCACTACTAGATTTTATTGCATAGTACATAGATTGGGAAGGCTATAAATTGCAAAATTAATATCTATAATTGGAAATGAAGGGATATTGTTTCTTGTGATTTCACAATATGCAGTGGGAGAGGCCAACAAGGCATGAAGATTACATAGTTTCTTCCGAGAGAGAGGAAAAATTTGAATATGTGATTGAGGAGGGAAGGGTGTAGACCACTCTTGCAATTAATTAGATAGGTCACTAACATCGATCAAACAATATTATACAAAGGGACAAACATGCATGCATAAATAGACCCAACAACAATAACTACTATTAGACGAAAATAGAAGAAAATATTGACGACACTTATAAATAAGCTCAAAAGATTGAAACGAAACTTGTTAAATTTAATAATAATATAAACACCATTTTTTACAAGAATAATTAGGCAAAATTACACTTGCAAACACAAAGGAAAAAAAAAGTAATATAAAAAGAAGAAAAAAGCGACACTTGAGAAACTTACTTGGAAAAGCGGCACAAATCGAATCCAAATATCCTTGAAGTCATGAGAATAACTAGAGAAACAATTTTGAATGTGATAATGAGCTCTATGAGCCTATATTATATATATTTTATCTCATGAGATTAGAGTTAAGGATTATGGCACACATGCCTAAAATCAAGGAGAGGCTGACACTTGTCTTCAAATAAAAAATAGAAACTTGTGCCACTCTTTCATATAAGAATGCACACTTCCTATTTTCTAGGAGTGGGAAATTAGATGATCTAATATGATTTATATTTCATTGGCATAAGAGCATACACAACTCCCAGTGACAAGGTATTGTGCAGTTCTATGACACAGTGAGTTGTGTAGTTCTATATCACAGTGATGATTGTGCAATGTGATTTCTCAGTGGCTTCATGTATCACAAGATTGTATAGTTTATATTCAGAATAAGTTGCAAAGTTCTCTATAATAGAGGATTGAGAAATTACTCAAGACACAACATGGAGCTAGTTCTTGATCAGGACAAGACTTAGCTTTTGTTTGAGACGGTGTTTGCTTCTCTTCATAATTTGTGCAACTGTTGTCAACAAGGCCTAGCCATTTTCATGACAAAAAAATTAATAAATCATAAAAATTACATGAAATAATAAGTCATTGCAACACTAAATATAAAATAGAAACACTTGATTCTAGTTAAAACAACAATTCATATGAATAAAGTTAGGGTCCAAAATTGAAGCACAGGAAAACTTTTGGAGGGGAGTTGTAGCAACTTGAACACTTGGCAACACATTGGTAGAACTCCAGCTTATTTATATCATTCTAACATTATATACCAAGTCTATTTCTTGGGAAGTATTTTTTCATCATGTTGATCACCATAGTTTCTTTCATTTCCCTCATAAAGAAAAAATTTACACTAGCAATTCAAACTTTATTTCTTTCCATGTTGGGTTAGGAGTATAAAGGTATATGAGTGAATGATGTCAGAGTCTTAGTTTTTATCTCTGGTATTGGTATACTTCCAAGAGGCATGTTTAGTACCCTAGCAGAGTCACTATAGGAACACAAGTATCACTTCACTGTCAGAAGACCTATTTAATACTCCGATGAAGTTTCTTGCTTCAACTCTCTATGCATGAATCCTTTAACTTATTTCACTCTTTATTTTTTTTTATCTACTTTCACCGTTATATTATTTCAACCTAAAATCAATGTCCAACAATTCTTGACTACAATAAACACCATTAACATTAATATATGAATCAATAAAAGGAAAAAAATAGTGTGAAAAATTCATTACATGTGAGGAAGGTGAGTGGATGGTTGAGAAGAAAAGGAAATTTCAAGTGTGAAATCATGTTTAATAACACACTTTTTCATAATCTGAATCTCACACATAATCATCATGAAATGTATCTTGAATCCCTTGATCTCCATTAACATCATCTTTATCTTGATTCTCATGAGATTCAATAGAGGTTGATATAACAGCTTGATCTGGCGAATCATCATAAAGAGGATCAGAGGGAATGACTGATGGAGAGTAAGAGACATATCTAGAGGATGAATATTTATCATTGATGAAATTAGCTTCAAGGATGCAACATGAGTTCAAATATTGACTATGAGGGAAGGAGGACATGGGATTGGACCAACAATATGATATTCAAGTTTTCCAACCTTAACATTGGTACATAGATCTATTTCATTTGATAAATAAATGAAAGAATAAAAAGAGTCACAAGAAATATCAGGTTCATCCTTTGAAACTTTAAGATCTCCATGAAATAGAACAAGTGGGAGACTTGTAAGAGATTCAGGTTAAGGGGGATTCAAATAAATCTAAACAAGATATTGAAATATATCTTTCATAAAATCTTAGCCTATTTCATACTCTCAAAAATCATAACAAAAGTGAGGAAAATGATTATTAAAAATCTTCCATGAAATCATTAGATTTCATTCTAATATGAATACTTTTCTTATAAACACTTTGATAATCATACTTGTCAAAGACTTGGTGAAGTTCCATGACAAGTTGTTGGAAAGAGTGGATAGAAGAAACCAAAAAAGTATAGCACATTATTTAACACGAACCTCAAATGTGAGAATGACCAACCTGCTAGAAAAAATCCTCACAGTTAACTTTTTATGAATAATAAAACTCAAGAAAGAGGACGATGTTCTCAATGAATGTTGTTTCACCCTTACTATTAAATTTCAAATTTGACAAGTTATGGATTATTTGCATGGGAAATTTCAGATTTTCAAATCTAGAAAAATATCCCGGGGTTATGATATGGGAAGAATCCATTCAAGATGAAAAATTGAAACCAAACTTCACAATCTCAACTTGTCATCGACCCTCCTTCTAGCACCAAAATACTTTTTATGGCGTTGGATGCCAAAAATAGGGAATGAGGTCTCCTCGTTGTGAAGTCCAAATTTAGAACCAACGCCATTTAGATTAGGATACCTAATCAGAATTTTTCTGGTTTCCAGATGGGCTATCTCAAAGATGTGCATTGGCTGGAATGAACAAATAAGAAGATATACTCAAAACCTTGGTGATAACAAGTGTTCGATCTTTGTGAAATATCAATTTTAATGCATAAAAGGTTCTTTCAAATCAATGGGAAAAGTGTGGGACCCTTGAATGAAAGTAACATTACTATATTAAAGGAGACACATGAGCACATATAGAAGAATCGTTAGTTAACTTGCAAAATAGTTCACAAGATAAGAATAATCATGATAGCATAAACAACACAGATTCAAAAATATACATAATAAAGTAAATGAAATACTTAATTGACATTAGTGTAAATGAAATAAAATACATCAAAAATATATAAAGAGTACTCTTACAAAATTCATGATGTATGCATGAAAGTGTGTTGGCTATGAGAGCTTCGAATCATTAAGTGAAAGTTTCAAACATACAATTACAATGACATGACACTAGCTCTAGTAGTGAAACATGAAACCACCACTTTCTTCTCCAAAGAAGGGAAAAAATTAAGGATGTAAGTTTATCTTAAAGTTTAGAAATCTTGGTGAATATTAATAGTCCCCAATATGCAAAAATTAAAATTTTTGTTGATATTTTTGTAGAAATATTTAGATTTACAGTGATTTTATATTAGTCAATATAATATTTTGGCGATTTTTAAGGTAAAATAATGGTGTACTATAAAATTTTGGCAAATCGCTTTAGAAAAAAAATAGAAATTGGAGTTTTTTTTTTTGTTTGGAAAAAACATAGAAAAATAGCCCACCTGTGAATATTAACCCCCAAAATTTTCCCTACTCCAAATAATGGTACTTTTCCTATGGTAGAATATATAACCTAACTCTCCAAATATTAAGTTTCAAACCCCTTTTTCGGGTTATGAGGGTTTATTTATAACAAATGGGGTGAACCTTCATCTCCCCTTATGACCTTTGAGCTTCCCTCATGACTCTTGGACTTATTTTCTCTTTAATCTAACAAATTACTCTTCACATTCCACATTTGACTCTTAGACTTCGACTTACATTTACAAACTATTATTTTTCAAATACAATAAGAAAAAACTCCATATAAGACAAAATGGATAGAGCCTAATAAGATGAAACTTAATACATTAAGCTTGAGTTTGAGGAAACTCTAGCTTGATACCTTCAACTTGTAATTATGTAGTGACATATTGATGTCAAATTTTGTATTGTGCAACTATGTCTGCAAACATTAAAGGAATATTTTGATGATTTATGAATCTGGCTTCCATATAATTTGGGTAAATGGTTTTGGAGCCATTTTGTGCCTCATTCTATAATAATAATAATTCCATATTAACTTTAGAAGTTATAACTACATACATTTTCATGTTTTGTCTAGTGATCTCTAATTCTTATCTACAAGTGATCCACTTCAGACTGTCCAAGTATTCTTAGTTCTTCTTCCTGATAATATTTCTACCCTTTGTATTTACAAATGGTCCAACCGAAGAGATATTTTGTTCTCTTACTAAGGAGTCCAAACCATTGCATAACTGCTTATAGGTAGTTGTAATGTTCATCATGAAATTACCCAGTTGCTTGTTTATTTTCATGAGCATTCTAACTTTAGCCTTCTCCAATTCTAATTCTTGTCTTATCTTCCCAGAAATATTTGCTACTACATTCCTCTACTTGATTCAAAACTATTGGATCATGCTAATGTCTACAAGGATTAATTTTAGATATTTCACATTTTCCCGTGACTTCTTATGCATGTCATGCAAGGGAACTACCACCTTATACAAGGTGATCATCTCTTCATCAAGTTTCCTCATGGTGTCTGTGAGTGCCTAGATGGCATTGTGTATTGTTAATTGAATCTCTTTCAAGTGGGATTATTCGAAAGAAAATATTTTGTTCTCAACCTAGTGATAATCTATTTGTTGTCTTGCAACAATACATCCTTTTCAAATTACTAGTTTTCTACCATAAAAAAGTTTATGTTTTCTTTTGCATCTCTTGCAAATCCAAAATTTCCTACTGCAATTTCATTTGGATTACTCCTTGATCTTCAAGAGGTGTGGAGCTTGTCTCCCTCTTAACATTCAGTTACTCGACTGCCTTTCACTTCGAATTGTTGGAGGAGGATCTTAGGTGATCTTGGGATCATTTTGGAAGCTAAGAAGGTGGAAAACCTTCCTATAATTTCTCCTTGTTGTCTACTCTGAGCCCTGACATGGAATCTGGCTCAAAAATAGCTTTAATTTCTTTATTTCCTATAATTAAACCATGTTAGGCTTGAAGTCATGACAAACCTCTTATTCCTTTATCACTAAGAAAAATAGGACAAAATGTAATAAAATGTGTGAGAGAAAGAGATTAAAGAAGCTAAAAAGTGACATTTTAACCCCTTAAGATATACCTAATGATGAGCCTCATCACATATATCTAGCTTTCCCATGTGCATACGTAGTCAGTTGGATACTTTCACATGTTAATGTGAAGACTATGAATTTGAACAATGCCATTGGATAGAGGATTGTTTCTTTTCTGGAAGTATATTATCATCTCATGTACCATTTTCTCGAGCCATAATCACTCACGGATTCATAATTCTATGCTACCAAAAACTATTTGAGCATGAAGGAAATTGAAAGAGGCATTAAAGTTTCATCGGACACCCACCAACACTTAAAAGATGAAGTATATTAGGAGAGCTTGACATCTCTTGATTATATTATATTACAAGATATATGGTCAGTAGAGCACTAAGACCTTTCCTGAAGGTGGGAAATATTCCTGAACCAGATTTTGAACGAAGGGAATCCTTTCAACTAGTCACACTTTTTGGATCGACCGTTGATTATCCATGTAGCTAACACCTTGAATCCTACCAAAGGTGTGAAATATATATTTTATATGTCTGTGTATCTACAGGATGCAATCTATGTACACAATTCATTCCCTAGCATGGTTTGGACTTGGACTCCGTGAGACCTTACCGTGTATATATATTTCAATATGATCTTTAATTGTAGCCACAAATGGGTAACGGAAAATATAATTGACCACTTACTTATTCTGTTATACAAGTTTATATTTTAAGAAGAACCACCTAGAATGTTAGGTGGAGCTATGGAAGCAGTATAAGGGAAATAAGATTGGTTTGCCTCACCGGATGTCACCTTCCTTAGATTTTTTGGTGGGCAGAAGTCACTGCATATTTTTCCAAGGTATGCCAACAATAATCTTTTCATGCAAGAAGTTGCATATCATCTCTCCACAGGGTTGTCAACAGATTTTCTCAAGAAGAAGAAAGCACCTTGGCCAACTCTTCCTATGGAAATTGGATTGTATTAGATCAAGAACCTGAAAGTCATGTATACCAAAGGAAAGGAGATAATGAAGTTTTCATTTGGTACTCTAGACTTTAATCTGAATGATCTACGCAGTGTTTGTAGAGACCATCATGTGAGAATTCATTTTCACTGGCTAAGTGGGACACTTCACTAGCGAGAGGAGGAACCATGGAATATTTTTTATAATGCCTCCAAGTCCCGTGATTTGTTCATTTTTGCAAGAACTTCATAGATGACTCCATAGAAGGAAGCTACTCTGGAAACAACATCAGCAGAGGGGTGAAACCATGTGCATGAAAAGGGAAAGAGGAAGGTTTCATATAGCCCGGGGGGGGACGAAGCCACAATATGAAATCAAATCCAACTATTGTGAAAGTGGCTTTAGTAGTAGAGGCATGGAGGAAACATAGGATGCAGGTAGTAGAATGAAGGAAGAGGGAAGAACAGAGGATATTGAAGGAAGAAAAGAAAAATAAAGAAGAATAAGAAAATAAAAATAAATAAGAAGAAGAGAGATGGAGATAAATAGTATAAGAAACAATGAAGAAACAAGATGAGGAGCAATAACATAACCGAAAACCAGAGGATGAGAGAATATAAATGCGAGATATGGAGCTTGCTCAGAGTATTGAAGAATTGATTGAGATCGATCGCAGGGAGATGGAACCTAAGCTATATAATCAAGATATAGATCTGATTCCAAGAAAAAAATAGATCACCATTTAGTCTCCACCCCCACCAGAAGCATAGTTAGCTCCAAATGAGGAAGAGGAAGTTTTTCCTCTTGATGATGATGTGGTTATGGACACATACAATATATCTTACAAATAAATTCAAAAAATGATTGTACACGCACGGAAGAAATTTTTTCGGGATGACCTCGCATCTCTTAGATTTATTAGAGAAAGGGTAATTGTGGCAAACACTAGAAAAATATCGATGCCATTTCCACAACAAGCTTTTCCTTCACAGGTGCAAAAAAGTTAAGCAATGAGTATTTTATCGCCGATAAAAAACAATTGGAAAAGAACTTGCACATTGCTAGGCAAGAGGTTGAACAACTTCGAGTAGCAGCTAACTTCGAGTAGCAGCTCAGAACACAACTTCCGCATAGGTCCATATAGAAGAACATAAGGCCGCAATAATCAGTGAAGTATCGAAACTGGGGGAGACCATGTAGAATATTTATGAGGAGTTTTTTTTCCACTATCACGAATTTCCGCAGAAGTGAATATAATTTTTAAAAACTCTTAAGGCTCTACAAGCAGCCATTTATTCCTTGCATGAATGGTAAATGCGATGCAAATGGGAATCATGTGAATTGGGAAAGAAAACCAAGAAAGAGAAGATATGGAAAAATAAAAGGTTTAGATACTCATTCAGAATAACAAGAAACTCGCATTGTTTATTGCTATAATTGATGTCTTATATGCACAATTGTATAACAATCTTGATGCCTTGGTGAATTCCCACACGATCCCATCTGTTGTATCGCTCAATGAATCCAAATGTAGGAACCGAATCACGAAGGAGATAAATGAATTCTTGGAGTAGTGCAGAAAAATTTCCACTAGAGAAGATCTCGAGGTGAACAATAAAAATATGTAGAAGTACATCGATGTCCCTATCCAAATCAACACGATGCTACTCATTTTGAAGATAGAAGTACAAATCGGTTCCAAGTCATTGTACTTGGATGCGATCGATGCTAGATTCTGCTTCTAGCCTAACACGATCACACATTTTAAGCACAACACAGAGCTTAGCAACATTACGTGACCAAGACACCTCAAGTGGAAGTTTTTGAGCTAGAGTTTCCCCAAAAATAATCATGATATGGTTTTTTTTATTAGGTTGTCTAGTGGGCTCTACCCAATTTTGTCTCATATGGGTATGATTAATTGTAATATTATTTTGTAAATAATTCGTATGTGAAATTATAAGTTTCAATTGTGGAATTTGAAGATTCATGATGTAATGTAATTAAAAATTAATTTTTAAGGAAGTTGAAAAGTCATTAGGGAAGTACAAGAGTCACAAAGGGGAATGTGAAGAGACACCCCTTTATTATAAATACATCCTCATAACTCATGTAATCAGATTTTAGGGGAGTCAAGATTTGGGCTAGGCTTAGGCCTAGAGTCAGGAGCTTGGGAGTTTTATGAGAGCCTTGGCATCTCCGTAGAGTAGAGGGAGTATCTTTATTTGGAGAAACAGGTGATGTTGACTTCATGTTCCACTATTGGGGCTAGTGGTCCGTCAATGGTATATGTATGATTGGAACTTCTACTTTAATAAAAGCTTAGAGCTGAAACGTTTTCATGGATATGTTATTAATATATTAGGAATATTTGTATTGCATTTGAAATGTATGTTATTTCACTTATGATTTTTCTTATGAACTATTTCGTTTGCATTGATATGAATCTTGCAGAATGTGTTATTGTGTTATTCTCTCACTGTTAACTTTTGAACTATTTCACAGATTAGCTTGTGATGTCTTTATGATCATGTTTTCCTTTCAAGATGCATACTATTACAGGTTTCTAAGGGGCTCACTCATTTCCCCTTAGTGTGTTAGAAACTTCATGCATTTCACTTAACACTTGTTCTCACCAAAGTCACCATACATCACTGTATGTGTTATTGCAGCCAAGGCACATCATTCAACACCAACTTATTGACAACCGCACCATATTTTGCATGGGACTCCTACACCAAATGGTGTAAGGTCTAGTTGGTATTTCATATCGGGGATATCCCCTAAATGTTAGTGGGTCTTGCACTGTCAATATATCTGGAAGTAGAAGAAGGGATATATGACAAGATGATCCCATGAAGTCTCTTTGAACTTTCTACACTCATTAATGGCTTCTTCCCATATCTTAGCCCCAAGATTTTTTTTTCAGGAACTCAAAATCTGAAAGTTCCCATGGTAATTATCAATGACTTCTGAAATCTGTAATTTGATGGCGAGGGTGGAACAACCATTCTCGAGCACACCGCTCCTTTTTTTGAAGTTTGCATGAAACAAAATATCCACTATGAGGATACTGCATGCAAGTTATTCGTACTCACGGTCGAAGAACAAAAAAAATGAATGATGTTACACATTTCCTATCAGTTCCATACACTCTTTCGAACATATTTCCACAAAAATTTACCATGCCTTTGATAGGTATGATTATAAATCAATGTTCAAGATAATCCTGCGATTGCGAGAAGTACCTGATGAATCTCTTGATTATTTTCATGATTGTTTCATTCATTTTTTCTTTGAATTTTATGTAAATGATATTTTTTTTCCTTTAATGAAAGAGAAGTTTGATTTTCTTGTTCACATTTCAATGAACCCCCACAAATAGGAATCTTTCGAAAGTATCCCAACATACCTCATTTATAGAGCTTCTAAATCTACAATGGACGACTTTGTTGTTCCAAGTGGCTATTCATATCCTCATCGAACAACACCATTTCCATAGGTTGTGGGAGAACTTGAGAATTCATCCTCTGATTTAGCACCATCTTCTCCCACCCCACACACTCAAAATTTCATCACAATTTTAGACTGTGAATATGATGTTTGTGATGATGTTCTATCTCCTCGTCCTCCATCCGTTGGTTCCTATGGTCCTCATTATTGTGAGTTTTTCTGTTCACCCATTTCAAATGTTTCTATTGATTTTCATGAGGATCAAGTTCAGGATGGACTTGGTGTTGAGAAGAAAATTTGTGATGCCATTTACGATGACTATGTGTGGGACTCTACATCTGAACAAGAATAGATGATAAAGGATTATTTTTTTTTCTTCCGCAACTCTCTCTAATTATCCAGACATTTTCCATGACTTTGTCATCTCTGTTGAATATTTTCAAGAATCAATTTATGATGATGTTTTTTCTGATCACACTCAGAACTCATGGGATGTGATTTTTACACTCGAATGCAGAGAGGAAAAATATTCTCTTTTCAATCTCTGCAATCGATCATCTCATCATTCTGAAGAAATAGAGGGTGAAATTCATTTTTCTGAATCTTCCCCTATTTACGATTCATCACATCATGAGGATGCCTATGTTTTTTTATTTTGAAACTTCTGATAGTGGTTGTCATGATATTTTCATCAATTCATCCAGTCATGACTCATATTTTTCCATTGTTGATATTCCTAAGACATCGGTATTCAATTATATACCTTCTAATGATTTAGAACTTCCACAATCTATTGAGGCACTTCACCCCTAGCTGGTGGTTATGTCAGGTTCTCTTAGTCTTGAGGTCAGTTCCAATTCAGATTAGAACATCGCTATTTATTTCAAGGCTCCTCATCATTCTACCACACAAGTTGAAAACCAATCTCTCTCACAAATTTTGCAACCTCTATCTGTTTCACACGATCCCATCACTGAGTCATTGAAGGATTAATACCTGGCGAACACTATTCTGAAACACATATTTTTTTCCTTCTTCTTTTTTTTCGTAGTTTCGAAGTTAAATTTTTTTCTTTTGCGTATATTTGAGTCATGGTGTGTTTAAAAAAAATAGTGCACCCACATAATTCTTTGCATGTGATTTTATTTCATATTTTTCTACATGCATTGTCAAACTTTGAATGTCATGGTATGTATTTCCTTATGTTTTTATTTATTTATTTATGCTTGAATATATTTTTTGATATGCAATCCTGCGCCTCTATAGGTCATCCAATGCATTGGTGGTTACACTGGAAGTTTCATTTTACGTAATTTTGGCCTATTATTAGGTAGTTTAGGAGTAGGAGTAGTTTTTTTTGTTTTGTTTTTATTTACTTTCTACTCTACTCCATTCTTCTCATTTATTTACAGTTGTAGGATAGCTTCCACATGAGACCATGTTTGGTTTCTGAAGCAAGCATGGTGAAGTTCAAGAGGAATTTGTACTTAGTGCCAACGATTGGTTATCTATTTATTCCCTTTAATTGTGTGAATATTACATCTTTTAGTTGATTATGTTGTGATGGAAAATATGTTATTTTTCAGAAAAAACCACAGTAGAATCATGACGCTTGAATCTATAACTAGTACCACCTACTCTAATTGGTCTTTTATAATTTTTTGGTTATTCCTTATCAAATAAGATGAGTAGAGTAAGGAGGGGAGGAAAAATTTAACCAGTGTGTCAGACGTATATAAATACCTTTCCCTAAAGGGACAACCTCTTCTACTCTCAATATCAGGATTCCTCTTCCTCCATATGAAATTAATAAGTGTTTATGCACAGTTCTATGAAAAAAATGAAAAAATTAAAGGATAAAATAAAGGGTGAAAGAAGAGAAAGGCTTCCTACATAGGGAGGTGAAGCAAGAAACTCCATCGAGGTACTCTCTATGCTTGCTGGAAGTAGAGCAATGTTTGCATTCTTGAAGTGACTCCATCGAGGTATTGTCTAATCCTGCTGGCAACGAAGCAACACCAAAAATGAAAACTAAAAATTTGAAAATTATTTTACTTGTGTATCTATATACTTCTCATCCCAAATCGAAATATATGAGTTTAAATTGGATTGGTTACATGTGTTTCCGATGAAACGAATGGTAGGGCCTATATCTTTAACTTAATCCAAGTAAAGAGAGCTCCAAAAATTAACTGACAAAAGGTTAAACTAACAAAAGGTACCAACTGATCCTTATAATACTTTTTATTAATGGGGCCTCTAATTTATTCAATTTTCAATTTTTTTCCTTCATTTTCCTCCTCACATTCTACGTGTGATCTTTCACCTTCCTTTTCTCCTAATTTCCATTATTTTCATTAATATAAAATTCCAATTAATGTCACTTTTCCTTTCCAAAGCCTTTTCCATTTTCTTTTCCAATTTCCTTAGCCATAATAAACCATATGAACACCCACACTATGATTTTTTTCCCAACATTTAGCTTGGAATAAGCATCTCATGACCTTGATTATTATTTTCCTTTATTAAATTTCATCACATAGAATTTTCACAAGGGCTATTAAATATGCATTCCAATTAAATAAACTAAGTTAAATGTTCATAACTACCACTACCATCATGGATAAGATCCCTTGCACACCACAACAATATCACCATGGATATGTATGATAACCTTTTACCAGGAATTCGTTCTTTCTCTACATTACATTTCTCGTCTCTTTCTTTTTCCTCTGCTTTCCAATGACCCAGGATTGATTTTTATCTCTTTCAGAGGCTAGACTGATTTGGTTTTTGGTTTTCCCAAAAAACATTATAGGTCGAAAAAATCCACTTAGATCAAACCTTTGATTCTAAATAATTTGTATTTTATGTTTACATGGAAATGAAGAGATGAATAATATCTTATTGTACGGAACCCTAGAGTGACAATGTGTGTGGAACAATGTAGAAATGTAGAAACTCTAGGATTCTAAACTCCAGCCTCTCCTCCAAGAAATATTAACAGTTTCTCACAAAGAACATCATAAATCAAGTGAGCAACGCAGGCTCGGAGAATACTTCATGCTCATGAATACACAACATCATGTCATGTCTAGTAATCAAATCTCCCAGTTGACCCACACCAGCCTGGCTTCCATGGATTTGACCCAAGTAAACCTATTTGCCACTATCACTACCATCACTACAGTTGTGACTCAAAACCCTACACACGTGTGTGAGTTTCAGACCCTGTAATTTTGGATATGTGCAAGCCAATCTACGTAAACTACTTGAGACTTGTGCGAGCCAAAAATAAAGAAGATAATATAAGAATGTCTCATAATGATATCCAAATGAGGTTGAGGTCACTTGTATTTTTAACGTTCCAAAGGTTTCTAATTTTCTTTAGGGTTTACCTGATAAAATATGCACATGTGGAATTTTTATTCAAAGATACAGTTTCCCTTGTTCAAATTGAGTGCCTCAATAGCCAAAAATGGTCCCCTAAAAAAGACAAATATCGTCCCTTGGTTGGAATTTCTAACTGATTTCCCATATTAAAACATATCATATTTTCATCCCTTAAGAGTAGAGAGTAATTGACGAAGTTTAATTAGGAGAAATATAGGTGTCATTTCATATTTGCATTTTTTGAATTCTAAAAGGTACAAATTCACATAGTATAAATAGTTTGGATGGTAATATATCACCCAATATCGTTATCTTGGAAATATAACCAAAAATATTATTCACATTTTAACTTTGCATCTACTTGATATCATATACTTTATTCTTTTCTAGGTCTTACTCAAACACATATATTATTCACCTTAAACTCAATGTGATCTAGGGGAAGCATAATGTTGAGTTAGACCATTAGAAATTACTCATTTCACATGAAAAGTAAATGATTTTGGTGAATCATCTTGACTTGCATCCACTTAAGATAAAACTAATTTAACATGTCAATTCCCTCCATCATGATGTCAGAAAATAATTGTGCAGTGTAAGTTACGACTCTAGGGATAAGCATCCAAATAATCCCCCTTAATCAGTTTTAATTGAAACATAAGAAATTTTATTTTTAGGGAATTTAATTCCCCCATAAACAAATGTATAGTAATTTGATTGTGAGAAGAAACCAATGAAGATGAAAAGGCTTGAACCAATAGTTTTCTGGTCCTCCTTAAGTCTTTCAACTTATAGTAGGAGCTATGGATCTGTGGTTAATCCCTAAAAGGTAAGATACTCTCATCCCCACAATATGGATGTATCTTAGTGGATATAAAATAGGGTATGCAACCAAGGTCTTCACTATGAACAACAACTGCACTAAAGGGAAATTTTGAACAATTACTGTAAGTCTCACCAACCATTTCAAGATGTTCCCTATTAATCTTTATTTTAACCTTCCTTTAAAAACTTTTCTAATTTTCTTCTATTGGAATTAGACCCCATTGTTAAAATATTTCAAAATGCCCAATTACAATTTGAGTAAAAGGATATTGGGTCATGAAGATTTCATGTATTACCCTTTTATTCATTCTCAATGAAAATTAGTTTCTTTTGACACATTACAACATCATCAAGTAACTAACCATTATTGTTTTTTTATGTGTTTAATCAATGGTCTTTCATATTTTAAATTCTTATCATCACATGCAAAATTCATAGAACACCATAGGTGATAATAATTTACCCTTGTGATCTTGCCACCTTTAGTGGGAGGAGTACTAGGTTTGGCAACATCACTTGGTTAAAATTCACTTAAAATATCGCCTCTTGATCTAGACTTGATGTGTTCATCCATCCTTGGTGCCGCATTGTTAGGTACCACAATATCTTTAGGTTTCCCTTGATTGAGCATTTGTCATATTTTTGTTATGAAAATACTAACTCTAAACCTTACATTTGTGTCATCATTGAAACTCTAACCTGTCATTATGACAAGTGATCCAATCACTCATGACCCAATTTCCCTAAAATTCCAACCAAACTTCCTTCATAAATTCCAAAGTTTGAAGGTAAGGGAGGGGAAGATACTAATTTCTCCATGATCTTTCATTTGTGATGTTCATAAAACAATATCACTAAGGACTAAATAAAACATATCCTTTTTTCACTATACGCTAATTATCCCCTTCAATAAACTATATGTCAATGGGAAGAGAATATAAGAAAAACTCTCAAATACATGGAAAAGGATTTTCCCACATTCTTTAAACTATTAGTCCATCGAAATAAAAGACTAGAATTGTTACATAATTTTAGACTAGCACCATCCACCCATACCACAGATTATACCCATGAATGGAATAAACATCTTTGTTGTAAACCAATTTTCCTACATTTGAGTCATATATATTTTCCTTTATACTTTTTCCCCTTTTTCATAGCCTGCATCATTTTTTTAAGCCTTTTAGAGCATGGATAGTGGTTAGCCTTACCTTTTCTAGTTCCTAGTCTACATTCAGGGTTGGGTACATATTTCTCCCTTTGCAACCAATGTCCTTCAGGTGTTTTATAAAACTCTTCATTTCCAAGGAGATCAACATGGTGGGTTAGCTTTATGACTAAACTAGGGGTGAATTGTTATGGAAGTTTCATAATTCAACTCCTAATTCTCAACATTCATTCTCATAGGTATCTCTAAAAGCCTATATATACTTTTCATATGAAGGATAAATCCACATTTATTATCCATACTACATCATGAGATCTATGTTCCCATGAGATGCTATCCTACTATGGGGAGGAAACAAAACTACTAGGCTAAAGGATAGGTTCATCATTTTCCATTGAGGTGTAGTATTTTTCTATGTTATTTTGATTATAATAAATAATTTATTCCCTTCCTATATGTTATTGGAGTTCGTGTTATTTACAAGTTGTTCATGTATGAATTATCAATGGTGATCATTTTTTTATTGTGCTAACATTACCTTACATTCATTTATTTAGATAAGAAAGTGTATATTTCCATAGTTATTCATGCTGAGAGAAATTTCCATATGAAACTATGTGGAAAATGTTAAATTCTATCCACCATTTTCACTGGAAAATCCACTCATTATTAGGGACTTTCAAAATTGTATGATTACAAACAAGAACTCTAAATATTTTAATAAGAGAAATACATAAATAACTCTTAAAGAATAATAAAATAATGAAAGTAGTCATTAAAGAATAATAATAATATTAAATTATATAATTAGTTGTTAAGAAAAAGGGTCAATTCAATTGACTAAATGAAATAAAATAACATATGAAAATAATCAATAACAGAAAAAGTCAATATATTAAATAAAATAAATGAAATATAAATAATAGTTAAGAGACAAGGTCAAGGCAAAAAATTAAATAAATAAATGATTAATTAAATTAAATTAAAAGAAAATTGAAATAGGAAGAAATAAAATAAGATATGCAAATAACCATTAGTAGAAAGGGTGAAGTAAATATATTAAACAAAATAAAATGAAATATATAAATAATCATTAAGAGGGAGGATCAAGCCGAAACATTTAAATCCCTTGGTTGGATTTCTAAACTTGTTCATTCTGAAACCCTTAAGCTCATTAAACTTTGCTTCTCATGAACCTTATTTTCCCACACCATTTATGAGGAAACTAAAGGTCCAACAATGGGTTCATCTCTTTCTTTTTTTGTGGCTAACATCTTTATGGAATACTTTGAGGCAAAAC
Organism: Pinus albicaulis; assembly: GCA_034641835.2. NCBI lineage: Eukaryota > Viridiplantae > Streptophyta > Pinopsida > Pinales > Pinaceae > Pinus > Pinus albicaulis. The sequence continues at coordinate 221,274,326 of CM076572.1, forward strand.
CTCCATACTTTTAGCATCTAAAGCCTAAATGCTAGTTTTGGTTTGTCGATGATATCTTTGTCATTTGGAAACATGGGAGACTTGTGATAGATGTGTTTCTCTCCCATCTCAACAACATTTTCCCTCAAATAAAATTCACCATGGAAATCAAATTCAATAAATCACTTCTATTTCTAGGTGTCATTGTCACCCGACTTCCTAATATCTCCCTAACAAATCAAGTTTACAAATAAGAGAACCACACTGATCATTATCTTCATGCCCATCCTCACCGCCACACTTCCCAAAAATATGGCATTCATAAAACCCTCATGTTCCGATCCTTTAAAATTCATTCTCCCCAAATACCTTTGTCTGAAAAATCCCACCCATTCCAAGCTTTCAAAGCCAATAAATATACCTCTTCTTATATCATTAAACAATTCAAGAACATCTCTAATCCTATACCTATTAACCATCCCTCCTCTCCTTCTCAAGGCAAAGTTTCTATCCCTTACAAAAAAAAGGGACCACTCACTTCATAACAAAAATCTTAGCAAGAAAAACATTAAAACTGTTTTTAAAACTTACAAAACTTTGATGTAGATGGTTCAGTGAGCCAAAGATAAGTTTCACCCCATGTTGAATTTGAAGGTTTACCAAATCCCCTTTTCATGTGGAAAATCATATATTGGTTAGAGGGGACATCCCTTCAAAGTTTACATTAAATAATATATTTCTGACACCAATCATCTTAGGCTATCGAAATCGGCCATAACTAAGAGTTATTTTAACTCGAAACATCTAATATTGTTTGAACAAACCAAAATGCTCACCTCTATAGAGAAACACCCAAACAACATTAACTGAGAGGATGACTATAATTTAAGCCATTCTTGGCAACCCATAATCCAACATCTAATTGATTAGCTAACCTTTTTGTATCCTTATATTTAATAATCTCATGTTATTTAATAACCCTTTTTTTCATCCTTCTCCCATGTTTTTGGGAAAGGGGACCCACCTGTGCACAACCATTTGATTGCTAAAATCTACGAATGCATACATATTATACTATCCCCCTCTGGTTTTTAAGTTGTGACCTCTACGAAGAACCACATGCTTTTAACCATTAAGTCCACTAAATTTATATATATTTCTAATCCAATCAATCTTTTATATTTCCTATACTTTCTATTTTATCAATATTTTCCAATTTTAATTTTATCGTTATTTTGTTTTTTTTTAATACATTGATCGTGTGCTTCTATCCTTTCCATTATCCCTCTTAATCTTCCTTTAATCAACACATCCGATTTATCTATTTTAATTCTATTTTAATTTTATTTAATTAATGATTTATTTATTTAAATCTTTTGGCTTGGCGTACTTCAACATGATTATTTATATTTTTGTTTTATTGTATTTAATCTATTGACTTTATCCTTTCTTTTAATTCTCTTTTAATTTTTTTTAATTGATCATTTATTTATTTAAATATTTTGGCTTAGGCCTACTTTTCAATGATTATTTATATTTTATTATATTTAATCTATTGACTTTGCCCTTTCTCTTAATTATCTTTTAATTTTATTTAATTAATAATTTATTTATTTAAAACCCTATTTCTTAATGATTATTTATATTATTTATTTTATTATTTTTAATCTATTGACTTTATCTTTCTCTTAATCAGTCATTTACATATTTTATTTTATTTATTCTTTTGTTTTTTAAATCTCTTTTTATTTAAAATAGAAAAGAATAAATTGGAAATTAATTTAATTTACATATGTTTCTTTTACTCGATCGGACTCACCCACTTCATTGATTGGAAATTATAAGAAAGACATTGTATGCCGTTGCTATTTCAAACGGATCGTTGTTTTACAAATACCTTTATCCATTATGCATTCCAATTAAAGAAACTAGCTTCACTTTTGATAATCAACACAATCATCATGGATAGGATCCCCGGCGCGCAGAACGACAATGGTGTCTGGAATCTTCAGCCGCAGCAGTATCATGGTGGATTGGTATGATAAGCTTTTACCAGGAATTGGTTATTGCTCTACACATACATTTGTCGTCTCTTGCTTTACCAGGATCCATTCATTTCCTTCCCAGAAAACATTATAGGCCCAAACAGTCTACTTAGATCAAACCTCTGCTCCTTAATCATTTGTATTGTATGTTTACAGGAGAATGAAGAGCTGATCAGGCATCTCTTATCATCCGGAACCCTGGAGCGAGAACGTGCGAGGGCCAACGAAGAAATGCAGAAAATCCGGAGGGTATAGTTTGATTTGATTTTTATTTTTCCCAGAAAATATTAGAGGCCCAAACCTGTGCTCCTTAATAATTTGTATTGTATGTTTACAGGAGAATGATGAGCTGATCAGGCAACTCTTATTATCCGAAACCCTGGCGCAAGAACGTGCGAGGGCCAAGGCAGAAATGCAGAAAATCCAGGAGGCCAAGGCAGAAATGCGGAAACTCCAGGAGGCCAGGGAAGAAAGGCAGAAACTCCAGCATCGCCTTCAAGAACTTTCGGCAGTTGCTCGCAGAGAAGCAGACGAAGCGCGTGAGCAGCGCAGGCTTGCAGAATACTCCAGGCTGACGAATACACTAAAACATCATGTCATGTCTAGCGATCGAATCTCCCAGTGGCCTGACACCATGCTGGCTAACGATCGAATCTCCGAGTGGCCTGAACCCACCGAACTGAACCCATCCGCCACCACCGCAACCATCACTGCCGCTGCTGCCCAGCGTTTGAATTCCTCTGAGTTCGCCGGAATGGGAAACAACCAATTCCGTCGGAATTCCACTGCCCATGATTTCGATTTGGCGGATCTTGGTCTCCGAGCAAACGTCGGCCTGCACCAATCTCCAACTTCATCTTCAAAGGACCACTGTTCGACTCTCAGCGAGTCACAAGAACAACCGTTTTATCAGCCAAAGAAGCAGCAGCTCAGAAAACATACACTAGAACCATCAGCAGGCGATCACATGACGAATCGCGATCCAAAGCGGAAGCGACTCGATACATCTAGTTCTTCCATTCACCGCTCAACCTCGGCAATGCCAGCGGGGCCCTATCTGCCAATGCCACCAGAGCCTATTCTTCAGTTGCCCGAGAGAGGCAAGTTGGTACAGGCCGTCTTGAAGGCAGGGCCGCTATTGAAAACCCTGCGCTCGTTTGGTTCGGCGCTGCCTAAGTGGAAAAACCCACCCCCAGCCGTGGATGCATCGGAGATCCCCACTATACCTTTTGTGCCTTCCAATCAAATAGAATGATAAGTTTTTTCGATCTTTGAATCGCCAAATTCTATTATACTAGGCATCATTCATAAACATTATTAATACATTTTTCCATTTATATGTTATGAGACATGGATTGCCATTAAGGAACCCACAGTTTCAGTGCTTGGGTTATCCTTGAGAATTTATTGTGATGTAGTTCTGGCATGGTTCTTTTGATTAGAAAAATGAAAGAGATTAGACCATGATTTATATTGGAGTTTGATTGACCATTTTGTTTGTATAGGCTATTTGCGAGATTCTCTGAAATAGAATTTCTATAGAACGTTGGTGTTGATTTTTCTCATAGTTTTGAAATTCTGGAGATGCAGATGGCGCACCATTTTGAATTCGCCAATCTTTATAATGGTTTGGTGTTATTTAGGTTATTTGTATACCTGTCATTAGAGTGATTTTTTGTGGAATATAAATAAACCTTAGCTGATCTTTTCCTTTGTGGAGAAGACTAGCAACCTAGGAACGACCACCGATATTACTCTGATCCATAACAAGGAACCCATAATTCTGATGATCTCTTGTCTTGAGCAAAAGCTTCGTTGATGGGATTCTCTTAATTCTAATTAAGAGTATATGGTTTAAGTTTAGCATTTGCAGGTTTCATATTTGGTAAAAGAAACCACATGTTCGGAGCACTATCAAATTTTTTTCGTTCATACTGCTTTCAGTTCTATTATGTAAAACAAAATCAAGAATTTGTACAGGTTCGTCGAGCAGGTGGACCGGCCACATGTATGTTTCTAATACTGCCGACTGCATTGTGGCATTCAAGGTGCAATAACCTATAGACTCAAAAAATTTGAGCACTCATGTTGCTTTCCAAGTTCCAATGAACTCTGAAAGTCGAATCTCTGGCTAAATGAAATGGAGGTGGTTATCTGTATATCAAGTCATGTAGAATATGCAGTCTCTGCTGAATTCAAATTACAAATTAGGTCTTGTTAACTTTTAAGTTCATATCACATAAATCTTCCACGTCCATATAAGCTAGAGAATTCGAATGGTTTGTTATTCTTCACAATATTCGAATAATTATCCAATAAATATTCGAATAATTAGTACTGAAATAATGACTCATATAAATAAATAAAAGACATAATTATATCCCATCATTAAAGCATAGATATCAAAATATTAGGAATACATAAAAGAAAACTTGTAAAATTTACCTAGCATGTTGAATTGTGTTAAAAATTTTTGATGAGAAACATTTGGGTGTTGTTGAAATTGTGCAAAATAAAATAGATGTTGTTCTATATTATGGTAATTTTGTTATTAATTTAAAAATATTGAATGTTGTTTTTATTGAACCTAGTGATGTGTAATTTTTTCCGTTTTTAATTTGGGATTGATATCTATTTTAAAAAAAAATATTTTAAATAAAAAAAGTTAACTATAATTTAATTAAAAATATTATAAAATAACTATAATTAATTGGTTGATTGTCAATATTACAATCAAATATAAAAAGCATGTGGTAAAAATATTTCACTTTTACTTTTGGAATTATAAATAAAATATTGTCTTAAATAATATAATTTTTAATCAAAGTAATTAATTTTTTTATTTTTATTTTTATTTATATTATAAACATTTCAATATAAAACTTAAACAAATTTTTTAAATATCCATATTAAATAATATATTTCAAAAATTCTAATTTATAATATAAATATTTAAATATAAAACTTAAACAATTTTTTTAATATGGATATTAAATAATATATTTCAATATATGTATAGGTATGAAATATGGGAATAAAGAAGAACATGTATATATAGAGATTATGTGTAGGTGTTAATGTTGACCTAAGTAAAACACTTCAATACTCAAAAGGAAAAAGTAATTAAACTTAAAATCATTTAGTTATTTCTCAAAAAGATAAATTTGTATTTTAGTCAATTATTAATATAAAATGGTAATAATAATAAATTATTTAAAAATACAATTTAAATAATTAAAATCACACATGGTTTGTAAATTTGTACATAAAGTAAGACAAAAAAACCACTATAAATCCATCTAAATCATGGATTTATCAAGTACTAAAAATATTAAATCTCTTGACTTGTAAATCTTTTTTCAAGATTTGCATGGTAAAAAAAAAATTTCATATAATAAGATTTGATCTCTATGTGCTCTTGGTGTGCTTTGTTATATATATTTTATTCATTGAACTGAGCATCAACATAACATGAATGAAAGAGTGGGTATATGTAATTGTTTTTTGTATTTTTTTTTGTTGGGTTGGATATTATAATTGCATGGCATAAGTTGAAGTAGAAATTAAGGTTCACATAACAACTCAAATGTAACACCCCTATAAAACCGTTGGCATTCACAATTTTTACGGAATTATTTTAATTATCATGTAGTTACCATGAATTATGAATCGATTGGTTTTCAAGAAACTAATTCATGAGTTCGTTAGGGTTATGATTTAGTTAGAAAATAACATATCATCTCTTTCAAGAAAATTACACATATTCTATTACAAGATATATACTATTATTTTCTGCATTCACGGGGAGGGAGAGAAGTGTGTGTAGTGTCATGGGGAGGGAGAGAAGTGTGTGTAGTGTCATGCTTTATCGGGAGAAGGAAAAGGATTACTGACCCTAATTATTTTAAATAAAAGAAAGGAAACCATTGTGAATATGGAGGACGGAAGATGCAAAAGCAAAGAGTAGATTTCCTCCCGAAATTTTGTAGATGCTGCTGAAAGAAAACACTGTTGTAGAGGAGCAATGAGAATTTATGGATGTGGATGAATATTGCAGTAGGGAGAGGAGTTCTTTATATATATACATCTTATGTAAGAAAAATGAGATTCTTGTTCTTTTTGTAAAATAAGGGGATTTCATACATGTGTATGAAATGATAAGGAAATCCAAGTTATTTCTTGAAAATGAATATAGATTAAAAATGGTAATTCTTGAAGATATTTCATGGGTTGGGAGATAAATTAATGAGTTTTTATTGGAAAAGAAGTCATGAAGAACCCATGTTAATTCCTCATAATCTTTTCTTTGGAAAAGATTCTATTGTCTTATATATGTTGTTCTTACTTGAAAAGAGTAACCTCTTGAAAATATTAAATGGCTAGATGAATACGTCAACCTCTTGATCTAGGTGTATTAAAGGTTAAGTTAACCTTGTTAGTGTTGCTTAGTTTTTATGCATAAAAGAAGCTATCTATGGTAAATTCTTGAAAGCCAAGCATGAGCTTCTTGAATGTAGAATCATAGAGAAACAAGGTTTTTTGCATGGATAGAAGATCTATTGAGAATGTGATTAGTTATGCTATCATAATTATTATGTTAGTTTCTTGCATAACAATATCATGTATACGCATGCAATGTTTGTATTATATTTCATTGGAAAGAATATACATGTTTGTATGTGGAGAAGATAACATGTTGTGTTAAACTACATTGGAAAGGATTGTTAGTATAATCTTTGAAAAAGAGGACATGTATTTGTACGCTTATTTAAATTCGTGTTACAGAAAGAAAACTTGCGGTTGCATGCTCTTTTGTGTTAAGCATTCATTTGGGGAGACTCTTTTGGAAGCTACGTGCACTGTTGTGTTAAGCATTCCTTTGAGAAGACTCCTTTGGAATCTATATGCATTTGCATGCATGGGAGCAACATTTTTTATGCTAGCTTTCCTTCCATGCACTAAAAAGTAATAGCTTAAGGGTTAGCTATTTTGATTAAATTTATGTAAATCGCATGAACCAATATCATAACAAAAGAATCAATTTCTTTTAAGGACAAGATTGGGAGATGTGGCTATTGACATGCAGGAATGCGTGCTTATGCAAGGGAAAACTAGTTAATGTGATGACTTATAACTAACACATATACATTATGTGTTGGTTAAGAGAGAATTTCAAGTTATTTTACTTTCATGACATGAATATACATGAGTAGGGGAAGAAGCTTCTCTAGTATAGATTTATGAAATGGTTGATTAATACTTTACGAATCTTGACATCAATGTATGTTGAAGGCATCATTAGAAGGGTATGATGGTGGCATGTACCAAGGAAATATTATGCTTAACCTGGTGGCAGGTAAATTATTATGGTTTATGTAGACGAGTGCGAGCTACAAGATAATCCAATGTATGATGGTCCATTGTAGGGCATCCATGCCACCAAGATATGAAGATATGAAGATTAGTGGGAAAATGTTATCATATTTATTGTAATGGCTTTAATGCTAGATATTTGTATATTTCCTGTAAGATTTATAAATAATGGTTAAGGGATGGTCTCCCTTATAAGCCATTGAGTGAGGGCTGAACACCCTCACAAGCGTTTAATAATAAAATTAAATGTTTGTTGGTTTTCACCCTACAGGTTTTCCAGGGTAATGCTAGATATTTGTATATTTCCTGTAAGATTTATAAATGATGGTTAAGAGATGGTATCCCTTATAAGCCATTGAGTCAGGGGTGAACACTCTCATGAGTGTTTAATAATAAAATTAAACGTTTTCTGGTTTTCACCCTACGGGGTCTCTAGGGTATATTGGTGTTCAATGATGTGATTGATTATTGTATCAAGTTGATGATGTTTTTCCGTTCTTGTTGTGATGTTCATAATTGTCAAGTATGTGATGACTACAAGAATGATGAAATGAATGAAAGGTTACATCATACAGTTTTATGTTAATGTACTATAATGGAGGTTGTTAATGGTTAAGAAAATTACTATTCTTACACTAAGGTTTCACTATGAACTGGTGAACATTCTATGTAATGATGAGTAATGAATATTTAATATTGATTTGGATAGTTACCCGTGAGTAACTTGTATACAAATTTTTAACTCTTTACATTTCCATGTGAAGTTATCGGTGTATGTTACAAGTGGTATCAGAGCTAAAGGTTGCAGCACTGGCACCTTTTGGATTTGTTAAGAAAAAATAAAATGAGGTATGCTACTAATGGACATCAGTTAAGGTATGATTCTATAAATCTACATATTGATTGATATATGATTCTAGCAATCTACATATTAAATGATAGATGCAGTAGTCTACTCTTGACATGAAATGTGTGATTCATGTTTATAATTACATTAAAGAGTAATGGGTAATAAATGTTATTGCAAAATGGTTTTCATAACATTGGAATCATCTTGAGGATGAAAGACAATAAAACTTTTGTTGTACTTATGAACAACTTGGGTACTCACTAGTGAAAGTGAGAAGACAATAAAACCTTTGTTGTATTTATGAACAACATGAGTACTCACTAGTGAAAGTGAGAGTCGCTTATTAACAGTGGTTATATGACATATTACTCATACGTTTAGTGAACATAACTAAAGTTACCATGCACTACTTGAAAAATATGAATGTGTATAGTGATGGTGTGTGAAACTAATGCATGAATGCAAAAGATGAGGAAAGTCCTTGCTTAAGATGATAAAGTGTTTTAAAATTAAATTGAATGAAGCCTTTTAGATTTTAAAAAAATATACTTAATGTGTCAAGTAGTGAGACTTGACTATAATGACTAGTTGATTGACTCGATTTTGAATGAATCGTCAAGGATGCATTAAGACTATTAGTGGCATTGAATGACTAGTTTTTGAATGAGTTGTGTCATGGATGCATTAAGATTATTAATAGCATTGATTAGTTATGAATGACTAACTAATGAAATTCATATGCACGAATCAATTTTGACTAAAGCTATTTGAAAGTTGTGAACAAGTGATTATGGTAATTACTTCATGTGCAGTCCGTTGGTAACAGAACATTGTGGGAATTGGAAATGTTTGCACTCATACCCTAATCATTATTGACACATACATTTATATATACTTGTATACATGACAACATTGTATGCTGGAAATAAAAATGATTGTGTAAGATAATATGTGTTTAATAAATTCATATTTATGATTAGCATTGTTGCTTATAGTAAGCATGGGTATTTTAATGGCAACAGGAAACCTATGAAAGTAAAACATCACAAACATTTCAATGCGAATTGCAACAGTAAATGTGAAAGTATCATGTTATAATGTGCATGATTTTGTTATTTTTGAAATAATAAAATACAACACATGTATGTTAGTCATGTTTCCTGTTTATCTAGATATCATTAGACCCATGTGAAGGGCCAAGTATGATGTATGGTGTACATAAAGTTTCTTTTTCTTTATGTATAATGTGTACATAGTTAATTATGTAAATTACTATGGAAAACAATGCTAAAAGAGAAATTTAACATGCCAGACAGTTGCAAACAATTATGAAAGCCTAGAAGGCCTGGGTTGATGGCACTTACCTGCCCAGATTTCCTCTCCCTAGAGATATATGATCTCAGTAGGGAAAAGAGTTGGCCAAGATGGTGAAGGGGAAAAACCTGAGGCAACTCTATTAATTTTGGAGCCTGTTGGAGGTGGCCCAAAATTCCTCATAGACGGGACACTGTCAGAGGAATTGGCATGATGTTGCCAAGAGGAATCCTATACTGGACCTTGAGTGGTCATTGGAATTCCCGAGCTGGTTTGCCAGTGGAATTCCATATTGAACCTGGAATGGTTTTTTGTCAAATGACCGTCTGGATGTGAAAATGACTCTATTCAGTTGTGGAAACCAACTCCTAGGGGTTGGGAGGAGAATTTTGTTTACCATTGTGGTTATCATAGCGGAACAAGTTAAGTAATAAGTTATGTGTTATATTAAAATGAATTTTTATATGATTGTGTAAATATCTGATGTAGATATTAAGAGCAAAGGAGCTTAGCGCTTGGAAATGAATTATTGAATGTATAAGTTCATTTATTTTATTACTAATTTGTTTGAATGTCTTAGCAGAGGCTAGGATATGCCTATGGTGCATTGATTAACCATTCGTATGATTGGAGAACTAGGTTCTCTCTAAGTACTTTTTGAAGTACTGTGTGGATGTCTTTAGCAGGAGCTAAGACAGTGTGCATGTGATGCATTGATTAGAGTGTTGGTTCTCTCTGAGTACTTGTGGAAGTACTCTAACTAAAACATCTCTTGATATTGGATGAATGTTTGATAGTTGCAAGTATTTCATTTCATTGAAATTATGTGACTAATGTGATTGCATTTTTTATTCTTACATTACAGGGTACTTTTCATGGACCCTTGTCATGGAGTTTTGATGAGTTTTCGAACCATTCATAAAGTGTTTGTATGAAAGTGACCATGATTTAACCTAAGGTAATTGGTACATAATGGTAAGTTGGTATAGATATTTTTCTGTATTTTTATTAATTTGAATAATGGATAAGTGGTTAAAAATGGAAATGGAATATTTTTTTGAGCTATACATGCTTATGACTATGGATAAAAACATTATTGTCTCAATTAATGGCATTCTAGGAAAAGAAAGTGTTTCATTGCAAAGGGGAAGGACCCCCTTTGGGTTGTTTATATCATTATATCATGAGTATAAGTTCAAGTTTCATTGAGAGAAGCACACCAAAGACAATGTTCTCTTAAGGGGGGGAGTATGTAACACCCCTGTAAAACCGTTGGCATTCACAATTTTTATGGAACTATTTTAATTATCATGTAGTTACCATGAATTATGAATCGATTGGTTTTCAAGAAACTAATTCATGATTTTGTTAGGGTTATGATTTAGTTAGAAACTAACCTATCATCTCTTTCAAGAAAATGGTTACTCGTATTCCATTACAAGATATATACTATTATTTTCTGCATTCATGGGGAGGGAGAGAAGTGTGTGTAGTGTCACACTTTATCTGGAGAAGGAAAAGGATTGTTGGCCCTAATTCTTTTAAATAAAAGAAAGGAAACCATTGTGAATATGGAGGATGGAAGATGCAAAAGCAAAGAGGAGTAGATTTCCTATGGAAATTTTGTAGATGCTGCTAAAAGAAAACACTGTTGTAGAGGAGCAATGATAATTTCTAGATGTGGATGAGTATTGCAGTAGGGAGAGGAGTTCTTCAAATGAAATAAATATAAGTATTTATTTTATTTTATTTAAGAAGTCTATGCAGATGGGTGTTGATTTCCTTTAGAAAGGATTTGTTATATACGTAAAATAATGGCATTGCATGAGATTAGTTTCTATTTAAAGAATTCTTAAAAATGTGCATGCTATTAATTATACTTTTTCTGCATAAGAATATACATATGAGAGTAATATGTGTACTATGTTTTATTTCTTTAGGAAAGAAAATATAAAGAGCATGAAAGAAAAATAGTTACCTTTCCTTTGATTTTGAAAAGAAGTAATTGTTTTTGCATGCAATAAAATTGCTATTGTATTTTTCATTTCTTGAAAAAAATTATTATTATGCTAATATCTCATAAAGATATTGATCTTAGTGAATTACCATGGTAAAAGACAAACTTGCGATGTAAGTTCTTGAAAATATTGCTATAATTTTAATCTTTTAGAATTATATTATTCTTAGAGATATACCATGGTAAAAGACAAACTTGCTATGCTGGTTTTTCCGAAAAGAATCCATGTGAGTTCTTGCAAAGATTGATATATGTATCTTAAAAGATGTCTACAGTAGTAAAAGATAGTATAAATAATTTTACTTGTCTTAATATATATACATCTTATGTAAGAAAAATGAGATTCTTGTTCTTTTTGTAAAAGAAGGGGATTTTATACATGTGTATGAAATGATAAGGAAATCCAAGTTATTTCTTGAAAATTAATATAGATTAAAAAGGGTAATTCTTGAAGATATTTCATGGGTTGGGAGATAAGTTAATGAGTTTTTCTTGGAAAAGAAGTCATGAAGAACCCATGTTAATTCCTCATAATATTTTCTTTGGAAAATATTCTATTTTCTTATATATGTTGTTCTTACTTGAAAAGAATAACCTCTTGAAAATATTAAATGGCTAGATGAATAAGTCAACCTCTTGATCTAGGTGTATTAAAGGTTAATTTAACCTTGTTAGTGTTGCTTAGTTTTTATGCATAAAAGAGGCTATCTATGGTAAATTCTTGGAAGCCAAGCATGAACTTCTTGCATGTAGAATCATAGAGAATTACTTATGCTATCATAATTATTATGTTAGTTTCTTTCAGAACAAGATCATGTATATGCATGCAATGTTTGTATTATATTTCATTGGAAAGAATATACATGTTTGTATGTGGAGAAGATAGCATGTTGTGTTAAACTACATTGGAAAGGATTGTTAGTATAATCCTTGAAAAAGAGGACATGTATTTGTACGCTTATTTACATTCGTGTTATAGAAAAAAAACTTGTGGTTGCATGCTCTTTTGTGTTAAGCATTTGTTTGGGGAGAATCTTTTGGAAGCTACGTGCTCTGTTGTGTTAAGAATTCCTTTGGGAAGACTCCTTTGGAATCTATATGCATTTACATGCATGGGAGAAACATTTGTTATGTTAGCTTTCCTTTCATGCACTAAAAAGTAATAGCTTAAGGGTTAGCTATTTTGATTAAATTTATGTAAATCGCATGCACCAATATCATAACAGAAGAATCAATTTCTTTTAAGGACAATATTGGGAGATGTAGCTATTGACAGGCAGGAATTTATGCTTATGCAAGGGAAAACTAGTTAATGTGATGACTTATAACTAGAACATATGCAGTATGTGTTGTGAAAGAGAGAATTTCAAGGTATTTTACTTTCATGACATGAATATACATGAGTAGAGGAAGAAGCTTCTCTAGTATAGATTTATGAAATGGTTGATTAATACTTTATGAATCTTGACATCAATGTATGTTGAAGGCATCATTAGCAGGGTATGATGGTGACATGTACCAAGGAAATATTATGCTTAACCTGGTGGCAGGTAAATTATTATGGCTTATGCAGACAAGTGCGAGCTGCGGGATAATCCAATGTATGATGGTCCATTGTAGGGCATCCATGTCACCAAGATATGAAGATATGAAGATTAGTGGGAAAATGTTATCATATTTATTGTAATGGATTTAATGCTAGATATTTGTATATTTCCTGTAAGATTTATAAACGATGTTTAAAGAATGGTCTCCCTTATAAGCCATTGAGTGAGGGTTGAACACCCCCACAAGCATTTAATAATAAAGTTAAACATTTGTTGGTTTTCACCCTACGAGGTTTCCAGGGTAATGCTAGATATTTGTATATTTCCTGTAAGATTTATAAACGATGGTTAAGGGATGGTCTCCCTTATAAGCCATTGAGTGAGGGATGAACACCCTCACGAGCGTTTAATAATAAAATTAAAAGTTTGTTGGTTTTCACCGTACGGGGTTTCCAGGGCATATTAGTGTTCAATGATGTGATTGATTATTGTGTCAAGTTGATGATGTTTTTCCGGTGATGTTCATAAATTTGAAGTATGTGATGACTACAAGAATGATGAAATGAATGCAAGGTTACATCATACAGTGTTATGTTAATGTACTATAATGGAGGTTGTTAATGGTTAAGAAAATTACTATTCTTACACTAAGGTTTCACTATGAAGTGGTGAAAATTCTATGTAATGATGAGTAATGAATATTTAATATTTGGATAGTTACTCGTGAGTAACTTGTATACAAATTTTTAACTCCTTACATTTCCATGTGAAGTTATCGGTGTATGTTACATCAAATTTTCTTTTTAGGCAAGAATCATAAGCTTCAATTGTATATTTTTTAAAAAGAATATAATATTCTAAAAGTGTTTTTGAAACAATAATTATATTTATAGTTGTTTCTTTCTCTCTTTCTCTCTTTTTTATTTTATGTTTTTACATATCATTTACATTTAATAAAGGAATATAACTTAACAAATCCTAGAAAGAAATTGTTTGATTTCAAAATTTTATTGTATTCATTAAAATTTAATGAGATAAAATTTATTTAAATATACATAATTATAATAAATTGATTTGATTTCAAAATTTTATTGTATTCATTGAAATTTAATGAGATAAAATTTATTTAAATATACATAATTATAATAAATTGATTTTTTTTGTATTTATGTCAAATGTCTTCTGAGAGAACACATGTTTTCTACTTTACCCAAAAAAAAAAAAAAACTCTTTCTCAACCCGTTGTGTTACTAGCACTCTACACATATTTTATTATTTACATATTTTATTATTTTATGAAAACAATTATTATTATTTTTTCCCTTCTTTGTTTGTGTTTTTTCTTTCTTATTATCCAAATTAATATTTTTTAAAAAACATTTTATTTTTTTATTTACCTTTCAAATAATTTTCTACATATTTATTATTTAAATAATTACTTTTTTCTAATTAGATAAAACTCTTAATTTTTTTTTAAGCATACTTACTATATTCCAACATGATAAAATAATATTTGAACCTTGTTATTTTCTGTATAACCCTATCTGCCCAATCTTTAAAATTTGTCTTGCAATTTTTTTTTCTTATATCATTAAGGTAATAGCACATCATATGCATTGTAAATTTTAAGTGCAGTTGAAACGAGAATAAAAAGTATGTATGTCAATTTGCTATAAAATAATATGCCTATCCCAACAAAGCACATTTCATCACTACTTCATTCCTCATAAAAATAAAAGAAATTCGAAGTTCGTTTGAATTCTGTTTTTACCAAGAAAAATTATATCAGAACTCAGTGGTAATTATCAATTCAAAACACTTTGTATATTTAAAATTATTTCACACTTTAGCTTAATGATAAAATTCCATCATTAAGTTACATGGACGCAGCTTTCGAGAAAGCAGCAATTGATTGATCAACTTGCCCACTATTTTCGAAAGGAATAAAACACCAAGGTGTCTCCAAGTTCGTGTAAGATGGTTCGTGATAAAGAGATACTCGTAATGAAAAATAGAGGAAACCGCTGACGACAAAATCAAATCATGTTGGTAGACATCCGCGAATGAATCTCCGAATTCCGTTGACCATCCACCATAAAAAAAATTAAAACTATACTCGAAGGGTCAAAAATTTGCTAGCATTATAAAATGGAAAAAATCCATATGCGAAAGATTAAATTTTGTTTTTGTCTTAAATGGCTGAAATTTAAAACTCAATTAAATCTACGTGGTTATTAAAATAATAACAATATTAAAAAAAACAGAGTTTATCATGAAAACAATAATTGAAGAAAAATTTTAAAATTTTAAGAAACAAATTATTTTAAGAAATAAATATTTATCTATAAAGTAACCATATGTTATAGCGTTGATATATAGTACAATGTTATCATTTTGTATATGTAATGATAATTATTAATGATAAATTTATAACTAATACAATCATATTAATAAATGTGGTTAATACATCTAGAAAGCTTCATTTATATTTACCATTAATAAATTTGTAATAATAAACAAATATTATTATTATAATTGTAATTAGTAATAATATTAAAATATATAAATTAATATTTAATATTTAATTTAATTTAAAAATATTTAATTTCAAATTATGTAATATTGATTAATTATTTAATAATAATATTAATTGATATTAATAGTAATATCAATTAATAATGATGACGAGGGTGATGATTAATATTCACTGAGACCAATGCTGCTTATCACACCTCAAGAAAAGAGAAAGAAAAAGAATCTAAGTGTTATTTTTCAAAATCTTGTTTCTATGATCAAAGAGAAGTGCTCCAAGTTCGTTATATGTGGGTTGGCTTAATAAGTCAAGAAGATTGAAAGAGTGGTGAATGTTAGAGAATCGAGAGCGAATGTGAGTGAGAGTCGGGCACTCTAAAAGAAAGTGTTTTTCATCTTCAGCCTGCTTAGTATCGCAAATCTGATAGATTCTATCGTTCCAGGGAGTCTCGGGAATAGATCACTGCCTAGTCTCACGTCGAATCTCATGAGAATTAGAATTAGTTCTTATCCTAGCCATGTTCATTTTTTTCTTAGTGCTGGTTAACTCAGAGAGATAATTCTCATTATCAAGGGTGGGGTTGATCACCTCCTTATAGTATCTTAGCTTCCTTTTACCCTTCAGCTACTTATCCTCCCACAAATTGTCCTTAAAATTGGAGGTAGTAGTATCAAGCATGGGGTTGATCACCTTCTTATAGTATCTTAGCTTCCCTTTACCATCCAGTTGCTTATCCTCCCACAACTTGTCCTTAAAATTGGACGTAGTAATAACTTTGACACTATTGTAGAAATTATATACAAGATGCATGTATATATCCAGATTCTTCTAATCTAACAATATTTATCTTCTTGCTAAATACATAATACTTCCACTATTAATATTTTGCGGAAATTTAAAAACTCAATTACAAACACATGAAGCAATAAAAACAATCGCACATAACACAATTGTTTTACAGGAAAGCCTGAAGCTAAAAACCCCAACTATCATATATTATGTATCATGGAGATCATGTAACAATCTCGTACAAAGCTTAGTACATCAAGCTCTCAGTACAATCAATCGTCACACACTAATCAAAAGAAATATGCAAAACCATGCACCAATTTCTTGCCACCTGATAGCCTGCCTCCACTACACAATCCCTGTTGAAGAAGACCACTGAATGAATTCAAATCTACCTTGCTTGGACTCCGCAATCCTCATTGGCAACTCCAATGTGTGTGTGGTGCAATCAATGCATCACTATAGTCACAATAGATAGTCCATCTTGACCTTTCACCTATCTCTCCACTAGGTCTCCACTGGAACTGACATGCACTGTAGTTAACTGCTATAATGTTCAATTGATTAATGAGTCATTACTTGTGAATTAATTAACTAATTAGTTCACTCCACTCTCACTAGTGTATCATTCAGTTAGACTAGATACAACTAGATCAACTGATTTTAACTCCATTAACTGAGTTAAACTGAATAACAACTCCATGAAATACTCCTCCAACTTTGTCATAGCTTTGCTACTTTAGTTCTAACTGAGTCCTCCATGCATGAACCACCAGTAAACCCTATGAATTGCATAATTCCTTCAGCCCATTGATTTGCCAAATCTGTACACTGAAATTAAGTGATGTGAGAGAATAAGTTGTTTTTTATTGTCGGATTATTATTAAAAGCTAATAATATCAACACTTCTATTTTTAGATCAACGATCTATAAAGAGACTTCACCCAATATTCTAAAAATAGAATTTCATCTATTTTTCCAACTTGACCAACTATCCACAAATAGCATCCTGCAACTTTTGAAATATGATCACCATGTCTAAAAATAGACTTGCACCAAAAATAGCCTGCGGGCCCACTTAGTGAAGGCGACTCATTTTCACTAAGCTCATCATCTTGTTGAATCTCAACACTCCCTTTCAACAAGATAGGGATTATCCTTCACCCCGATCATGCCTCTATGGTATTCGAATTTGCTCCTAGTGAGTGCCTTCATAAGAATATCTGCATCCTGATCTTTCGTAGGAATGTACTGAAGCAACATGATCTTCCGCTGCACAAAATCTATGATATGATGATACTGGATATCAATATGTTTAGATATATCATGAAACACAGGATTAATAAAGAGTTTAATGCAACTCTGATTATCGCAATGTATCACTGTAGGATCTAAATCTGAACCAAACAAACTGAACAGGATCTTCCTCATCCAGATAGCCTCACATGCAGCTTGACCTGCTACCATGTATTATGCTTCCGCTGAACTGAGTGCCATGGATCTTTGTTTCCTTCTGTACCAAGAAACTGTTGTAGATCTGATACTGAAAATCCCTCCTTATGTGTTCTTTCTGTCTATTGGGCTGCCTGCCCAATCTGCATCTGTGAAGCCATGCAACTTCACCTCATCTGTCTATTTGTACCATAAGCCATACTCAGATGTGCCCCTGAGATATCTCAGGACATGCTTTCTTGCCTTCCAAAAGAGCTTGGTAGGCTTAACCATCACTTGTGAAAGCTGGTTCACCGCATAGCATATGTCCAGTCTTGTATTAACTAAATACATGAGAAAACCCACCAACTATCGATAAACAATGGCATTCACTACCTATGCCAATGTACCATCCTCTTTCCTCCAATTTCTGGAAGAGGAGTGTCGATAGGCTTGCAGCCTTGCATGTGAAACTTTTCAAGTATCTCCCGAGCATACTTGCCTTGAGACACAAACAGTTCACCTTCCCGCTGCCATATTTCCAATCCAAGGAAATAATGAAGGAGGTCCAAATCCTTCATCTCAAACTCCTTTGCAAGATCTACCTTGCATGAGTGTATCAACTGCTCATCACCCGTTAGTATTAAATCATCAACATAAAGAGCAATGATTAAAAGCTTACCCTCCACCACAATTTGGTACAGGTTTGTATTCGCCTCACTCTTAGTGAAGCCAAGTCTAGTGAAATAGATGTCGATCCATGTGTACCAAGCATGAGGTGCTTGCTTTAGCCCATATAACGCTCTTTTGAGTCTGCACACATGTGACTCACTACTGAAGATTTCAAATCCTTCAGGCTCCTCAATGTTCACCTCTTCCTCAATGATCCCATTAAGGAACACAGTCTTCACATCCATCTAATGAATGTGCCAACCCATCTGCGCTGAGAGAGCAAGGATGGCCCTTATGGAAGAATACCATGCGACAAGTGCAAAGGTTTCTTCATAATCAATCCCCTCGATCTGTGAGAAGCCCCGGGCAAAAAATATTTCCTTATACTTCTCGAAGCTCCCATCAGTAGCTTTCTTTACCTTGTAGATCCATCTTGATCCTACAACTGATTTTCCCACTAGCCTTGGAACAATCTCCCAAGCACTGTTTCTGAAAATGGAGACATACTCCTCCACCATGGCATCTACCCATGTGGGCTCCTGCACTTATTCTTCAAAAGAAGATGGCTTTTTCACGATACACTTGCTCATAAGAGCCATGTGTCTAGTAAATCGGTCAGGTGATTGTCTCTGTCTGCGCTGTGATATAGGGACTCCTACATTCTGTGCCACATCAAGCTTCTGTCTCTCAGCTTTTGTGGTATGCTTTCTGCCTTTTTTGTTGTTTGGTTCGGCATGAGTGGAATCCTCCACTCCATGAATCTCCTCCTGTGGCTGATCCACATATAGAGGCTCATATTTGGGAAGAAGAAGTTCCTCCTCTGCATGCAAGTGTAGCTCCCTCTCAAGCGACAACTTCATGGCTTTCACCTCATTGAATTTTATATCCCGTCACACCACAATCATCCAACTGTATGAAAAATACACATGATAATTATGGGGTGTTTCTGTGTACCCCACAAATATCCCAACTTCTGGAGTCGGCTCCAGCTTCTTCCTGGCGCCCTTTGTCACATGAATGTAAACAGATGAGCCAAAAATCTTCAAATGAGAAATATCAGGCTTCTTATTAGTAAAATCTTCTTCAGGTGTACTCATGCTAAGTACTCTATGAGGACAACGATTTTGCACGTAAACCGCAGTGTTGCATGCTTCTGCCCACAAGTGCATTGGTAGACCCTGGTCATGCAGCATCGCTCGTGTAGCACCCACGATCATTCTGTTCTTCCTCTCAGCGACCCCATTCTGCTATGGGTTATGAGGCACTATGATTTCTCTTCGAATTCCTTATTTTCTACAAAAGTCTTTGAATTCACCCAAGATGTATTCACCACCATTATCGCTCCGTAGAGCTTTCACTTGCTTCCCCGACGACTTCTCCACCAATGCTTTAAACTCACAGAAATTTAATAATTTTTCACTCTTCTTCTACATGAAGAAGATCCAGCATCAACGAGAATATTCATCAACAAATATAATATAATACCTGTGTTTTACTATTGAAGCAACCGAGAAAGGTCCACACACGTCTGTGTGAATTCTCTCCAGGATCACCGAAGCATGGTTCTCCTTCTCATGAAAGGTGGTCTTCACAAACTTACCCATAGTACATCCATTGCACTAATCTTAATGTGCAAGAGTACCCTTCAGAAGTCTAGTATAAATCTGCTGCAAAATCTTCAAAGCGCCATGGTGAAGATGGCCCAATATCCTGTGCCATAATTCGCCCTCATCCTGACTCACCACTTCTTCTACTTTGCCCACCATTGCAGCGCAGCCATCTACCTCCAGCTTATAGATATTATTAACTCAAATCCCTATCCTCTTTGTTTGAACTGTTGTTTTATGTCGAAGGAAAGCTTTTCCCTCACTGAAAACAACATCATAACATTTGTCTTCCAACATTCCGACCAAGACCAAGTTCTTCTTCAGACCTGGAACATCTATAACATCTTTCAACAAGAATGGATTACCGGACTCCCTCTCAAAGGTAATGGTCCCAATGCAAGTTGCATTGTATCGACCATCGTCGCCCATCTCTATATGCATTTGAAGGTCCTTCTCCTCCAAGCCACTAAAAAACTCCTTCTCTCCCGTCATATGGAAAGACGCACCACTATCAAGATACCAGAACGATCCCATATAGATTGAAACCAAGAATGCGATCAAACAGAAATCAAGTTCAAATTGCAAGGCTAAGGCCTCTCCAGCTGCAGCTCCAACAGCCTTCTTGTTCTTCTTCTTCTGTGGGTATTTAGTGGCGAAATGCCCATGTTCATGACAGTGAAAACACTTCACCTTGGACAAATCCTGCTTCTTGCCTTTAGCTTCGAATTTTGAAGGAAATTTCTTCCTTTTTCCCTTTCCTTGCTTTGGCAGCCAAAGCGCAATTCTCTTCATCTTCATTCTTCAATGAAGAGCCATCCCTAGTACCTCGCCTTATCTCCTCCTACACGAGATCCGACCAAAATCGCTCCCATCTCGGTAGTTTCTCCCATCCATTGATAGAGTCTTCGTATCTATTCCAACTCTTCGGAAACCCAAGGAGAGAAAATCTCACCAAGTCTTCATCATCAAAATTAATCCCCACACTTCCTAGTTCATCCCTACAGTGGAAAAACTTTGTGAGATATTTTGGAATACTATCGCCCTTCTCCATTTTTATTTTTCTAATCTTATCTTTTAGCGCCAACTTCCTCTGGTCACTGCTGCTTTGGAACAAATCCGTCAAAGCCTTCCACATTAAAAATGGAGTGGATTTCCCGTGAAGGCTGGACACAATATGGTCCTTCATACCTTCCAACAAAATTATTCTTGTCTTTTTTATCTTCTTTTTCCATGCGTCAAGTAATGTAGCATCGCTAGATCCCGACTTAGGAACATCACTATCGATGAACTCCTTCAGTCTATTATCCTCCAGCACCACCTCCATCCTGTCCTTCCAGGCTATGTAATTCAAGCTCCCATCAAGGTCATACTCTAATCGCAACCCATTGAAAGACATTTCAATGTATACTCAACTGTCGCACCAAGAATTTTATGAAACAAATTCGAATTATCCACCAGCACAAACTCAGCAATTCTTCACAATTGCAATATTCAATAATTAACACTACTCTGATACCATGTAGAAATTATATACAAGATGCATGTATATATCCAGATTCTCCTGATCTAATAATATTTATCTTCTTGCTAAATACAGAATCCTTCCACTGTTAATATTTTGTGGAAATTTAAAAACTCAATTGCAAACACATGAAGAAATAAAAACAATCGCACATAACACAGTTGTTTAACAAGAAATCCTAAAGCTAAAAACCCCAAATACCATATATTATGTATCATGGAGATCATCTAACAATCTCATACAAATATTAGTACATCAAGCTCTCAGTACAATCAATCATCACACACTAATCAGAAGAAATCTGCAAATCCATGCACCAATTTCTTGCCACCTGATAGCCTGCCTCCACTACGCAATCCCTGCTGAAGAAGACCCCTGAATGAATTCGAATCTACCTTTCTTTCACTGCGAAATCCTCATTGGCAACTCCAATGTGTGTGTGGTGCAATCAATGCATCAGTATAGTCACAACAGATAGTCCATCTTGACCTTTCACCTATCTCTCCACTAGGTCTCCACTGGAACTGACATGCACTGTAGTTAACTGCTGTATTGTTCAGTTAATTAATGTGTTATTATTTGTGAATTAATTAACTAATTAATTCACTCCACTCTCACTAGTGTATCATTTAGTTAGACTAGATACAACTAGCTCAACTTAGTTTAACTCCATTAACTGAGTTAAACTGAATAACAACTCCATGAACTACTCTTCCAACTCTGTCATAACTTTGCCACTTCAGTTCTAACTGAGTCCTCCATGCATGAACCACCAGTAAACCCTAGGAATTTATTAATTCCTTCAACCCACTAATTTTCCAAATATGTGCACTGAAATTAAGTGCTCCAAGAGAATAAGTTGTTGTTTATTGTCAGATTATTATTAAGAGCTAATAATAATCGACGCTTCTATTTTTAGATCGATGATCTATAAATAGACTTCGCCCAATATTCTAAAAACAGAATTTCATCTATTTTTCCAACTTGACCAACCATCCACAAATAACATCCTGCAACTTCTAAAATATGATCACCATGTCTAAAAATAGACATAGTCTAAAAATAGACTTGCGCCAAAAATAGCCTGCGGGCCCACTTAGTGAAGGCGACTCATTTTCACTAAGCTCGTCATCTTGTTGAAACTCAAAAACTATATTTTCTTCCCATACTGATATCCTCCTTAATTCCCCAATGGTTAAGCCAAGACTGGGCATTCTTATGCCACCTACGCTTGAGGCGAAGGTGAGAGTTTTGACTAAAGTCAGAAGAAATTTTTGGGATTCTTTTGGATTCCATGCTATAAAATGTTTTATTATACATCAGATATATAAACATAGTCATACTTTCAATGGGGGAGTATTTCCCTTGATCTTTAGGTTGTATATTCTGAAATGCTTTTGAATCAATTCAATATTTATCCATGAATCTTTAGATATACTACAACCCCAAACTTCACATCGATATTAGACAATAGGGGCGACGAGAGCCTAAAAGAGGAACCTATTTCTACTGCAAATAATTCTTTTTTCGATGCTATAAATCCACTTGATTTGATGAGGGAAGTCATACCCAAATATTTATAAGAAGAAACCTACTTTAAGCAATAGTTGTTATAAATGAAACTACCATGGGTGATATTTTTGGATTTAATGATCATGATTTTAGTCTTGTCAATATTAAATATCATACCCATCTTGGAGAAGAATACATGAAGAGTCTTAAGGTGCTTGTCTAGGCCATCATGGACTTTTGCAAGAAGAATGAATCATCATAAAGGACAAGAGTAATGATTATAAGAGCAAGCTCGGTGCCCTTGCATCCCATAGATTCCAAACATTCCTCTAGTTTATTGATACATATGCCAAAAAAGGTAGGGGATAGGGGACACCCTTGCTTAACTCCAATATTGAATTTAATGTCCTTATACCACCCTTAGTTGGTCTTAAGCTTGATCACAACAATCCTTAGTTCAAAAAGAACCTTAATAATAATAAGCTTAATAGAAATAATTATTAGTTAATCAAAATACTTATTTTAAAATGATTATAATTATATTTGAATAACAACAATTAAAAATTAAAGAGTAAATATTAAATAATTAAATTAAATAATAATAGTCAAAGTAATAATATTGTTACAAATAATATTAATTAATAATAATTTAATTAAATAATAATAAAAAGTGATTAATAATAATTTATTTATATTAAAAAAAAATTAAAATAAATATGTAACTCATATTTTGGTATAATAAATAATTTGTTTATTAATTTAGAAGAAACAATTAATTTTTAATACAATTTAGTTATAATTTATATTAATTTTTGTTAATAAAAATAATAATAATAATAATAATAATAATTATTATTATTATTATATTAATAATAATTTATATTAATTTTTGTTAATAAAAATAAAAATAATAAAAATAATAATTATTATTTTTGTTTATAATAATTTATTAATAATATTTAATTAAATTACAAATATTATTTGATTAATGATCATTAAGTTATAATAATTAATTAAATAACAATAACATTTAATTAGATATCATTTTTGGGATTCAACTACGTTAAGTAAGTCATTAATCTGACCATTTCCATGAGATGTAGTCGTAACTGACTAATTTCTCATGATTTTTTAATAGTCCACTTAGCACTCATTGCATCGGCTGATGCTCCCAGGGGTAAAGAAGTGGGATTGAAACTAGTGAAGTGATTCATATAGTGTCAATCATCACTTCCGGGGCTTGCACCTGGAAACCAAGACTTCCCGGAGGTCACCCATCCCAGAACTCCTCTGGCTCAAGCGTGCTTAAATGTGAAGTTTTCCCCACAATCGAGCCCACTTAGGTTGCTACCCCATTTGCAAAACCTTAGCAAGTATTGAGCCTCATGAACCATTCAAGTAGAGATCCCTTTACTCTTTGTATTTTAAGTATGAGGGGTTTTTGCAGTGCATTATAATAGATATCATTTTTGGGATTCAACTGCGTTAAGTAAGTCATTAATCTATGACCATTTCCATGAGATGCAGTCATAAATGACTAATTTCTCATGATTTTTGAATAGTCCACATAGCACTCATTGCATCGGGTGATGCTCCCAGGGGTGAATAAGTGAGATTGAAACTAGTGAAATGAATCATATAGCATCAATCATCATTTCCGGGGCTTGCACTTGGTAACCAGGACTTCCAAGGAGGTCACCCATCCCAGAACTCCTTTGGCTCAAGCACGCTTAACTGTGGAGTTTTCCCCACAATCAAGCCCACTTAGCTTGCTACCCCATTTGCAAAACCTTAGCAAGTATTGTGCTTCATGAACCATTCAAGTAGAGATCCCTTTACTCTTTGTATTTTAAGTATGAGGGGTCTCCGCAGTGCATTATATTAGATATCATTTTTGGGATTTTATCTCATTGGCAAAGAGACGATTATATCTCATAATAGACCTCATAATCATCTCTTTTCCAATCTTCCCTTAGCACTTGCACCGAGAATGGGAGGAAATGCCTTCTTCCTCTCCTTGTAGCTGGTGTGCTGGTAGCCCCCCCTTGGGGAGAGAGTGAAAAGGATCCAAAAATACCCTCGACTAGAATTCGGCCTCAAAAAAACCCTCGACTAGCATTCGACCTCGCTTTCGTTGCTCTATTTATAACTGTAGTTGTAACGAGCTATGGAATGCTTGGATCATCTTCTACTGAAACCTTCTTAAATGCATTGGTCCATCGTGAGTTATCCCTAACCGATTGGATGAAGCCAAGAGTTACATGATTGACACCACATAATTAGGTGTTGAGTTTTCGTGAAGAGGAATAAGAGGTAAGGTTATGGACCCATAGGGGCAGACAAATGGAATAAGAGGTAATATTGTGGGCCCATAGGAATAGACAAATGGTAGAATCCTAGGTAAACATATGAACTGTATTTTGCATGTCTTAAACGCGTATTTACACAACTATGTTATTTTGTTTACACAAGTGTCTTATAAGTATTTTTTTTACATGAGTATTGAGGTATTTGCTTCCTTGTCATCCACATACCAAGAAGCTATCTTCCTGAACAAGTATTGAAGGAATTCTCACAAGGATTGAAGGAATTGTCAGTGGTACGTAAACTTTTGTTGTTTTTGTTGTTATTTTGCTATTTTTTTTGTTGTTATGCTATGCTGATTTTGTTTTTTTTAATATTTGGCTGGATAATAGTCAAATCTGGGACCTGTGTTTTTGCTTTTATGCTATGCTACTTTTGTTTTTTGGTATTTGGCTGGATTGTTGATCAGTGGTTGTCATTGATGTCAACCCAAGCAGCACCAGGGGCTAACCCAATATTGCATGAGTATTTTGACCTACCAAATTAATATATTCTGGGTAAATAATTCTTTTGATGGTTTCTACTTGTCGATATGTTTCCGTTGATATATGGCACGCCATGTAATTCTTCACGGTTTGAGAGATATTCATGTTTAAAGTTTGTTCCCCCAGTTAGTGGGCTAAAACCCCATGGGGTTGGGCCATGGGTCATTGAAAAGTCATAATTAATATTTTTTAAGCTCCTAAAATCCCTCCCACATTTACTTGTTGAAGCCCCTCTCAACTTAAGCATTCATATAAATTGCGATCTTCATTTCCTCCTTATGCAAGGGATTTGGCCATCTGAAACATGCCATCGTGGAATTTTCGCTCTAAATTATTTTCTACTAAGGTTCAAAAGCTGAAATTTTTATGATGTGAAGCCAAAATCTTGAGGAAGCTGCAATAAAAATTTTAGATCAAGGTGCGTAATATTTTTGGATATATGATGTATGAAAGTTAGGGTTTTTGCAGGCTCCTGAAATTCATCTCAATGAAGTGACCTTGGTAAAATCATCATAAATCTCTCTATGAGTATTGGATTGGAATTCTGTAGAAATTGGAAGATAGTGCATTATCTTTAATTTTCTCTCTATCAATTGTAGAGCCAAATGAAGAAACAACGACACGTGGCACGTCGTACAAGTGCGCTCTGCTGAAACAATCCATAATTAGGGCATTGTGAGAGATTGGGCATAAATATCTCTTGAAGAATCCAAATTGGGTCAGACCTATGGCATTGGAAAGAAGACTTATAGGACTACTACAGGACCGAAAATCAGATATTGAGGATCTGAAATAACAGAGATAAACTAGATTCAATATCGAGCTCCTAGAAGGAAAGAAAAAGCTAGATCATGTGTTGTCAAGGGTTGCAAAGGACCAGATTTTCTACAACAGAAAAGAAAAGCAAGGTGTAGTAGAGGGTAGCATGACAAGAGCAGAAACCAAGGTGCATAACAACAGCAAGAATTTCATCATATGAAGTCTTCAAGTGGGAGGCACTGCATACAACCATTGTAAAGGTATCATTGTACTTAGTCATTGTAAATACATTATTGTACAAATTGTACTAGTATCTATCTGCCAAAGGTTGAAGAGGTAGTGTTGAGAGGTCTAGGATCATCATTAGGTGGTTGTGTCAAAGTTGGGGTTATGGTATAGTATATCTTCTTCTTCTACATCATTCTATATCATTGTAAAGTGGACCATTTTCCCTGGTATGGGAGTCCATTCTTCTTTTATTATTATATAGGGTGCTAGGGTGAGTTGTAGCTCTTTGGGTGTTGGGGCATTCGTTCAGTTGACTACTGAAGAATCTCGGGCGTTGGAGCGTCCATCCAGTGGGAGCTGGAGAAGAATGATTTTCTAGATTCTAGGAAGTTGGAGCTTTATTTTCAATTGGAGTTGAATATTAAAGAATTATTAGAAAAACATTAGGTGGTTTTTGTCCCAGAGTGGGTTTCCACCTTAAAAACCATGTGCATTTGTGTTCCTCTTGTTTGCTGCTATCATTGTACAAACACTGATAATAATTGAAGATTAACTAATGCTCTAATTGAAAGAAATACTGATTCACCCCCCCTCTCAGTATTTCCAACAATTGGTATCGGAGCTTGGTTCCTTCAATAGCAGTTTAACAGCTGGAAGGAGGTCATGGAGCATACCAATAATGGTGTACCTCTATTCAATTAAAATAATTATGCACTTTGGAAAGGAAGAATGGAGGTCTATCTCTTGGCGCAAGGTTACGAAGTATGGGACACTGTTCAAAATGGATTTACATCAACCGCGAATGAACAAGGTAAGAAGAATTTGGTAAATGATGCAAAAGCAAAGAATATTATTATCAGTGGACTTATTGAATCTGCTTATCATAAGGTGTTGTGTTGTAAAACTGCCAAAAATGTATGGGACAAGCTTGAGAATATATATGCAGGTGACTCAAATGTCAAAGAAGCAAAGCTTCAAATCTATAGAGCAAAATTTGAGCAACTCAGAATGAAAGAAGATTGCAACATTTCTGCATACTTCCAATACGTTGATGAAATAAATAATACTCTGGAAGGATTGGGAGAGCCAGTTGATGAGAAAACTACTATATGGAAGATTCTTAGAACATTACCATGGAGATTCAACCCAAAGGTATTGGTCTTAGAATACAGTGCAAATTTGGACAAACTCAGCAAAGAGGAAATACATGGAGTTCTCATAGCAAATGAAATGAGACTTGATGAAGAAAAGGGTACTTCACATCTAGAAACTGCATTCGTTGCATATAAGAAAACCAATAAGGGTAAACAACCCTCAATTGAAAAGACATGCACCTGCAAGTGTGAAGAAAAGGGAGATGATGAAGAAGGTCTTTCAGATGAAGAATATGCTTACTTCACGAGAAAACTACAAATTGATAAGGGACAATTCAAAGGTAAACTTCCATTGATATGTTTCAGCTATAATGAAGTTGGGCATTTTGCAGCAAAATGTCCAAACAAAAGTAATGGAAACTCAAAAAGAAATAAAGTCTTTAAGAAATTCAACAAGCAAGGATCCAAAAGGAACTTTCTCTCTAAAGAAGATAGCTCATCATCTGATGAAGACAATGATAGTGAAGAAGAAGCCAATGAGAGAGTATTGTTTATGGCCAGGCACAATAAAACCAAGCACAATAAGCAAGAGGTATCGAACAACAAAGAAGAAGGATGGACCATAGACGAATTTTATGAGGAAGCAATCAAGCTTATAAAATATCTCAAGGCGGAGAAGATCCGTTCCAAAACTCTTGAAGAAAAAGTTCAAGGTCTCAAAATTGAAGTTGAAGAACACAAATGCATTGAAGAGTCACTTGAAAAGAAGTTGGAAGAAAGCAACCAAGAAAGGGAAGAATTAGAAGCCGAAGTAGTCTTGCTGTGTGAGGAAGTGAAGAAAGGAAAAACTATCCAAATTTATGCCAACATCTCAAGGGCATTGGAAGAACTCATCAACAATCAACGATCTTACAATGAAAAAACTAGCATCGGTTACAAATAAGAAGAAGCAGGACCTTCTACAACAAAATACAATGAACCTATGAGATCTGACATGCATGTAGACTTCATTGGACAGGATTCACAAGAACAGACTTGGAAGACAATTCCTCGATGAAAACTTCCATCCAGGTACCAACATATTTTTTATGGCTACTGTTATTCATGTGTAAAATTTGGTCATAAAGTTGTAGAATGTAGCACGTACCCTAGGAACGAATACAATTATAGGAGATCTGTCAAATATGAACCTCCCAGGACTCAGCGAAACATCAATAGATTTGAACATTTAAGAAATAATATTGAATGTTACAATTGTCGAAACTTTGGACACATAGCCAGAGACTGCAGACTTGAAAATCCACCAGAAGGATCTTCGAAGCCACAGAACAAATGAACATGGAAGAAGAAGAAGAATGATAATTGTGCTCTCGCTTTCAAGACTCAAAAGAACAAAGATGTGTGGTATGTTGATAGCGGTTGCTCAAAGCATATGACTAGAGATAGAAATAAATTTGTATCTCTGAAAGAGAAGAAGGACAGAACCGTGTCCTTTGGAAATGATGGATCTTCAAATGTTATAGGATCAGGTACTGTCACTCTCAGAAGCAAAGATGCTCTAGCCAATAATGTTCTATTGGTTGAAAACATGAATCACAATATGCTCAGTGTTGGACAAATGTGTGATCAAGGACACACAATACTATTCAACTCCATGAAATGTGAAATCAGGAAAGACGTGTATGGTGAAATTGTGGCTACAGCAAGTCGAGCTCCAAACAACATATATGTTCTAGATGAAGCAACTAAAGCATGTCTAATAGCTAAAGAGGATGATACCATAATTGGTAGCAATGATGATCAACTAAGTAAGAAGTTTGCTACAAAGGTGCAAAGTGATTCTGAGATGTCTTTACTTGGTGAGTTGACATACTTCTTTGGGCTTCAAATATCTCAGCAAGAGAAAGGAATATTTATATGTCAAGCCAAGTACATCAAGGAAATGCTCAAGAAATTTAAAATGGAATATTGCAAACCCATCCTTACTCCAATGGTAACAAGTTGAAAATTGAGCATAGACGACTCATCTAAGGATGTGGATCAAAGGTTGTACAGATCTATGATTAGTAGTCTTCTATATGTAAAAGCCTCCCGACCAGATGTTATGCAAGCAATTGGACAAGTAGAAAGACTCCAAGCAGCACCAAAAGAATCACATATTAAATATTCGCCAGCATTGGAATATCTTTGCCAGAAGCTTGGGATTCTCCCAAGTTCTCATTAGATTTTCCTTTTTCAGAATATAAAGGGGGAGTGGAAGTAGATTACAAGTCTGCAGGACAGTTGTGTGTCAGGGGGAGTGGAAGTGTGTACATGTCCGCAGGATGGTTGCGTTTCAGGGGGAGTTACCCTTTTCCATTGATGTCAAAGGGGGAGAGAATATTGTAGGAAGAGGTGTCATGATCTAAGGGTGAGTACTTTTGTTTCCATCAATGTCAAAGGGGTATATTTTTGATCAGCAGTTGTCATTGATGTCAACCCAAGTAGCACCAGGGTCTAACCCAATATTTCATGGGAATTTTGACCTACCAAATTACTATATTATGGGTCAATAATTCTTTTTATGGTTTCTACTTGTCGAGATGTTTCCGTTGATATATGGCACGCCATGTAATTCTTCACGGTTTGAGAGATATTCATGTTTGAAGTTTGTTCCCCCAGTTAGTGGGCTAAAACCCCATGGGATTGGGGAATGGGTCATTGAAAAGTCATAATTAATATTTTTTAAGCTCCTAAAATCCCTCCCACGTTTACTTGTTGAAGCCCCTCTCAACTTAAGCATTCATATAAATTGCGATCTTCATTTCCTCCTTATGCAAGGGATTTGACCATCTGAAACTTGTCATCGTGGAATTTTTGCTCTAACGTTTTTTTATAAAAAGGGTCAGAAGCTGAAATTTTTATGATGTGAAGCCGAAATCCCGAGGAAGTTACAGTAAAAATTTCAGATCAAGGTGCATAAAATTTTTGGAGATACGATCTGTGAAAGTCAGGGTATTTGCAGGCTCCTGAAATTCATCTCAATGAAGTGACCTTGGTAAAATCGTCATAAATCTCTCTCTGAGTATCGGATGGGAATTCTGTAAAAATTGGAAGATAGTTCATAGTATTTTCTTTTCACTCGATCAATTTCAGGGCCAAATGAAGAAACAGTGACACGTGGCATGCCGTACAAGTGCGCTCTACTCAAATAGTCCATAATTAGGGCATTGTGAGAGATTGGGCATAACTCTCTCTTGAAGAATCCAAATTGCGTCATACCTATGGCATTGGAAAGAAGACTTACAGGACTACTACATGACCGAAAATCAGATATTGAGGATCTGAAATAACAGAGATACACCAGATTCAATGTCGAGCTCCTAGAAGGAAAGAAAAAGCTAGATCATGTGTTGTCAAGGGTTTCAAAGGACCAAACTTTCTATGGAAGCAAAGCAAAGCAAGGTGCAGTAGAGGGTAGCATGACAAGAGTAGCAACCAAGGTGCATAAAAACAGCAAGAAGTTCATCATATGAAGTCTTCAAGTGGGAAGCACTGCATACAATCATTGTAAAGGTATCATTGTACTTAGTCATTGTAAATACGTAGAAATTGTACTAGTATCTATCTGCCAAGGGTTGAAGAGGCAGTGTTGGGAGGTCTAGGATCATCATTAGGTGGTTGTGTCAAAGTTGGGGTTATGGTCTATTATATCTTCTTCTTCTACATCATTCTATATCATTGTAAAGTGGACCATTTTCCCTGGTACGGGAGTCCATTCTTCTTTTATTCTTCTATAGGGTGCTAGGGTGGTGCTAGGGTGAGTTGTAGCTCATTGGGTGTTAGGGCATCCATTCAGTTGACTACTGAAGAATCTCGGGCGTTAGAGCATCCATCCATTGGGAGTTGGAGAAGAATGCTTTTCTAGATTCTAGGAAGTTGGAGCTTTATTTTTAATTGGAGTTGAATATTAAAGAATTATTAGAAAAGCATTAGGTGGTTTTGTCCCGGAGTGGGTTTCCACCTTAAAAACTGTGTGCATTTGTGTTCCTCTTGTTTGATGCTATCATTGTACAAACACTAATAATAATTGAAGATTAACTAATGCTCTAATTGAAAGAAATATTGATTCACCCCCCCCCCCTCAATATCGCCAACATGGATAATAGTCAAATCTGAGACTTCTCCAACTGCAATTCCTTCTGTAACCCCCTAAATACAATATAGATGTAAGATGCTATTGTTTTAACAACCAGTAGATTTGCTACACGAAGTGTAGATTCACCATTGTGAACAGTTATATTTTTTTGGCTACCTGCTCATAACTCATCATAGATTGCATCGTGTAACAGAATTATGGTATATCTCATTCCCATCCATTCTATTTTCTGTGATTGATCACTTAGGAAATAGTTTATGGGAAATTTACTCTAGATGGCTCCAAATGGGAAGGGACCCAAATTGGTTTTTTCATTAACAAAATTACTTTATCTATCGAGGTAATGCCTTGAGATTTTCTTTCCATTTTGTAAACTACTATGAAAGATTCATGCGGAGGCTACTCTAGCTAATTGAAAATCGAATTTTACTCTCTTTTTTTACCTGAGCCCTAGCCATGCAAGGCTTTTCTGCCCTCTATATTTTTCATAGGGATGATTCTGAAACTCTTCCTACCCTCTCCCTTAAACTAAGGTTTATCCAACAACCTTCCATTTTCTGCGCCCTCTTTTGCATAGGGATGATTCTGAAACTTTGCCAACCCCGCCCCTTCAACTAATGTTTTTCCAACAACCTTGCATGTGAATTTCTGAGTTCTATCCACTAATGTTTTAGCTTTGGATGCATGTTATAATTTAATAATTATATGGTATGGGTGATTTCCCTTTGCTTATACTTTATTTTCGAGATTAAATCCCTCTTGCTGGCTATATCATCATGCTTTGTTGGATTGTTTTCTACTGATCGAGATTAATTTGTTTTCAAGAGCTAATATTTCTCATCTACGACATTGACATTTGGCCTCATTAACGGAGTTCTCGGAATAATGGGTATTTCTTTAAGTGATAATTTCTTCCTGAGTTTTTTTGTGTACTTGGGGTAATTTGAGTCGGACTTCATTCCAATATCTGAAGCATGCATCAGGGATGGGTTTTGATCCATGGAATCATTTGATTCACACATAGCATTGGTGATGATACAATTCATTTTTTTTATGGTAAAACTAACAATTTGGTGGAAGCATAATGCAACCATATTCTACTAAGATAACATATTTTATTTAGTTCCAGAGGTCTAGATTTTTGTTGGCATTCAATGATGGATGTAGTGAAACTATTAAGTTCGTTTCTAGCTAGCAATGATACCCTCATTTAATTTACCTTTACCTTTCTTTATAGAACTTGCATGAAAACTAAGCCAAACTATCAAAACAGGTCAATATCAATTTGAATATGCAGTTCATGAGCTAGCTAAGCCAAATTCCCTGACCTAGGGTTTAGGAGTATCTGGTTTATGGCTATCTTTCATGAATCATAAGTTTATTTATAGTGATAAAATGGCTTTGGTACCTCTAATAATTTAAAATGGCTTCACCTTGTGTTCTTTGGTTTTCTTAACTATGTAACTGCAAATGGATACAAAATTGGAAATAAAGACTGGAAAGTGAGTTCTTCATATGAAAATGATAATGTAATTCTACAATCACAATTTTGAGTTTTGATACCATTGCACGCTAAGCAAAACTTTGTCAGTGCGTAGTCACTGTCATCACCCCAAATATCTACTCGTGTTGGTATTTTCTTCTCTCACAAGGAATAATGCAATAGATGAATAGTTTCGCAGCCAAGCTGGAGGTTTTTCTTATAACTGTTAAGTGTCAATCTCAATTAGTTCTCTTAAAATATGTATTCATATGAAATTTACTCCAACCTGAATATCAATGAGAAAAAAAGCCACATCAAGAGCTTTTGACGGTGGGGACGACCAGCTTCTCCAAATAGAAAGCTCTGGAACCAGCCCAAGCATGGCTTGAATTTTCCATTCAAATATATTTTCAAGCCCAGTAGGCTTTGGTAGTAAGGTATATATGACATAAATTTATCAAAATAATAATTTTAGGAATCTCTCAGGCCTGTGCAAATTAGTAAATTGCTAAAAAACTAGTTATAACTTATAAAATATGTTGCACATGTTCGAATCCTGCTTGCGACATGTATTTTGTTCATGGACCAATTAGGGCTGGCAAGGCATAGAAGTCTGCATGGCAGATGGTATACCTTCCTACTCTGTGATAGAATGTACATTCTGTGATAGAATGTAGCTAAAAATCTATTTATAACTTATAAACTAACAATTCAATTTTATAACACTAACAATTCGATGCAAGCATAATGCAACCATCTTGTACTGAGATAACATATTTGATTTAGTTCCAGAGGTCTAGATTATTGTTGGAATTCAATGATGGATGTAGTGAAACTATTAAGTTCATTTCTAGCCAGCAAGGATACCCCCATTTAATTTAACTTTACCTTGATTTATAGAACTTGCATGCAAACTAAGCCAAACTATCAAAACATGTCAATATCAATTTTAATATGTAGTTCATGAGCTAGCTAAGCCAAATTCCCTGACCTAGGGTTTAGGACTATCTGGTTTATGGCTATCTTTCATGAATCAAAAGTTTATTTATAGTGCTAAAATGGCTTTGACACCTCTAATAATTTAAAATGGCTTCACCCTGTGTTCTTTGTTTTTCTTAACTATGTATCTGCAAATGGATACAAAATTGGAAATAAAGACTGGAAAGTGAGTTCTTCATCCGCAAATGATAATGTACTTCTACAACCACAATTTTGAATTATGATACCATTGCACGCTAAGAAAAAATTTGTCAGTGCGTAGTCACTGTCGTCATCCCAAGTATCTACTCGTGTTGGTATTTTCTTCTCTCACAAGGAATAATGAAATAAATGAGTAGTTTCAGAGCCAAGCTGGAGGTTTTTATTATGACTGTTAAGTGTTAATCTCAATTAGTTCTCTTAAAATATGTATTCAAATGAAATTTACTCCAACCCGAAGATCAGTGAGAAAACAAGCCACAACAAGAGCTTTTAACAGTGGGGACAACCAACTTCTCCAAATAGCAAGCTCTAGAACCAGCCCAAGCATGGCTCGAATTTTCCAGTCAAATCTATTTTCAAGTCCAGTAGGCTTTGGTAGTAAGGTATATATGACATAAATTTATCAAAATAATAATTCTAGGAATCTCTCAGGCCTGTAAAAATTAATCAATTGCTAAAAAACTAGTTATAACTTATAAACTATGCTGCACAGGTTCGAATCCTGCTTGTGACATGTTTTCTGTTCATGGACCAATTAGGGTTGGCACAAAATGTAGCTAAAAAACTAATTATAACTTATAAACTATGTTTCAAAGGTTTGAATCCTGCTTGTGACATGTTTTCTATTCATGGACCAATTAGGGCCGGCAAGGCATCAACAATCTCTCTCACATAAAAGTTTGAGAGCGAGATGAGATGTCTTCAAAACCAAGGAAAGTAGAGGTGAGAATAAATGAAAATAGCTTCAAGGATACTGAGAGAATTTCATTGTGAATTTATTCAGCATGTATTGACCAGCTATAACATTGTGCATTGCAAAATACATGACTTATCCCAGTCTTTTGGCCAAGTAATTCATCTAATGAGGACTAGTTATAGGATAATTCGGAAAGTTGGCATCTTTAATTGGTGCAAAAGTGGATTACATTAGCAATGTGTATGTTGGAACATCCATGCCTATCTCGGAATGTTACTGAACACACAGAGAAATACCCTAAGCCTTTGTAAAAATTCAATAATAAGTCAACATCCTATACAACATACCTACCTGTCATTTCTATAGAGCCTTTCCTCGAATCTCTTTCCAGATTTTCTTGAAATTGAGATATATCTCTGTCTCTAGTTTTGGGAGAATAAATTCTCAATACTCATACACTGTATAATAAATTCTCAATAATTCCAAGAAACAGAAACTGAAATCATTCTTAATGCAATGAAAAATTTCATAGACTGATTGGATGAATAAATTTGCAACTAAAACTACTTTAAAATTCTAAGCAACCATATTTCAATATCATCTCCTATTTTGTTTTCATTTCCAAAATATGGTTTAGGACTATCCGTACAGCTATTATGGCTATCTTTCATGAATCATAAGTTTATTTTTAGTGCTAAAATGACTTTGGCACCTCTAATAATTTAAAATGGCTTCACCCCGTTTTCTTTGGTTTTCTTAACTATGTATTTTCAAATGGATACATAATTGGAAATAAATACTGGAAAGTGAGTTCTTCATCTGCAAATGATAATCTACTTCTACAATCACATTCTTGAATTTTTATACCATTGCATGCTAAGAAAGACTTTGTTAGTGTGTAGTCACTGTCGTCATCCCAAGTATCTACTCGTGTTGGAATTTTCTTCTCTCACAAGGAATAATGCAATAAATGAGTAGTTCTAGATAACGGTTTAAATAAAATACAATTATGAACATTTTATGAGTCAGCTAACTGTCTAAATTTTCCAATTTCAGTGGATTAGTAGTTGCATCTCAACTGTGCCAACTTTATTTTTTCATATACACATGTATGGAGAAACATGTATACAGATGTTGTTACACCGTGCTTCTACAAAGTCTTAAGATTATGGCATCATGAAAACATAACTATTCTTTTACATGCATTGATATGAACTGGAGCTGGATCTTGAACTGTTGAAAATGTTGTAATAGGCTAGGGAAAGTGCAAGATATAGGTAGGTAGGAGTAGGATCAAAGGTGCAAGGAACAAAGACCATTCAACCATGTTGCAGGCCTTTCCCAATCAAATATAACTATTTTTATTGTTGGCCTTCACCCATTCTATTCCTTCCCAAAGAATGATTGCATTATAAAGGATTTATCTTCTCATAACAAATCTTGTATTCTTTGGTCTTCCATTCTATATAGTAATAGGTTTGCCACTAAAGCTAGATTTCAGAACAACTGCCTTTGGAATGTTTATGATATTTCCTTGGTTGATGCAATTCTGTATTCAGAATGACCTTAGTGCTTCTTGATAGACTCCTAAAAGGTTTAGGCCAGTAAAGTCCCGAGTTTCTTTATAGAACTTGCATGCAAAATCTTCTGACCTCAAATTTCAATGATATATCATCTGTGGTAACTTTAGTCTTTGAGAGCTTCGGTTAGCTTTTCCAAAGTAACAGTAATAGGGGATTAATAAATCAGTGCTTGATCACTAGAAAATTTGGTTGGAACTACATCTTGACATATTTACATACCCTTTTTTGTCTTTACACTTATTTTTCATTTTGTGAGATTGAAAAGCCATCCTACAGTGCTAAAAAAAGACATAAATATCCTACTAGGTAGATACCTTGAGAGGAATTTGCACAAAATGACAATAAACAACGTAGATTTCCTAGTAATTAGATACCTTAAGAAGAATTGCAGAAAAGGATGACAAATGAGAAACACGAAAAAACGACATATATATAAATTATAATCTAATGTAGGGGAATGGAATAGATCAATAGCCACATGTTATTGTCCTCTCAATTAGAAATGAGACCAAATATGTTGAAGCCTTAGTGGGGTCTATATAAATTATAATCTGATGTAGGGGAATGGAATAGATCAATAGC
This sequence comes from Pinus albicaulis, assembly GCA_034641835.2. NCBI lineage: Eukaryota > Viridiplantae > Streptophyta > Pinopsida > Pinales > Pinaceae > Pinus > Pinus albicaulis. Next base: position 221,312,130 of record CM076572.1, read on the forward strand.
CGCATGTTATTGTCCTATCAATTGGAAATGAGAAAAAATGTGTTGAAGCCTTAGTGGGGTCTGATAACAAGGTCATATTCATGGTATTTGGGATATTTATTGTATTCAGCAGAAGAAGAAATTGAGTGCAACTAATTTCTCTAGAAATCCAAATAGATTACTGTGTTTTTCTACTATTTTGTGCAACTCCACTTCAATTTTACCCCCAGTTGTCCAATATGAACCTCCTCTCTTCATAATCCAGAGAATTCAGCCATCCACAGTCAAGAGTGTTGAAATGTTTAGAGTTGAAGCCGTCCAACATATTGGGTCTGATAAGGATGATAATGTCATTAGTAAGAAATCTGGTTTCCATTCTTGCTAGCTGGCTTTGAAGGGGCAAGGCCTTTGCCTAAAGCTTCAGCCAGTTCCATTTCACATCAATTATTAGGAACATAGAAATGCAAAATATAAATCGAAACTTCAAAATAGCTCCAAGACCTGAGAATTTACAGACAACCACTCAACGTGTAAGCTTAATGCATTTATTCCAATGAGATTGTCTTTCCAATAATGATCACACTGAATCAATGTCTACTGAATAAACTTTGGCAAGCTTGAAAGATATGTCTCTCTTCATCAACAATATTTGACAAAAAATTTCTCTTTTGCTGCATCATGAATCATTTAAACTGCTTTCTATATATTGAAATCTACTTCACGACTTAACATGTAGCTGATATAATAATATTGAAAATTCTTCTTGTCTCCTACCAGTGTGAAACATATATCATTAATAATTGGATGAGTGTGATCCTTTTTTGCGATAACCAACGCTTCATGCTCTACTTCTTCGAATGAATCAAACCCATGGGATTGCTTACATAGATAATTATGGGACAATGTAAAAATTAAACTACATATCTATGCATGAGAATATCTATATTGTTTTATTGAAATGTAAAAATTAAACTACATATCTATGCATGAGAATATTTGTATTGTTTTTGTGAAATGGTGCTATTCACTAGTTTTGTCCTTGCAAACTTCATGTTTACTATGTACTATAAATTTATTCCCTTTACATTTTTAGCCTTTATCCTTTGTCTAGGGTCTTCGCATCATAAAGATGTGTTCTTTTTATGCATTTATTTTGTTTCAAACAATCATCTTTATTGTTTCCTTATTTCATCAATGTTTTTTGGAAATCTGTAGATAGGAGCAATAGAGGAATTTGCTAAGGTAATTCAGTTTCTGCAAAGACAAATGCATAGGTAAAATTTGATAAGTACTTGGAAATAATGGAAGAAGTAATAGATGTTGATAGTTACAAATAGAAATTACAATGCATTGTATCTGATAACATTGATTATGTATTAAAAAGAAATGGTTTGTTTAGATTAGATGCATTTTCATATAATATAGGAGATTGTTTGTTTAATTCATTTGAAGTGCTTCTACATTTTCGTTATACTTCAAATCAATTGTGAAATTGATTAATAGAACATTATCTATTTTTCTTAAACAACAATGATGTTGAAGCAAGAGAGTCATGTCAATATGAACTAGCATCTGATTTTTTGTACGAGTTACATGGAATTACTGATATTGATACATATCTTCGTAAAATGAATTGTTCTGCATCAACAAATATAAAGAAATCTGAGCGAGGGCTATGGGGGGATAAATTTTTCATACGTTGGTTAGCTAAATGGCTAAATATATCAATTGGAATTTGGTCATTCACAAGAAAGACAAGATATTTTCTTTTTAATCAACATAAAAATACAATTCCGTATTGCATTCTCTTCCATGATGAAAATCCTGTTAGTGGTCATTATGAACCATTTCTTTACCAAAAGTTCCCAGTATGTATTTCTGAACAATCTAGTATCTATTTGTCATCTATTTGAAAATATATTCAAAACCAATGGATACATATTGCATCTAAAATGCTTTTAGATGAATTAACGATGGCAAAACAAACAACATCTAATTGTGGCGACAGCCTCTTTAGTGCAATTTTCTATTTAGTAACAACAAAATTCGACGCACAATGTTTATGACTTTACATTATCCAATCCTTTTGCAATGCACTTATGCATAGCAATCAACAAGTATTGCATTGTTTAGAACATTATATGATAGTTGATGTGATACAATATACAATGAATAGGAACTGGCAACAGTATCTCATAAATATGGCAATGCTATATGAAAAGGGGAGAATAGAGGGTGGACCATTCTGTTTGCAATGGATATCTATCATTTCAAAGTGAACATCTAGTTGTGGTCCTCTGTAACTTGTAACTTTGTCAGTTATAGTTCTGTTCATTCGAGATGCAATCATGTTGTTAATATCATGTCATTCAAAACAGATACATTACACATCCATTATGAGCCAATGATACAAAAACAATAATATCATCATAAATTTTTTCAATATGTTGTAGTAACAAAATATACAAATGCTAATGAAAAATTTGACATGCATTCTCAAGTACATTTAAACAATGATGTTGAATTTGAGATATCATCTCATTTACAACAAGTATGTCCAACTAACTGCTATAAGCTTAATTATCACAGAATGAAGCAATTTATATGTACAAGATGCAAAGCTAGTGATATGAAGAAATTCATATATACAAGAGGCAAATGCAATGACATATGCAATAATGATAACATATTTCCTTAAAAGCGTCTACTAGAAACAAAACAATCTATTTTTGAGATAGGATTTGATTCACAAGACATCAATCCAACTAAGTGTCCTAGACTTAGTTATCACAAAATAAAAAAATTCATACGTACAGGAGGCAAATGCAATGACATATGCAACAATCAAAATATATTGCTTGTAAGCGTCTATTAGAAACAAAGCAACCTATTTATAAGATACTATCTGATCCACAATATAGTAGTCCAACTAAGTGTCGTAGGCTTAGTTATCACAAAACAAAACAATACATGCATACAAGAAGTATATGCAATGAAATATCCACTAATGTTTCTTAAGCCAACATACATGACGCAACTAAGCAAATTCCATATAAAAAAACATTTTCTAATGACAAAACACGAATGAAATTTCTTGCATTAAAACAAAGAATTCACAATGTCAGAAATGATAAAAAAGGTATAATAAGAAAACAAATTCGTCAAAGAAAAAAAGATGAAAAATACATGTTTATGAAACAAGTCCAAGGCACACCTAGAAATACATGTGTAGTTTGCACCAGATTACATTTTGCAAAAAATATGACATGCTTCACTACAGATTTGCAAGAAATGCATATGAATTTGGCATTGAACAATAGGACCTTTAGAAGTGAAAACATATGTGTTGCCTGGAAAAGAGCACTTCAAAATGGAAAGCTTTCACAATTTGTAACACCTGAACAAATAAGACGTAACACTCCATTACCAACTGTAAAAGTTCTTTCAGATTTAGAAGAAAGACTTGTGTCACTAAGAATTGCATTTGCACAAATTAGACAATGGGGATATAAGCGATCACAAATTGGCTTAACAGGATCAATTATCAATGTACTAGTTGATATGAACATTGTGCAAAAAGAATTGCCACAATATCTAAGTGATACGATGACAATTGCAGTTGCATTGAAAAGACGATTGTAATACAAAAATGCATACCAAACAAGTAAGATGTGTCCAATTATTGTCATGAAAGAATTGAATGAATTATGTTCTAGAAGTCTATATAAGGCTGAGAAAATTTGTGTAAATGAGAATTGGACCCATATTTTACAAGAAAATAATGAAACCATCATACAAAATGCAAATAGTGATAGTGGAAGTAATACAAATAATGATACAAACAATGAACCACCTACTGAAACATTGATACATGGATTAATAGAGTCACAACGAATATACGATTTGCAAGACAAGATTATTGAACTTGCATCTGCTAAAGGACAACAACCACTTGGGATTTTCAAGGACAAACATGTAGAAGAAATGAACTTTCCAACATTATTCTATGGTGATGCACGTGATGATGACATCACAAATAGATTTATCTACCAGAAAATAGTACAATGGGAATTGTTACAAGAAAGTGGTGACTTCTCATATCACACAACAAATTTGTTTTTCAAGACAATGCGAACAATTATTGATAAAGTGCTCTTTTGCATATGGGTACGAATAAGGAAAGGGCAACTAAGAGGAAGAAAAATATTAGCAAAAGATGTCAAGTATCGAGAAAATTTGGAAAATTTATTGAAATCTGATATTGGATACATAGATTTCAAAAACATTCGCATCTCTCTTGATTATTTGGAACAAATTAAAAAAAAAAAAAAACTTATTTTCAATGATACGACAATTGGGACCTCCAACTTTCTTTGTGACATTTACAAGTGTAGAACATCGATGTAAACCATTAGTAGATACATTGGTCACATTGTTTAAAAATAAAGATATTAAAAATGATACTGATACATTAGAAGATCATGATATTGACTATCTTATAAGAAAATATCTAGTCACATGTAGTCAGTACTATAGACACAGAATTAATGTTGTAAAAGGAATAATATGTCACGATAGTACATTCTTCGGGAAAATGTCTGACTACTATTTCATAATAGAGTTTCAAAATCGAGGCACTAAGCATGAACATGGACTGTTATGGATATAAAATGATCCAATATATGGAAAACAAATCAATTCAAATATTGAAAATTTTCTTGATAATTACATAACCTATGATACAGACCATTTGGAGCCAGATATTGCTAAATTCCATAAACATCACCATAGAAGAAGTTGTAAAAAGCGAAAAAAATTCAAATTGTAGATACAACTTCCCTATGCCACCAATGAAATCAACAATGATCATTTAACCGATTACTGTAAACAATAAAAACTCACAGACATAGCATTATTACTCTTGGCATTCTTGGAACAAACAAATTACAATGATTCAATAACCCATGACAACTTCTTGATAGAAAAAGGAGTAGCAAAAGATGAGTACATACAGTTATTACAATGTACAGTAAAACAACCAACAAATTTTTTGAAATTAAAACCTTCTCACATTTGGAACAACAGTTTTGCAAAGGATATGCCTGCTATATGGAATGAAAATATAGAGGCACAATTTGTGCTAAATGCATATGCTGCAGCATCATATTGTAGTTCATATATGACCAAAATTGACAAGTCCATGACAAATGCATTTATAAGGATACACAAAGAGCATGAGAGAAATGATATTGATGCTATGAAAATGATACATAAACTTGGAAATACATTACTCAATCTGCAACAAATGTCAGCTCAACAAGCCGTGCATATAGCACTTTCATTGCCATTGAGTTGTAGTTCAAGAGAATGTAAATTCATAAATACATCTCCAGTTGATGAACGCACATTTATGCTTAAACCACCTATTCTCTTGAAACAAGAACCTGATGATTCAGAAGATGTGATGTGTCATTCCATTATTGACTACTACATCAAATGCGCATGCTCCATTAGCAAAATTTTCCTTGTAGAATTTGTATCAAATTACAAGAAAGATGGCACACACATATCAAAGAGGAAAAAACCAAATGTTTATATGATTTTTCAAATATAAAAAATACAAATATGTTGAAAAATTTTGTAGAGAGAAATTATTGTTATATGTTCCATTTGAAAAATGTGAAAAAACATTGAAATGAGACTTCCCTACATGGCAAGCTGCATATACATTACATGAAAAAACAATTTACACCAATGAAGCTAAATTTACATATAACATCAATCCAACATGGGGTGATTTAGAGACTGCAACAAACGAACTAAATATTTTTATGAATACCAATCAGATAAATATGCGAAACAAAGAAAATAGTTTTCATTGTGAGGAATATGATTTGCAATCAGACTTGCAATTTCCAAAACAATTTGAGATGCAAAAAAGAATCAATCTGGGATTTCAACTAACTGCTCATCCATTTTTAATGGAAAATAATGAGTATTACAAACTCAGAAGAATGTTGAACAGAGAGCAACAAGAAATTGTAAAAGATGTTGGAATAAAAAAAAAGAAAAAACGTCAATGAACCAACTTACTTATTTACTACAAGTGGAGCAGGGGTAGGAAAAACACTGACAACAAAAGCAATTTTCCAAATGCTTATACGAATATATGAGTCATAGAACACAACTGATCCTATGAAACCAAAAGGTCTAATATTAGCATATACAGGAAAAGCTGCATATAATGCAAGGGTAACAACAATACATTTTGCATTGCTAATGCCTTTTAAAAAGTCTCAATTCTCGCCACGTAGCAAAGAAGTATTAGACAATTTATCAAAGCTATATCAAGAACTGCAGCTAGCTTTCATACATGAAGCCTCTATGATTGGTAGTTGGTTCTTATATTCTATTGATAATAGACTCAGAAACATAAAACATGTCCAAACCAAATACTTTGGAAACATTGAGATGATATTTTGTGGTTATTTCTACCAAGTGCAACCTATTCAAGACTCACTAATTTTTGAACAACCAAGAATCAACAATTAAACAATAACACATGATTTCTGGAAGGATTATGTCAAGTGCTTCCAATTTCATATGAGTATGCGACAAACAGATGAAAAATTTATATCAATTTTAAATAGAATGCGAAAAAATAGTCAAACATGTGATGATATAACATATATTAATACAAATTGCATGCACCCTGTACCAAATGATCTAACATTTCCCTACTTATTTTACAAAAACAAAGACGTTACAATGAATAACAAGAAAATGTTAACACTCATGCCTGGTAATGAAATTTTAATCAATGCAATTGACGAAGATGAAGAGAATAATGGCAATGTTCCAAGGCATCAACATACAGCTAATTTGCCTTCACAACCTATGATAAAGTTTAACATGCTAATTGAAATGTATGCTTGCAATTATGATGCACAAGATGGACTAGTAAATGGTGCAGATGGAATAGTCAAATCATATACTCATACAGATAAAGTTGATGTTCTATGGATTAAGTTTCATGACCCTAATATTGGTCATCAACAATCTAGAAAACTAGCCCGTTTGTATACTTTAGACATAGCACATTATTGGATACCAATATTACGAATATCAAAAGCAATGCCTATGTCACCAAACATGGCTCATCTGAAGATATATAAACAATTCTCAATTCAACTTGAATTTGCACGTACAATACATAGGTCATAGGGTTTAACCTTGGATAAAATTGCATTTGATCCTACTGGAATACAGGTGCATGGCTTAGTTTACACAACTCTATCTCATGTAAGAAACATAGAGTCGTTGTATTTGCTAAATGCTCTGACAAACAACAATTTCAAGGTTAAGAAAAAAGTAAATTGTGAAATGAAACGTTTGCAAAACACTGCAAAATGGCAATTAGAATATGATTGTTCATCAATACAATCATTGCAATCCATCTCCATTCTTTCATTAGACACTCGTAATCTTCATGCACATCTTAATGACATATGCAATGATTATGACACAATGCAATCTAACGTCTTATGCTTACAAGAAACATATATGTCCCTATCTATGCAAAATTAGTACTTCAAAAATTTCAGTTGCATCTCAAATTGCATTAAGCATGGACTAATGATACTGATAAAAAAACATATAACTATCCTTGAACACATCCACTTTGAAGATCATCTTGTAGAAGCATTGTTGGAAAAAATAATAGTTCATGGATCACAAATTGCAATACTCAATATATATGCATCACCACATGAAAATTTGAACAATATTTTGAATGTCATTGCAAAATATTTATGTCATCTAGATTTAAATAATATCACAATTATACTGGGGGACTTCAATATTGATATGTTACAATTCAATCAAAAAACAAAAGAGATGGAAAGCTACATGAACAATTACAATCTCCATTTTCTTATTAACAAAAATAATAGCATGCATAAATCATTCATTGACCATGTGTGGTCAAATGTAACTAATATACAATATAGAATTTTCATATTAGATACATATTAATCTGATCATGATACAATATATCTTGTCATTTAGCTATGATGTACATATGAAACATGTTACAAAATTGCAAATTTTGAATGCAAATTCTACCAATAAAACCCTTTTCAATTGAACAAAAATTAATGAGAAAAAATATCAACAACATGGAACATGAAAGAAGAATGTACTTCTTTCTTTTTCTTTTATATGGTTTTTATATTCTTGTTCAGTTTTTCCTTCTATATGGTTTTTGAAATTGAACTAAATATATGTTACTATTTTATAACAATAGGGGAATGGATGAAAAATCAAAATAACAAACAAGTCAAAAAATTCAAGAACAAGGAAAAAGTCAAAAAAGTCAAGAACAAGGAAAACTGATTGACCACACCAAAGAGCAAATTGAACAAGAAGATACCAAAGAGTATGCCCACAATCATCTCCATCATTTTTTTTGTTTCAATTTTTCTAGTTACAAATTACTTACATTCTTGTAATTAAAAGTTTTTGTATAGCTATTTAGAATAGTAATTGCGTAATTGCAATAGGATAACTACTCACGATATAGAAAGCATGAGTCAAGTAGAGGATGCAACCCAATCACAGAGTTTAAAGAGGTATCTTTATGATAACTATACAAATATGCCCAGATTCTGAATTTAAAATGTTAATGCTCACTATATATCCATTGTCTTTTTACAATTGACTAATATAGATATGTGCAAGTAAAAAAAGCACTAGTAGCCAGTCCCTACAGGCAACCGAACAACAATATATGTATAGGTTAGTTACAATAAAATCTTCATTTATTGCTTATGCAAAATACATATGATAATATTACAATATATGTATAGTTTACTTATCATAAACTCTTCATTTATTGCTTATGAAAAATACATATGATAATATTCAAATTGTATTGAAATATGCAATTACTATTTTTAATACAAGTCAAATAGAATCAATAAGAGGAGAATCAAGAATCTTATAAAATGATGTATTAAAAAGGTATGCATATGCAGTGAAAAGGTATACGTATGCATATGCAATCTTATACTGTAATTTATTTATAGCTCTACAATTTATAAAAAAAACATAGCATTATAGAAATGTTTATACAAGTATCTAAATAAGAAATTTATAAAGGAAAAAACAACTACCTCCAGTTAAAGTATCAATTGGAGAATTGAACAGTCGTATTATTGGACAATTATTTGTCGGAGAAATAGTGGTTGTATATAGCACATTTCTTGACAAAAGAAACAAATCCCATCAAATGTTATGGGCTGATTTGATAGATGAGAAAGGAAATATGACTATAAAATTAAGTATACCTGCTCATTTAATTGAAAAACATGAGCATAAAATTATACAAGGCAGGAGTATATCTACTACAAATTTCATAACACTGCCTAAACCATTTATGATCGTGGCGATTGTGATAAAATAATTTCACTAAATGAATCAAGAACTATAGGCACTGTGCCTGAAGTCTGCAAAGAATATTTTTTCATTCCAGATACAACCATTAAGCAATTTGCAGAAAGAACAAAAATGTACCCAATTGGTACAATTGGTGCGACTGTTACACTTGCCAAGGGAGTTGGATTGTACTACATATTGCATATCAAATATGGAGATTCTGAAAATGATTGTGCAACAGTATGTATTTGCATACCACTTATACTTAATTTTTAATAAATAATATGTATTAATTCAACATATAACTATTCTAATTTGTCTTTTGCAGTTGCAATTTTTGTTACATATGAACAATACTTTACTTCAATGGAACAACAATTGCATAAAGGATGATTTCCCTTGATCCTTTTCAAAAACATAACAAAAAGGACAGATGTAAAAGAAAAAATATTTCGAACAACCCAATCAACTTTCATAACTGAACTTAACACAGATGCAATTAAGAATCTTGGAAAAATAACGACATTTAACCATGCCGTAAGTATAGAAATAATGATCTTTTTGCTAATTTTGAATTTCATAGGTAATATAGTACATTAAAATTTGAATATTTTATAATCAGGTTAAAGGTATGCTAAAAGCATCAAATTCTTACTCAACTCCATTCGAGCATGTTTGTGCAATATGAAATTCTGTGATCGGTTCATCCATACTGATCAGCAATGGAACAATTTATTGTTTAGAATGCAATAATAATTTCCCTTTCATATACAAACATTGTATAAATGCTACAATAGAATCTATCACAAAAAACATTGTCCATTGCACTATCAGGGAACCTTTAGTCCATTATTTACTTCCTCGTTTAAAACCCATGTCATATCAACTATACTTGCAAGAAAATGAAACCATTGTCCATATGCTACGTGATCTCAGAATTCACAGCAAGTTCCTATTGAATGAAGATAGTGAAATGTTACATGTCGGCTGACAAATGAAAGGTACATTAACATCTTGACTCAACATCTTTTCTTTCGAAAATGTCCTCTGCTCAATTAAAAATGTTATGATCTTATTTTTAACTAATTCTTTGTTACACAGATGACAAAGACCAGCGACATCGCAACTATTGGAATCAAATATGTTTCTTTATATTATGCTCTTATTCCAATAGAACTATTTAATTTTCAATTTCTATACATTTATCAGGAAAATGTACTTAGTACACAACACTACACAATACTATTGTACAATATTTTTTGATTACTGTATTGTTGCATAATTTCTCCTCATTATCATTATGTTCAATGAACTAGATTAAGGACAATTTTCCAATTTTCGTGTCTAAACTCAACCCAATTTTCAATTTCTGTACATTTATCAGGAAAATGTTTTTAGTACACAATACTACACAATACTCTTGTACAATATTTTTTTATTATTGTATTGTTGCATAATTTCTTTTCATTATCATTATGTATTGTACAATATTTTTTTATTACTGTATTGTTGCATAATTTCTTTTCATTATCATTATGTTCAATGAACTAGATTAAGGACAAATTTCCAATTTTATAGTGTAAAATCAACTCAATTATTGTTTCCTCCTTTTCTTTAATATTTGAAAATTTCATATAATTATGAACTAGGTACTTTATCAGTATTACTTAATTATTTACATATGAATTTGATCTCTAACAATGCTTTGAAAACTTGACAATTTTTTCCATCCGTAAATGGAATTGTTCTATCTTTGTTCTATTGTTACTCATAATTTTTAAAAATTTTACTCTAAAAGTCAGATTTTCATTATCCTGGTTTTAAGCATTCAGTCCTCTTTTATCAGTATGCAATATTTCAATATCTTATACATTATGAATACTTCTCTTTTATATCCAAGAATAAAAAATTATCCCACTCATGTTACAATATCAATGGCTTTTGATAATAATATGTCTTCTAGCATGAACACATGAGCAATAAGACATGGGAAACTGCTATATCTATGCATAGAAAAAGCCTTATAGCATCTCTGGATATGGCATATTCTTCTGCTTCAATTGAAACAACTATAAGAATACATGGCATGACTACACTCCTAAACTGGTTCATTCAAAATGATTTACAAATACAACTCACTACAATATGCATTTACTAATGCTTATTCCATTTTTCCATTGTTTAAGGAACAGAAAATGAAAAAGACATACTAGAACATGTCCTAGCTTGTCAAGTAACAGAGCTATAAAGATACATGATATGAATACAAGTAAAAGAGATATAAAGATACATGGTATGAATACATTCCTAAACTGGTTGATTCAAAATGGTTTACAAATAAGCTATTCTATTTTTCCATTGTTTTAGAAACAAAAAATGAAAAAGACATAATAGAACTTGTCAAGTGGTCGATTCAAAATGCTTTAGAATATGTCCTACCTTGTCAACTAGTTGATTCAAAATGGTTTACAAATAGGCCATTCCATTTTTCCATTGTTTTAGGAATAGAAAATGGAAAAGACATACTAGAAAATGTCCTACCTTGTTAAGTAAGTAGAAATATTGATACTCTTCTCTTATTTTCAGAAATTGGTGGATTTACTCATAGTTGTTTCTACTAGGCTTTTTAATGCTTAAAATTACTATGGAATTCCTTGAACAGTTGCGAAACAAGTAGATGTTATAAGGAAAAAGACAAGTGGAGTTGAAGGTGAGATTGAAGAAGCAGATGAATAGGAGAAGACAGGTGGAATTGAAGATGAGATTGAAGAAGCAGATGAATAGGAGAGCACGGGTGGAGTTAAGATGAAATGAAAGAAGCAGATGAATAAGAGGAAGGAAGGAAAGCAGCATGGAGAAAAGGAAAAAAACTATATTGTAATGCCAATAATATTGACTATGAGAAGGGATAGGTAATTCAATAATTACACTCCAAAAAGTGCTTAGTTATGGGGACTGTAATTGGTACTTTTCATTTTTCATGCCTTGCTAATGAATATACTCCATTTTTTTATCATTTGAAAATTCAGTCATATTAATAACAACGAGTCTTCAAGGACTCTGTTGTTTCCTTTTGCATTCAAGGACTCTGACGTTTCCTTTTGCATTCCCGTACTTCTGCTCCATTTCACAACTTTTATCTCTTATTTTATTTTATTGATTAAGTCATTGAATTCTTGAAGGATGATTTTTTCATTCTACAATATTTAGAAATAAAGATCTAACAAATATGCTTTTGGTAACAAAATCCATGTCCAAATGCATAAGAAATTATATATTTTTGTAAACTTTTAATTGCTTCCCATCTATCTAGAAATTTTTTCATTATACAAACCTAGAGCAATAAAGATCTATCAAATATTATTCTGGCATCCATTTCCATGTCCAAGTGTCTAAGAAAATATGTATTTTCATAGACTTTTAATTGTTCTCATTCCATGTTTAAAATCATTTGAATGGTAGGATTCAAATAGCTTTCATTTCCACTAGTTACTTTCTGTCATTCATTATCAACAAAAGTATAATTTTACAAGCTATCCTTGAATTTACAATCTGTGCTTGCAGTTTGTAAGATTTGATTCTACTGGTTTTCTGTCTTGCAAGAATTCGTTCTTTTCTCAAGCAATCAACTGCAAGGATTTCACTTTCAACTGCAAGGACTTCACTTTGCTGGCCGTAAAGAGTGTCCATATAGGCCTTATCCTCTGCACTCCACAACTTGATTGTACAATCAAAAGATCTGGATATAATTTGATGTGTGCCTTGGTGAAAGGCTAAACAAGACACAACTCCTCTATGACCCCGAAAAGCCTGAAATAAATGAAACATAAAACATGAGCGAGAATGAAACTGGCAAAATAGCAGTACCTGAATATGTTTTCGTGTTCGAGTATCCCATAAATGAACATAACGATCTAAACCCCCAATTTCCAAATAAAAACCATCAGAACTTGTTGAGATATGTGAATGTTTCTAGCTACCACACAGAGCATCAGCTAATATGTTACCTCCATTGGTTATAGGAAAAATATCTTTCTTTATGCCACAGTATGATTCCCTTAGGATCATGCACTATGAAATTGAATGCAACTGTAAAGATGATGCCTATTACTTGGCCAAGTTTTGTTGACATGCACCCTTTTGCACCTCAAGATCAAACTGTTGGTTATTAGGTACGACTATCATTTTCTTTACTGAGATATAGATGAAAGTTTTAGTATAATAACAAATCCTTCTTGAAAAAGTCTCAAAATTGCATATTCTGTTGCAGGAGATTTTCAAAGATTTGGGAAAGCTTCTTTGTGACATTACTGCGTTTGATTCATTCTCTCTGCAACAAAATGCTGGTGCAGCAGGGGAGTATGCTGGACTAATGGTTATTCATGCTTATCATCAAGTAGGTGCTCAAAAATTTTGAGCCTTATAAATTTTTTTACCAAGAATAGTGCCTAAGACACTGGATTTGGTGTTGAACTGCACATAAAACCTTCGCAGGCAAGAGGAGAGAGGCACAGGAATGTCTGTATTATTTCTGTATCTACTCATGGAACAAATCCTGCAAGTGCTAATAATAAAATCTACATAGAAGTAATGATATTCTCTCCAAGCCAATCTAAAGCAAAGATCATGTCTTGTTGAAGAATTGAAGGCTTTATATGTTCTTAGTATGGATTTTTTGCTAGAGATTTTATACTTGATTTGTAACATCTTCTTACTAAAAAATTATTATGCATAATTGTTCAACGGTTAATTCTATCATTGAGAAATTTGTTTCATGAAATTTCCAGGGCTGATCAACAATTCCATATTTCATCAATTTCCTTGCATTTAAGAAGCATGAAGATAGTCTAGCATAGCTAGCTTTGCATCAATTTTGGGGTCATTCCAACAATTTCTGACTGATTTCAGGTTGTTGTCTCACTAATTTAGTGTGCAGCAGCAGCAATCAAGTTGTCTAATTATGAAAGTTGTCATAATTACCCTTTTTGTATTGGTTTGTGTGCCAATTTATATATTTGATGCATCAATTTTAGGCTCTTTCTGACTGATTTCAACTTGCTGTCTCACACTAATTTATTCTAAAACAACACAAAATTATCATCCATTTTAGGATATATCTCACTAATTTAGTGCAACAGCAATTTAGTGTCTTGAAGGATAAAATCAACAAAATAAACTTTCTATCCAACACTATTTTTTACGCAGAAATAGGTTGTCATAATTACCCTTTTTGCAGTGGTTTGTGTGCCAATTTATACCAAGTATTTGGTGCATCAATTTTAGGCTCTTTCTGACTGATTTCAACTTGTTGTCTGACACTAATTTAATGTAAAACAACAGAAAATTATCATCCATTTTAGGATATATGCAAATCTTATGGATCTATATTGCACACATACACAATGAAACCCAATTTTTGACATCTAATTAAACTTGGCACTCATACAAACCCTATCATTTCCATTTGCTAAAGAAATTCCAGATTTGGGTGATCTTGCTGAAGTGACATGTTGACTAAATTTTACACCATTTAGCACCAAACCATTCTTTCAACACAATATACCACTCATATGACAAATGCTCTAATTGTGCATTTTTTCACCCATATCGCCCATGTTTCACGTTATTATCTGAATTTGTTCAAATGGATGATATATGGCATCCCTGGTAAGAGCTGATAGTAGTTTTAAAACATAGAAAGTGATAGTTACGTAGTGACTAACCAATGGAAGGAATCTGATCTCTCTTCAAATGATTTTTTATCTTTAAGCCTAATCTTGCAGCTGCAAGTATGTCTAGCATATTGACCACTGCTCGTAGTTTACATTGTAAGAGCTTCGTTTGCAAGCAACATGCACCAGCAAATAGTCACAAGTACTGCTTTTATTGATCTTTCGAATGAAACTGGTGAGCATATAGTGGTCTTGGGGATGCAAGTATTGTCTATTTAAGATCTTTTGAAATATGTGTTGTTTTCATTCACAAACTGTGTCAATGTGATACCCATTAGATTGAAGTGCTAGTCTGTGGGATTTTTGGTGCACTATGGTTCCAAACTGGTGTGGGGAGGTTATTCTGATAGGGATATTGGCTATAATAGTGGGAATCATTATTGTTGCCATTTTTAGGACACACAGCGAGGATAATTACAGGCACTCAAATGAAAAATCGTGGAAATAAGCTTTCGATACATGAAACAACCAAGCTTCTTGATTCATAGTATTCCTCAATTCAGTCAAGATGGACAATATTGTGGCATAAGTGGATCAATTCCTTCATTATTTCACATCCCTGTAAAGACTTTGGTTTCGAGTTCTGTTTCCGGTGGTTGCATTGCACAATATGTTGTTGCTGTTGTTGTTGTCATGTGTAGTATGGATTGGTAATGGTCATTAGTTTCACTGAGTTAGTAAAGACGTCCATGTAAATACTTTGGTATCCAGTTCTATTTTCAATGGTCACATTGCACATGATGTTGTTTCTCCTATTATTGTCATATGTAGTATGGATTTATGATGGCCATTAGTTTCACTGATCAGTAAAGTTCCAGGTTAACTTTAGAAGGATATCTGTCTACTAGTTTTTTTGTCAACTTTCTTCTCCATCCTAGTTTTTCAGTCAATTTTTTTCCCAGTAGTGTGGAACTGCTTCCAATACAATCATCTTTGACATGATATGTTGGTGATTTATTTATCAATCTGAATAGTTATTACAATTGGATAAGACGTGAGTGCTAAGTCTCATATTCTCAAAACGTTTATATGTCACCACATAGTATCTAGGTTGTTTATATCATCGGGTGGCGACAACTCTTTATGGCATAAGAATAATTATTTGACAATCATCTGCACAATCCATTTTCAGCAAAAACCCTTATCTCTACAAAACAACCTCTTGATTTCAACTACCTACTGTATGATTTCTTTTAGGACTTTCCATAAGCTGAAAAATTAAGTGTGGTGGTTGTATCATTTACTGTTGAGATTTTTTTTATTAAATTTGATAGATTTAGGGATCTCTGTAGCATGGCAAAGGTATGTAGCATCCTGTAACATCTGACACCTCAGGCCATGAAACACTTATTACTTCTACGTTGCCAGCAGAAACGGCCCCTATGAATGACCCACATACTAAGATGCACTTCCACTATGCTTGCTAGCCCAGAAGCAACTAAATTCTACCACACACATCTCAGGAAGCTGGTCCTCTCTTTTCATTCAGCAATACTTTTCAACAAATGAAAAAATTTATATCAAAATATTCACTGCAAACAAATAGTTATATCAAAACACCAATACCAACTTATTTTATCTTTGAATGGCATCTTTTGTGATACAGAAAAATTATTTGGAGTGAACTGATACTGCCTCTAAACTTCAGTAACCAGTGACTTGAAGTAACAATAGGAGAAGAGAATCAAAGCAACTACTGTCATCCAACAGAATATACAACAACTACAACAGCAAGAACAGGAGTAGGGAATTGAAGCAACTAATAACTGGTAACAACCCTTATATTTACCTCTGAATTAAAGTAGTTTACTTGATTATATGTATTATTTGATATAACCTACATACTTATTGACTTTATTTATACTTACTGAGGTTTTTCTTCATATTAATAATTGGTCACAGGGGTGTTTTTTTCAGTGGTTGTCATTTCTTGATTAGTATAATTAATATCATTTCTTTCATGTCTAGGTACGTAGCTAAGGTTCTATTTACAAAAGGATAAGGTTTTCCTTAAACTTCACAAGCTCAGTCGCAACCTAGGCTCTGGTAAGTTGTTTTGCAACATTATTCTACTTTGTCCCTCTTCGTTTATTTATACTTACTAAGGTTTTCCTTCATATTAATAATTGGTCACATGGGTTTTTTTCAGTGCTTGTCATTTCTTGATTAGTATAATTAATATCATTTCTTTCTTGTGTAGGTACATGGCTGAGGATCTATTTACAGAAGGAGAAATTTTTCCTTAAACTTCACAAGCTCAGTTGCAACCTAGGCTCTGGTAAGATAAAATTGTCACAGAACATATTGATGCTATACAAAAACAAGACTCTTTATAGTGGATAGACAGGATTCTTGAAATAGAAGTCAAATGCTATAAAAAACAAAAAATTATTTCCAAATTCCAGCAACCATGTGTTCTTGGAGAAAGATGCTAATCCAACCTTACGATACCTTTATGACCATAGATATCAGTAGCATATGGTATATCTAGCTCCCTTTACATTCATGTGATGTAATTAACACTGTAACTTCAGATGTTCCTAATGAATTAGTTATGTAGAGACTCGTAAACATTTAGAAGCTTACCTTGTTGTTGGTAATATAAAATTGTCACAGGACATATTGATGATATACAAAAACATGACTCTTTATACTGGATAGGCAGGACTCTTGGAACTGCACATAGCATAATACAAATGACTGAAAAAGTACCAGCAATAGCATAATACTTTTTCCTTGTAGCTGGTGAATCTACTGGAATTGTTGGAGATATATGACACTCAGGTATCTATAAATACTTTTTCCTTCCTTGATTTGGAACAGTGCAACCTGTTTATGCATATTCTGTCATTTTTTTTTTGACATGTAATTGGTGCGTTAATAGAACTCTTGGATGCTGGCTAGCGATTTTTACTCCTTCCTCTCCTGTAGCTTGTGAATATACTGGAATTGCTAGAGATATATGACAATCAGGTATTTATAAATACTTTTTCCTCCCTTGATTTAGAGCAGTGAAAACTATTTATGCATATTCTGTCTTTTGATTAAGTGATTTTCGAGCTATTGAATTTCAGGCCCTTTTATATTATTTTTGGTTGCAGAATTAAAGGGTATATTTATCATTTATCAATTCATTTTTCAAGCAATCTTTCACTCTGAAATGTGTATATTTATGATTTCTGATCTTTTTATTTATGCTTCTTATTTACAGACAAGGATACATACCTTATTGCATAAAGCTATAAGGATACATGCTATGAATACAAATAAAGTTCACTATAATATGCATCTACTGATGCCTATTTCTTTGGATGCAGAAACTGTCCAGTCTATCAAAGATATATGGGTGAAAATGTGAATTTGGGTTACACTTTTTTCCCTTTTTTGAGAAAAAACTTTCATTTTTTTTTTCAGTTCTTCAAATTTCTGCAAGCTAAAACAATTTTTCTGTTTAGAATTTCATTTTGTGATAAAAATAAAAGTTGTCAGAAATTTTGTTAGCTTTCTATTACTTATTTTTTAGAATTTTTTTATACACATTTGTTATGTCAACTTAGCATTTCTTTGAGTGTGTGATTTTTAACAATCAACGGATTCATAAGAAGTCATGTTAATACGCAATGTTGTATTCTTTGAGAATTTGTGTTTTTGAGAAACGAAATGTGTTACAACAATATAGACAGAGTCTACCTCGGTTTTGTCATATTTACAAAGCCAATGGATGCATATCATAATTAATAGGATTTTTTGAACTGGTCCAATAAGAAAAATTGCATATTTTGAATATGTTTCGCAACGCAAGAAATTTCTTAACATATAAGTTATAAACTAAAAATATAAAAGCCACCCATTAGAGACAACGGACCAATGTAATGTACCATAATTTTTTCAATTTTTTTTACAATGTATTTTGGAAGATACAAAATTTTGATTTCACTAAATCACAATGACCTTTAGAAATTGTTTGCATCTGTTTTATTACAAAATTAATTAAAATTAGTAAATATTTATGAAATTCCATGAAAATTATTTCCTGAAAGTATATTCAATTCTGAAAATGCTTGTCTTGGTTCCGACAGTTAATTCAGAATGTTTCATGGAGTTTAATCAATCCAAAGTTGCAGAAACGTATTCAGGGCTTGGCTCTGCGTAACTGGTGACGAGTTAGTTCGGCCGAACTCTTAAACAAAGTTCAGTCAAACTATTTTTGCACCGACGGCACGTTAAATCAAACGAAAAAGTAGTTCGACCGAACTATTTATCAAAAGTTCGACCGAAATTTTACTTATATTTCCGTCGGTCGGAAAGTACCGCCGAGCCCCTCCAAAAAAACATTTCGCGACAATATAAATTTCCACGAAACCATTCATTATTTTCGCATATTTTTTCACATTTGGTCTGATTTTACAAAAGTCTTGAACTGATTTTGCAAAGAATTGTTTTTGGTTTAAGGACTTTTCTTGGAGGTACATTCAAAGGACTTTTCTTTGAGACAAATTATTTTTGTACATTTGATCTGATTTTTCAAGGAATTTTTTTGGGTTTAAAGAATTTTCTTTGAGGTACATTCAAAATTTCTTGGAGGTACATTCAAAAGACATTTCTTGGAGGTATGTGATAGAGTTTTTTGGGCTTCATTTTTTTTAATGTATGGATTTGGGCTTAATTTCGAAAGGACATTTTTTGGTTTTGGGTTGAAGTAAATCTTTTATAATGATTTTTTTAAATGACTTTTTGTGTAACTTTTTAAATGAATTTTTTTTGTAGGACTTGGAAGGAAATATTTTGAACTTCGTTTCATTTTTATAAGACATTTTTTTCTTGAATTTTTTAAAGTAAGTGTTTTAGATTGGAGTATGTATTTTTTGCAAAAAATTTAAAATGAGTTTTTTTTTTAAATTAAATCTTTTGTGATGATTTTTTTAATTGAGTTTTTGTCTGAATGTTTGAAGGAAATTTTTTGAAATTCATACTCTATTAGCATGGGAAATCGAATAATTTGTACTAGAAAATATGATAAAAAAAGAGACCTTGACGAAGGTGGAGAAGAGACGAGACAATCTCGCAAAAGAAAGATAGAAGCACTCTCAAATATTGAAGGGGAAAATCAACCTCAACTAGAAGTTGAAACAGGTATGTAAATGTAAATATTATGATCTTGATATATTTAAAATTTTCCTAGTGTAAAATGTGAAGCTTAATTTTTATTTGATGAACTAATTTGAAAAATAATTTGCAATGTAAATAGAGAGAGATATTCCTCAAAACATTAATGATGAGATACACAATTTTGAAAGAGAAAGTGAAAGAGATATTGAACCAATGATTGAAGATGTTGAAAATGATGAAATAAATTCAAGTGAAGAAATTAAATCACAAGGTATATATATATATATATATATATATGTTGAACACATGCACGTATTATTGAAATTATACATATATTTATTAATTTAGTTATTTATTGAATATGTAAACTTATTATGTACTATTCATTCAAATATGTACAGATAAAATCAATGTCGATGACGAGATGTTAGAAAATGTTGACACTCACACATATGGAGATAAAAGGCTGACCATTATATACGATATCGTGTTAACCGCATTTTTGAGAAGTATTTCATAAAGGAAAGTGTGACAGTTCAAGCCCAAATGTTGAAAGGTCTCCTATCATTAAGGAAATTAAAAGAAGCTATGACTTTATTGGGTATTCGAAAAATCAACCAAAGATAAAAAAATGAAGGAAAATGTGATACAAAATATAAATAGTTCTATAAATTCAATTAAAAGATCTAGATAGAAAAATGCTTCAGTTGTACGTAGAGAAATACATATGGCAGTGGTTTCATCAAGTACTAAAGAGAATCGCTTGGTAAAATCTATGGCACAAGCATTAGGAACCTCACGAAAAACTTTGCAAAAACATCGGAAATTTCAGTTGCAAATAGATGTAAATGATGAACTTGCTTGTTGGAGAGCTATTTGTAGGAAACCATACAAAGATATACTTGGAGAAAATGTTAAAAAAATAATATATGAATATTGGAAGAACAATTCGCGTGTTTCACCAACTACAAGGCATGTGATGCGAAGAAGAATAGCACGAAATCAGTACGAATAACATGAAAAACATTTCTTGGAAACCACTCAGATACAGTTGTTCAACAAGTTCAAAGAAGAGAATCGTGAAATTCATGTTTCAATCAGTGATTTTGTTCAAAAAAAACCATGGTATGTAAAACCTATCACCCTACGCGACACTTGTTTTTGCCGTTATCATGTGGAATTTGAGTTATATTATGACACATTCCTTGATTTTGGTAGAACATTTTGGAAGGATTTACTTCCTCCTTCCACTATCTGGGATTTCATATCTCAAATTCTATGTGAAAGAGAAAGCGATGAACTATATTACGAAAAGAAATGTGTTGGTGGTAAAAAATGTGATGACTGTGGAAATTTGACTAAATTTCGAAAAAAATATCGTACTGATATAAATGATCAATCATTGTCCAACATGAAAGTGAAATGGAAGAGATATGAATATATCCATACATCGATTCAAGGTGAAAATAGTGTTAAAATAATTGAATTATGACAAGAAGAAATTTTTGTGATAGACTTTTTGAGAAAGTTTGAGGTAGAAATTTACAAATACACCAAGCATTCCCATAGAGCTTGATGGCAAGACTTTCAATTCAAAAAATCCCGTGAATTTTTTCCACCAGGGACCATTTTGTCAGTAATTGATTTTGCAGAAAACTAAATATTTGTTCCACAAAAATAAATTCAGAGTGAATATTATCATTCTGACCAAGTCTCCATGCTCATCCATATTCTATATAGACATGCTAAAAAAAACATTGATCATATAGAAAGCACCAGTGAAAATTGACATATTATTAAAGAATATCACTTTTATATCAGTGACGATCGTACACATGATACATATTTTGTACAACATTGTTTTGGGAAAATTTATCGTTCCTTGAAAAATTGTGGAATAATATTCAATGAAAATTGGATATGGTCAGATGGATGCGTAAGACAACTCAAATCTGCACGATCATTCTTTTGGTTGTGTTGTCTTCATAAGAAAACCTGCATTAAACATTGTTGGAATTTCTTTGAGACTGACCATGGAAAAGGAGAACATGACGATGCAGGGGCATGCATAAAACGAGCACTTCGAAGATATCAAATGAACCCCTCTGCAAGCTGACTTGTGGACGCAAAAGAAGTTGTTCAATGCTGCATCGTGTTGAAAATGCAGCAAGATGATGGAGCTTAGTGAAATGAAGTCACCTTCACTAAGTGGGCACGCAGGCAAATTCTGGCGCAAAATCTATTTTTAGACTATGTCTATTTTTAGACATATGGAGCATGGTCCGGGGATTGCAGTATGAGATTCTTGGAGCATTGGTCATGTTAGTAAAAATAGATGGGACTCTATTTTTTGGACCTATAGGTCGAAGTCTATTTTTAGACTGCCTCTCCTTAAAATAGGGAAGTCAAATATTATTTACCCTTAATAATATTTGGACTCTAAACAAGCCGCCTTTTACTCTCTCGAGCACTTCGCCCGAGCTCAAGGCCTGGCGATCCGACAGAGGAATTACGCTATTCCCAAGGGTTTGGTGAGCACATGCATGGTTGACTCGCTAGGACTTCAGCGGGCGTGTTTGGTGGAGTTAATGAGACGTAGCTAGTGGAGTTGTGTTCGGTTTAATTTAGTTGAACTGGTTGAGATTAGTTTAACTAGCTAATCAACTAGTTATGAGTGGAGTGAATTAAATATTATTTAATTCATTAATTAGTAACTCATTATTCAACTCAAGAACACATCATTTCACTACAGTGGTATGATCGCTCATTGGAGACCAAAGAAAGAGGTAGATGAAAGGTGGAGTTAGCTATCAAGTACATCATTGTGCATGAGATTTGCACCACACTGAGGAGGTAAGCATGATGATTGCGCTCGTCAAGCCAAGGAGATTTGAACCTTGGATCTCTATATATGGACAGCTTGAAACACGTAACAGAGGCAAGGCAATTGGCAGGGAGTTTTGAACCAGTGACTTGTTCAAAACTCAGCTAGATTGTGTGTGACTTTATGAGAAAGTACTGAGTACTTGTGAGGAGTATTGTACTTGTTTGGTTACATGATTTCTCCATTATAATATACACAATAGCCGCGGGGTTTTCAGCTATAGGCTTTCCCCATACATACTGAGTTAATGTGTGATTGATTTGATGTGTGTTATCGCTTGATTTTCCGATGTTTGATGATCTGAGTGGAAGAGATTATGTGTTGCATATAAATTCAAATTGTATGTGATCAGGATAGTCTCGATGGATAATTAATCATTATTCAGCAAATATCTACATGGTATCGGAGCTATTGAAGCAGAGATTGATCATCACAGTGATTACAAAATTATTTCGGTAGACAGAGTCTGCATGCGGGCCAGGTAGCCTCCGAATTCATCTTTCTTCGGAAAGTGAAAGGTCTGGTAAATGCCCCTTGCAGTCAATCTCTATGCTAGGAATAATTTTTTCTCACAGATCTAAAGCGGTTGAGCTTTGAGGTGGAATTCAAAATTTTGCAGCAGTTTTTTTTTCTTGGTGCCGGTGTTGAAAATGTCTTTCAACGGTTTGCGACTCGAATATGCTCTTGAAGGCAGTTCGAATTATGTTGCATGGAAGGATCGCATGGAGGCAGTATTAGAAGATAATGGTCTGAAGGAGTTCGTAGATATGGATGTGCAAAAGCCCACTGATCCTGCTGAAGTCGAAGCATGGCAAAAGAAGATGGCGAAATGTCGAAGGATCTTGTTGGAGGGCGTCAAGGATCATATTGTATCCAGCCTGCATGGAAAGGCTTCTCCATTTTTAATGTGGAAAGCTTTGACGGATCTATTCTAGAGTAAGAGCGACCAAAGGAAGCTGGCGCTCAAAGATAAGCTCAGGAACATCAAGATGGAGAAAGGCGACAGTATCTCCAAATACCTCACGAAGTTCACTCAATGCAGAGATGAGCTGGGAAGTGTGGGGGTGACTGTCGAAGACGAGGACATGGTCGACCTGGCTCTCCTTGGTCTTCCGAAGGCTTGGCACTCATATCAAGATAGTGTCAATGGTCGGGAGAAGCTGGCGGGATGGGAGCACCTTTGGGCGGATCTCATGCAGGAGGAGATAAGGAGGACTACTCGAGATGGATCTTCATCAAAGGGAGCTGATGAAGAAAACTGCGCTTTGGTTGCCAAAGCAAAGAAGGGGAAGGGTAAGAAAACCTCTCATTCTGGTGCAAAGGGCAAGAAGCAGGATATGGCGAAAGTGAAGTGTTTTCACCGCCATGATCATGGACATTATGCTACCAATTGTCCAAAGAAGAAGAAGAACAAGCAAGCGGGAAGATCTGCAGATGGAGAAGCTTTGGCTTCACAGTTCGAGCTTGAATTTTCACTGATCGCATGCTTGGTTTCAAGTGTGATGGGATTGGTATGGTTCTTGGACAGCGGTGCGTCATTTCATATGACGGGAGATCGGGATTTGTTCTCAGATCTGGAGGACAAATATTTGGGTGTGCACATCGAGATGGGCGATGATGGTAGATACAGTGCGACTGGTATCGGTACCATATCCTTTCAGAGGGAGTCTGGTAAACCCTTTGTATTGAAGGATGTCATGCATGTACCTGGATTAAAGAAGAACTTGATCTCTGTGGCGATGTTGGAGGATAAGGGGTATGATGTGGTCTTCAGCGAAGGAAAAGCCTTCCTGCGCAGTAAGACTAATGGAGAGACCCGGAAGATAGGGGTTCGAACCAAGAACCTTTATCAATTGCAGGTAGATGGCTGCGCAGCTATGGCATGCAAGGCGGGAGAAGTGGTGAGACGGGATGATGAGGGCGAACTGTGGCACAAGAGATTGGGCCACCTTCACCATGGAGCTTTGAAGATTCTGCAGCAGATTTCTACTGGGCTTCCTAAGGGCACTCTTGCGCAGTCAGATCAGTGCAAGGGGTGTACTTTAGGGAAGTATGTGAAAGCCACCTTTCACGAGAAGGATAGTCGCGCCACGACGATCCTTGAGAGAGTTCACATAGATGTGTGTGGTCCTTTCTCAGTTGCTTCGACAGCAAATCACAGGTATTATGTGATCTTTGTTGATGATTTCTCTTGAAAGTGCTGGATCTTCTTCATGCAGAAGAAGAGCGATACATTCGCGAAGTTCTGTGAGTTTAAAGAACTAGTCGAGAAGGAGTCGGGGAAGAAGGTGATTGCTCTAAGGAGTGATAACGGTGGTGAATTCATCTCGGCTGAATTCAAGGAGTTCTGCAACGCAGAAGGGATTCAGAGAGAGCTCATCGCACCCCATAACCCACAGCAGAACGGGGTGGCTGAGCGGAAGAACAGAACGATCGTGGGTGCTGCACGGGCGATGTTGCATGATCAAGGCCTACCCCTTCACTTGTGGGCTGAGGCATGCAATACAGCAGTGTATGTGCAGAACCGTTGTCCTCACAAGGTTCTTGGAATGAGTACACCGGAGGAGGCTTATTCTGGCAAGAGGCCTGATATTTCCCATTTGCGGATTTTTGGTTCTCCTGTCTACATGCATGTGACGAAGGATGCGAGAAGGAAGCTGGATCCAACTGCTGAGGTTGGAATATTTCTGGGGTACACCGATACACCTCACAACTACCGGGTATATTTGTCAGACAGTCGAAAGACTGTTGTGCGACGGGATATAAAATTTCAGGAGGAGAAAGCCATGCAGTGTTCGCTTGAGAGGGAGCTACACTTGCATGCAGATGAGGAGCCGTTAGTTCCTAAGGAGGAGCTTCCGGATGTGGATCAGCCACAAGAGGAGGTTCAGGAGGTGGAAGAAACCACCCAGGCAGCGCCAACCATTAGAGGGCGCATGCGCACTACAAAAGCTGAGCGACTGGCTCGGGATGCAGAGAAGGTTGTAGGACCACCTACAGCACAGCGCAGACAGAGACAGTCACCGGATCGGTACACTGGATACATGGCTCTTGTGAGTCAATGTGTTGTGACGGAGCCATCCTCTTTTGAGGAAGTCGTGGAGGAACCCGCATGGGTTGATGCCATGATCGAAGAATATGATTCGATCATCAGGAACAGTGCATGGGAGATTGTCCCAAGACCGGTTGGGAAATCAGTTGTAGGTTCGCGATGGATCTACAAAGTGAAGCAGGCGGCTGACGGGAGAGTGGAGAAGTACAAGGCGAGATTTGTCGCCCGTGGCTTCTCACAGATCGAGGGGATTGACTATGAGGAGACTTTTGCACCTGTCGCAAGGTACTCTTCCATACGGACGATCCTTGCTCTCTCAGCGCAGATGGGGTGGCACATTCATCAGATGGATGTGAAGACTGCGTTCCTCAATAGAGTTATTGAGGAAGAGGTGTACATAGAGCAGCCTGAAGGTTTTGAGATCTTCAGCAGTGAGTCGCATGTGTGCCGACTCAAGAGAGCACTGTACGGGCTGAAGCAAGCACCTCGTGCTTGGTACACTCGGATAGACAGCTACTTGACCGGGCTTGGATTCTCCAAGAGTGAGGCGGATCCAAACCCCATCGCATTGTGGTGGAGGGGGAAGTTGTTGATCATCGTACCGTATATAGATGATCTCGATTTTTTGACCGGCGATGAGCAAGCTGATACTTTCATGCAAGGAGGATCTTGCACGAGAGTTTGAGATGAAGGACTTGGGCATCCTTCATTATTTCGGGATTGAGATTTGGGTGGCCATAACAGAGGAATGTTTACTTTCGGTGGGCAAGTATGCTCCGGAGACCGGAGAGGTTCAATATGCAAGGTCATAAGCCCCAGCACACTGCCTTCCGAAAAGGAGGAAGGAGGATGCTACTTCAAATGGGAGGTAGTGGATGCCACTGTCTATCGACAGTTGGTGGGGTCGCTTATGTATCTGGTCAATACATGACCCAATGTATGCTATGCAGTTAACCAGCTTTTGCAAGCTATGGTTAAGCCTACCAAGATCTTTTGGAAGGTAGGAAAGCATGTATTACGCTATATTAGAGTCACATCGGGATATGGTTCATGGTACAGACAGGAGGATCAGTTGAGGCGGCATGGCTTCATGGATTGGTACCATCATATCAGAGATTGTGTTCAGCGGAGAATCATGATGCTTTCATATGTTCCCACGGAGGATCAGGATGCCGACATCCTGACGAAGGCGCTCACCAGGAGCAAGTTCGAATTCCACGGAGGCAGGATAGGGGTTGCAGATAATCCATATCTTGCTGAGAGGGAGTGTTGAAAATGCAGCAAGATGATGGAGCTTAGTGAAATGAAGTCGCCTTCACTAAGTGGGTCCGCAGGCAAATTTTGGCGCAAAATCTATTTTTAGACTATGTCTATTTTTAGACATATGGAGCATGGTCTGGGGATTGCAGTATGAGATTCTTGGAGCATTGTTCATGTTAGTAAAAATAGATGGGACTCTATTTTTTGGACCTATAGGTCAAAGTCTAATTTTAGACTGCCTCTCCTTAAAATAGGGAAGTCAAATATTATTTACCCTTAATAATATTTGGACTCTAAACAGCAGTTTACTCTCTTGGAGCACTTCAGTTCGAGCCTTGGAAGTGGCTCATGCATCTGACAGAGGAATTACGCTATTCCTAGGGTTTGATGGCATCATGCATGGTTGACTTCAGTTAGGACTTCAGTGGCAGAAGTTTGGTGGATTTAATGAGACAGCTAGTGGAGTTGTGTTCGGTTTAACTTAGTTGAACTGGTTGAGATTAGTTTAACTAGCTAATCAACTAGTAATGAGTGGAGTGAATTAAATATTATTTAATTCATTAATTAGTAACTCATTATTCAACTCAAGAACACATCAGTTCACTACATTGCATGGACAGTTCAGTGGAGACCAATGAAAGAGGTAGATGAAAGGGTGGAGTTAGCTATCAGTGGCGACATCAGTTGTGCATGAGATTTGCACCACACTTGGAGGAATTTCCCATGATGATTGCGTTGTCAAGCCAAGGAGATTCAAACCTTGGATCTCTATTTAGACAGGCCATGATTGCGCAATAGAGGCAAGGCAATTAGTGGTGAGTTTTGAACCAGTAACCTGTTAAAAACCAAGCTAGTTTGTGTGTAACTTTATGAGAAAGTACTGAGTACTTGTGAGGAGTATTGTACTGAGTTTGTTACATGATTTCTCCATTATAATATACACAATAGCTGCGGGGTTTTCAGCTATAAGCTTTCCCCATACATATTGTGTTAATGTGTATGATGATTTGATGTGTTGTCGCTTGATTTTATTTCCGCATGTTTGATGATCTGAGTGGAAGAGATTATGTGTTGCATATAAATTCGAATTGTATGTGATCAGGATAGTCTCGGTGGATAATTAATCATTATTCAGCAAATTTCTACACATCGTTGCTCTAAGACATGAGACTAACCGATCAAGGGAAGTGCGAAGGTACATTCAATTTAATTTTTATTGGATATCTAATTAAATAAACAGTGTACATTTATCACAATGATTATCTTTGATTGTATCTTGATATCATATTTACATTCTTGTTTAAATTTTCCATATAAAGGTTTTTTCGGCATATTACGATCGAAGACGTAGATAGATCAATTGGAAATGACGTTGAAACAATAAAAGGGACTCGAAAATTGCATTCAATTAAAACAAAGTCGTCCAGAAATGTGTTTGCATTGGATAAAAGAAAATATTCTTGTTTTTGTGATGTTTGCATAGACAACACAAAATCCAATGACGTTTGTGAAAACAAAATGTATGTAAAAGATTGGAAACATACAGAGCTAAATACAAAGGACAAAATGTCTGTTGCAATGTTCGAATAAATGCAATCAAAGGAGACTACAATATCATCCGATGGTGATCTAGTTTCTGATCTTGTTAGAGAAGGTAACATTTGAATTGCTTTCTAATGATAAAGATCTAGAAATAAATTTGAATATGTATAATTTTGTTAAGTTTGTTTTATTGTGCAAGAGATGTTTTTGTTGTAATTGCACCTAATGACAATGATGAAAATGTGAAGTATTATTTGATGCGTTGCATTGAATGAAAAATGAAATTATTAGAAGACTATAATGATCATGGATTTCCATATGAAAGAGGATCTATTATATTGAAAGGTTATTTTTTCAGACAAACTAATCAAAGTGGGAATTTTGTTTACTTTGAAGACTATGAACTTGATTTCATAAGTTGTCAATATAGTTGCTTGGTGTGTGCAGCACGCATAAAGTTGATCGAGGTTCAATCAAAGAAAAAAATGAATATTAAGAAATGGAAAATGTCAAAATCCGATCATGAATGGATTATTGAAGATGGCATTCCATTGGAATTTTTTTGATTGAACTGCCCAACAATTTATTCTCTTTGGATTATATGTTCTAGAACTTCCAATACTCAATTAAAAATTGAGCTGCCTTGTTATGTTATCTGTGCAAGTGTTTGCACATGTACAAATTGTTTTGGTACATGCACACTCTAGTATCAACTGAAAGTAGCTTTTTTATACATGCATTGATGAAAAATGTTGCATACATATTGGATATATATGTATATGTTCTAGAATGCAATTAACTGTTCAAGTAGTTTTACTATGTGCATTGATGAAAAATGTTTCACGTACTCAATATATATGTTCTAGAATGCAATTAACTGAAAGTAGTTTTTCTATGTGCGTTGATGAAAAATGTTGCATGTACTGGATATATACACGAACTCAATGCACACCCAGTTTTTCTTGTGGGATTTTTTGGTAAAAAGTATCCACAATGTAAATAAATCATCCGAAGTATAATTTTGTATGAAGATTCCTTTCAGACAAGAGACTCGGAGCACTTCTTTGACTTTTGGTGGGATTTGACCCACATCTCTATTCCTGATTGAAAATCTAGTACAAAATTTGTCTGTCCAATGGTCGAATATGTTCTATGTGCATTGATGAAAAATGTTGTGCACGTATTGGATATATATATATATATATATATATATGTTCTAAAATGAAATTAATTGTTCAAGTAGTTTTCCCATGTGCATTGATGAAAAATGTTTCACGTACTGAATATATATATTCTAGAATGCAATTAAAACTGAATGGACTATCAATTTACCAATTTATAAATCAACAAGGCTACCTAGTTGAGTGCATTAACAACATTGACCCTAATTCAACAAACATATATCTACTTCTTATATTTCCAATCAAAATTAAAGAGATTTATATGGGAAAGAGGCAGAACATATAGCCTATGAACTACTTTAGTTCATAGGTCAATGAAGGTATCATCATGTGGGAAAATGTTTCAAGAAAAATTGATTGTACTTAAAAGTAATCTTAATATTGTTTTTGATCTTTACATACTACATACTATTTTTTGAGTGAATTTTTTTTTAAAAACTTACCAAATGTACATCAACCATGTCCAAAACTTGAATTTTAAAAACTTTTTGATTATATTAAAACAAATTACTTCACATGTCATGCCAATTGTAATTAAAATATCCAATAAAAACATTAAACACTTAACATTATATCACATGCCAAATGTAGATCGAAATGGTATCGAAAACTTAGTTTTAAAAACTTTTTGATTATATCACAACATTACTTCACATGCCTAATGTACTTCAACCATCCAAAACTTGAGTTTTAATTTTTTTTTTATTATATCATAACATTACTTGACATGCCATCCAATTGTAGTTCAACTATCCAATAAAAACATTTAACATTATATCACATGTGCTACCCAGCCTACTTCGAGGGCTGCCCAACCTACTTCTGGCCTCGAGCTGGGCGGAGGGCGATTCCGAGAATCACCCCAGCTGGGCGGAGGGTGATTCTTAGAATCAACCTCCGCCTAGCTGGGAGTGATTCTCGGAATCGCTCTCCGCCCAACCGGGAGTGATTCTCGGAATCACCCTCTGCCCGGTCGGGGGCTGGAGGCAAGCCGGGCGGCACCATCGAGGGCTGCCCAGCCTACCTCTGACCCGCGACTAGGTGGAGTGCGATTCTTGGAATCGCCCTCCACCCAGGCAAGGGCCGGAGGTAGGCCAAGCATCTCTCGACGGTGTCAGCCAGCTGGCCTCCGGGCCCCGGCTGGGCGGAGGGTGATTCCGAGAATCTCCCTCTGCCCAGCCAGGTGGTGCCATCGAGGGCTGCCCAGCCTACCTCCACCCAGTTGGGGGCCGGAGGCAGGTTGGGCAGCCCTCGATGATGCCACATGGCCTGCCTCCGGCCCCCGGTTGGGTAGAGGGAAATTCTGAGAATCACCCCTAACTGGGCAGAGGGCGATTCTCGGAATCACCCTCCGCCCAGCCTGGGGTGATTCTCGGAATCACCCTCCGCACAGCCGAGGGCCAGAGGTTAGCCGGGCAACAAATTAATTTTTATTTTATTTTATTTTTTTCAAACACAAAATATTAAAAAAAAATAATTTTTTTTTTTAAAACTATAATAATAATAATAAAATGTATTGTTGAATTAAAAATTAAAAAAAAAAACTATTCAATTAAAATTTAAAAATATTAAAAAACGATAAAAACAAATAAAAAAATATGTTTTAAAAAATAAACAAACAAATTTAAAAAAAAAAATTATTTTTAAATTTTATTTTTTTTTTAAATTAAAAAAATTATTATTTAAAATATAAAAATAAAAATAAAAATAAAAAATTTTAAAATATAAACAAACATGTATAAGAAGATTTTGATTTTTAATTTTTATTTTCTTAAAACTAAAACAATTATAATATAAAATATAGAAAAACAATAAAAAAATTAAAAAATATGTTTTTATATATAAACAAACAAATATATGAATAATAAATTTTTCATTTACTTATTCATTTTTAAAAAAAAATTAAGTCATAATTTCTCCATAGTTTCATGGTTCAAGTATCTTGAAAACTTAAGATTTAAAAACTTGAGATTTACAGCTTGTCATTAAGGTTTTTATGCACTGAGAAATTTTATTTAATGTTATGGTTGAAAATAATTACAATTTTAGGGTTGTTTAGAGTCAATATATTTTATGTTTAACAACATGGATAAAAATTGTTCGAAATGATAAGCCCTTCAGACATGATTTTGTTTATATTTAACATCATCTATCAAAAAATTTAGAATTTTACGATTTTTCAATGTCCTAATATGTTGTCTTTAATTCCATTGTTACAATGTGTCAAAAGTGTGACACAATGGTTTTTTTTTGTTATTCCAGCATCATCTCGTTTTGTTTTGAAGGTGTTTTTTCAATCATTTTTTCAAGAAACAATTTCGTTTTTAGCATAATTTTATGAAAAGGTGAAATTTGACCTTGAGAAAAAAACAAATGCATTATGGAATATACACTTTTTATTATTGGGGCGTTTTTTCATGTCTTTTGAGTCTTTTTGGGCTAGAGTTCCTGTTTTGAGGTAATAGTTTCTATTTCATTGGTAGCATTGTTAAAAGTGACAACTGCATTCTAGGCTTCTGAAACACCGAGTTAGGCATTGGTTGATAACAAAGCACCATAAGTTGACAAACTGTGGAAATATCCACACATACATTTTGACATATGTCATTCACCAAGGTTACAAATTTTCTTTCCTATGTGTAATTTAGTGCGTTTCACACAAACCAAACCTTCTGGACCAGATATGGATTCCTCCTAAGGAGGACTGAGATGAGATCATCAAATTCAATGCTTCGAGTTTCTTACATGTGTAATTACGAAAGAAAAAAACCACAAAAAATGTGCAAGGTATTATTTCTTGCTTAGAGTCATTAAAGAGGAGGAGGAAGCTAAATGCATTTTTGTCTCAAGAAGTTTAAGGGCTTCTAAATTCGGTAATGCAACTAATGAAAAAAATTCTGAAAAATGTGATTTCATCGTATGGTTTTCCTTTCGAAACACATAATTCCAAGGGAAAAATTTATGTTACCCATACCTTAATAAAATATAAGCTACCTAGGATAGAGGGCTTAGTAATACAGGGAAAGACAAACATTTTAGGGTCTTATAATTGTTATAGGGTCACTTGATTATAACTGACGATTATTATATTTGATATGTTGTAAATAATATTTCACCCTGCAAATTATTTCCAAAAAGGGTTAAAAGGATAAAAAAGGGTTGATTTTACATTATTGGGGCTCTCATCATAAGTTTAGGCTCATCAAAGGCCTTTATCCCAAGTTTAAGAAGCATGACAAGATTTGTGCCCTTATCCAAAATTTAGAAGGAAAATGATTTTTAGCCTAAGTATTGAACCTATGTTATAATGTTGGAAAACAACAAAAGCAATTCTTCGTATATTCTTAAACCATACGTTCCAACTGGCGACCAAACCCACTCCTTGTTAGACCAATGGCTGAAAAGGCTTTTCGGCCCCACCTACCCATCCTAGCTTTATCGACAGAGGGGGGGGGAGGGGGTCTAAAAAGGAGGTTTCACTCACCCCGACCCCACCTTACGTGTCACCTTTGCGTTATTTTGCATCCCCCTCTCAATACCATATACCACTCCTACTTTCCTTCGGAAGTGGTTTTCACTACTCCCGCCATAATCGACACTCCCAGTTACGTCACCCTCCACTTCTGCTCCACCTCCACTCCCCTACTGCCATGTATCTCCTCCCGCTTGATCCCACTCCTGCTTACTGTTCCATTCTTGCGCCTTCCTTACGAACTCACACGTAAACTATTTCTTCCAACCATGTGCCTCCACATCATCCCCCACCTCCATGTCACTTCTTGCCTCCACGTTATATGTTCGTTTAATGGAAAGTTAAAACTATGTTTTTTTTCGTATACAACACAGTAATTTTAAGCATGGTTTACAAGCCATTCAGAACAAACATTCAAAAACGAAAGAATTTTTTGTTGATAAAATCCTTGTGCACAAAAACCTCTCTCATTTTCCTAACAACTATTATGTTTTAGGAGATGCCAATGCATATTTTCCATAATTTTTTTGTTTTAGTCACAATTCTTAAATACGGTTTCTGAAATTATGGAAATGAATATGCCAAAACTGAAAAAGGTTTTTTTCAGTAACCTACTCATCTACACAAAAATATCTCATGTTTTACACACACATTATGTTTTTGGATATTTGAAAGAATTTGTGAAGGCAAATTTTCTAGAAATGTCCTATTTTAGCCATTGTTTTGCAGAAGAGATGGTGGCCAATCACAGATGAATATTGGGAAACTGGAGGAGGTTTTTGTTCCTAATATGCTAAAGTAAAATAAACTATTTCATATTTTACATAGGTATTACATAATTAGAGATCCATGCACATCTTCACATCTTATTTTTATGATTTTGCAAAGTCATGTTTTAGACATCTTTTTGTGGAGAATCTTTTGAACAATGGGAGAAAAATTTTGGGAAATGAAGAGAGGTTTATCTAAAAGATATATTAATATATAATAACCGCTTTCACTTTTGACACAACTATCATGGAATGAAATATTCAAAGGGATAACTGGAACCTATGTTTTAGAATTTTGGGAGGAAAAAGCTCAAAGAGATTTAGTGACTTGGAGACCACCTCATCAAATAAGAGTTGCTATCAAATTTAAATTTCTATTCTTTGTCACCAAAAATCCAAAAATATAGTGCCAAGTAGATTCATTAGTTTTGAATATCCTATATTTCAGTTCTATTTGTGTAACACATTTTTAAGATATTTGGTGAATAATTTGTATCAATACTTCATCATTTCAAGTAATAGATGTTGGGATTTGTGATGAGAAAGAATACCATTCATTGTAAATTTGTTCAATGAGTTCAAGTGACCTTTTGTAGTAATACAAGACATGTTTTTTTAGGATTCATGTGTTGGAATATTTAGTGATGTGTTTCTCTCACTTTCTATGTGTTTATTTCTTCGTTTCCATGCTTATGTGTTCTTAAATCTGAATTAATCTATGGAAACTGTGATGAAAAAAAAAATTTGAAACATGCACTCTGATTCTGGCTGTGGGTAATTTAAATGTTTTCCTCTAATATCATGTTAAATAATTCTTAACTTCTCTTTATCTTCAATTGAATCTATTTATTTTCTTCTATTACATTTCGTTTAAATATGAAGGATCCAGTTAGTTCAAATATGTTACCCTGTTTCACTTAAGCTTGATAATTATGCAAATTGATCACCCTAAGACTCTTTGACTCCCTTTCCCAATGGCCTTCCCTTTTTGTTCTAACCAAACCAATTCAAAAACAAAACTCTAAGCTTTCTTAACTAGCCTAAAATTCCTAGCAAACAAAGTTAAATTTGATAGAGAGATCGCTCTCTGAGTTTAGGAGGGCTAGATCCTAAATTCCAAAGTGGTTTTGTGGTTAACTCTAGGTTTCCCTCATAGCCTTCAGAAATTACAGAGTGCTAATAGAATGAAATGGTGGTTGAAGGAGCCAAATACATAAATGAAATAGCTAAATACATTAATTAAATATAAATTTATGTCCTATAATCTAAATATGCAATCATTATACAAATATTTTTCTCCATCTCATATTTTTCCTACACGAATAAGAATAACTTATGTATAAGGAAAACTCAAATTAAAATTATATCATATGAGGAACATTGAAATACATTAAATTTTATTTTACATGATTAAAAATGATAATTGGACTTTCCATTATTGAGTTAGTGAATAAAGGCACAAAAGATAGCATCCCCCCCCAACACACAACAAACAGAAACCACAAAGATCATTTACCATCCTCCTTAACCCACATTCATTTGGGCTAGTAGAAGTTTGAGATCAAGCTGGAGATCCATATTTGGTCCCAAACTCAATTTAAGAGCTATATCCATCATCTTTAGCCCAATATGAATTTAAGAGCAATATCCATCCTCTTTGCTTACTTACAAGATAAGGATAACCCGGCTAAATTATTCTACTTATTAATTAGTAGTAGAAGAGAAATCATATCATGAAAATGGTAGGTAATGTGAACTTTTATTTACCCACTCAGAATGAGGTAACATGGGTAACGTGTTCCAGCCGCTAAGACCTACAAGTATATTTAATCAACGTATTTCTTTTTCTCCCTTTTTTCCTCAACCCTCGACACTTGATTGTTTTCGCAGTTAAGAACTATGGTAGGGGATCAAGAAAAAAAGTTGGAAGGAATTCATTGATTGGTTGTTGGAAGTTTTTATATAATCAATTTTCTTTCAAAGTGGCATGAAAGGGTGAAGCCCCTTTATAGTCAAGGCATTTTCTTGCTTCATGAAGAATGTACAATCCTAGCTTTCTTAATAAACTAAATCCGAAAATAAACCACCAAATTGCTTGTTTGGTTACCGCTGGATATGTCTCTAATTTATTACTTTATTGGTTACCATTGGATATGCATCTTCTTTATTGCTAAAAAAGTAAGCAATTCCTTTATTTCTCAAACGTTAAGGCGTTCTCAGAATTTATTTTATCAGAATATTTTGAATACGCATTTTCTATTAACCATTCTATAAAAAATATTTTAAGATTAAAAAAAATATAAAACTATTAGCATTTGAAAAATAATTAACCCTCCCAAAGCATAAAGGCTCGCACGGTAGTACATTACAATTTGATATAAAATATTCCCAATTGAACATGGGTTTTTTTGTGCAACTATATTGACCCATCCGATGAAACACCCTCATCAACTACATAAAAAATGGGCCAAGTTGCAATAAATGCATTCGAGATCGGGTATGTATCTTTATCATAAACCTCAATAACTGTAGAACAAACTATTGAACCAACTCCATAAACCAGTTCATTAATAGAATGAACTAGAAGGTGTGTTGTTAGGCATTTACTTCTTGTCTTTCAGGAAAATTATAACCCCTAACTAGACGACCAAGTTTTCGTCTAGCAAATATGTGTTACAACATATTTTGACGCTCACTGAAATCAATGAGCTCTTGGTTGAATCAAGTGCTAGGTTGGTGAACCGCTTCCTTTTGTGATAAGAATAGGCAAAGAATACATCCAACAGCTTCGAATAGAACATAGAATGATAATAATAAAAAAGATAATATTTATCCAAGAACAAAGAGGTGTTGCAAGTTTCTACAATAGTTGCAACATGATTTTCTCTATAGCGGGTAAACTAGGCCATGCAACATTCCCATAATTTCAATATCAAAGGAATATTGAGTTGCATATTGGACCCCATCTCGCAGAGGAAAAGGAAGATGAACATGCCCTATGTGCTCACCATCGAGGTGTTACAAAGACCCAGATAGTAGTGTCACAAATACCTAGATGTTCAGATGTAAGAAAGACCTAAAATGAAAGAAATTACCTAAAAGGAAAGGAAATGGTAATGTTTATTAAACTTAAACATCTATTCCAGCTAAACTAATTCTAGAAGTATGTTACTATAAAAAGTAGAGGCTCATCAAAATTACTTTATCTTAACTTGAAAGTAAATTTATATGGGTCAATGCATCAAGAAGAGGCCAAATAAGACCTCAAACTAAAACTTTGGTGTAAAATAATTGAAATTGTCATAACTCCCATTTTTTTATTATATATCATGTACTTACCCATGTTAATGGTCATCATCCTTATTTTAAAATCTTACTCAAACAACATTTATGCTATGGTTATAGTGGTCCTCTAATTTCAATCCTTATCTCTAACTAAGACACTTAATTCGTTGTCTCAGCAAGTTGGATCCTTATTATTCAAAGGGTTCTAGCCACTTATTTATTTACAATACCTTATTAGAGGTTAACATGGTTAACATATCCTTTATATAAAATAACCTACCTCTTTATACCTCACATTTACCTTTCTATTTCCTAACCCATACTCTACATCTAATCTTTAATGATGCATTCACCTAACTTTATTAATTTCATCACTATGGTCTCATTGTATTAACATTTCAATACTCCTATTCCTCTATTAGCATATATAGGACCTACGAGGCTTTAATACACATAATAAATATATGCATGGCTCCCTTTGAGGTTAGTACAAAGGTTTTACCCCTCATACTATAGTTTCATTTCAAATTTAATATGTGAACCCGCTTGATGACATGTCCCTCTCCATAGTCTCCAAGTGGCAGTAATCACGTGTTTTTACATGGCCCTCACCTGTTTCGAGGTCACAAATGGACGATGAAGATCACGAGGTTAGATATACGGATCTGATGCTTTGTGAAAACCCTAATGGTTTAACATACCTATCTATGTCTCATTTCGACATTTTCTCTACGTGCTTTGAGGCCATCTATCTTGCAGAAGATATGCCTCCATATCTTGACCTGCAACTTGTTTCTCCAGAGACCCTGTAGTTTGATTCCTCCATTGTTAGTGTGATGGCTATGGACCTAACTTTGTACTGCATAGAGAATTTTTTTCCATGTCATCATAGTTAACAATTTCATGCATTTTCCTTTTGGCTATCGGGACCTCTTAATCATGTTGGTTTCTAATGTCTTTTGGTTGGTTTCGCCCAGAAACCTCATAGCGTTTTCGATTGGGAATTCATCATTCTCTAAAGTAAACTTTATACAAGCCTTACCTCTGTTTTAGTTATGTTTTTCCATCTATTTTAGCATACCCATCTAATTATGGGTTGTCTTGTGCTCGTAGGGAGGAGCCCTCTAGTTCCAATGCGTAGGAATTTTGGAAAATACCTATTTCTTCCTCCAAAACTTTTTGATGACACTTGTTTGAGTTTAGAAAGGCAGCCCTCTAGTCCTATTCATCCTATAAGAGGTAAGGATTCTCCATTTCACCTTCTGGGTTTAACATTTATCCTCTGGTTCACATTGTGATATTATTTTTGTATACAACGTAGAGAGAAAATAGAACTCTTAATTTTTCTATGCATTTTTCATATGACTTCTGGGTATGTGAAAAATATATTTATAATTCCTATTATTCTATTTCGTATTTCATTTTACACGTAAATTTATGTTGTATTTATCTATCCCACCTATTTATGGTAATTTTTTATTTCCTGTTATGATAGCATGCTCCCCAAAATGTAGGGTAAGTCCTCATTCTGTAGGTGCTGATTAATTTCAATGGTATTTGTATGATAGCGTGTGAACTATATTTTGTTTTCAATTTGATTATGGGGTTTTCATTTTTAAATTACTCTCTGTATACTACAGTAATGCAGTTTCGGTGTTTACTCATATAATTTTATGAGTTATATATATTTATCTCTTACTCATAATTTTGAGTGTATTTGGTTATAATTCATTAAAACTGTAGTTCACTTATGTATTATTTATACCATTTTGGTTTAAGGCCTCATCCATAGTTTTATTTACTTATGAGTATTTCTTTTATACTTCTTCATATAATTATATAGAAAATTGGGGTTTTTTTGCATCTTTGTAATGTGCATGTCAGTTGCGTAAGAATTTCTGGGTTATTCTTTCCCTCCCCACTACTCAGGACGAATGCATAACCTTTCTGGGTTTCTTCCTCTTAAGGTGTTCATGCAGTCTCTTAACGCATAATTTATTTCTCAATGAGGTTTGGCAGAACCCCTTTGCTTCTCAATCTATTCTTCTTTTTAATTATTACTGTGTATTTAATTTTGTATTATAATCCTTACCTTTTGTATTACTTCTCATTTTATAATCTGAGTGTTAATATGGTTATTGCCACCCAGGTTTACTCTTTGGATCAGATCAAGAATTTTGTCAAGGAGATGACATCCTATCATATTTAGGTTAGATCTAATACATTATATTATTATTTATTTCCTAATTTATTATTTTCTTGTGTACATGTTGATATCCAACCTTACTTACAACATTTTGTCATTTGTATGCACAGGTGGAGAAATCAAGGATGTGACAACATACTCAGGTAATCCATATTCCTATCTTGTGCACTATAATACTTTTATTCATTAATATATATAATTTTCTCTAAATCTCACATTCCTATTCTTTTGCAGGTATGCTCTCTGAGTTTTTTGTTGGTTTGCGTGACACTAATATTTCCCTCATGGCCCACGCTTACCATCTATATTCTTTCTCATGTCGATAGCATGATATTACGCCATGGCTCTCCTTTTGGCACATAGCTTAGACATGTGTTCCTAGATTTTATATGTTAGCTCCATGCTTGGACTTTGACAGTAAATTAAGTTGATGTAATGTTTCTTATTTTTCACTTAGTCATATACATATGACAGTGAGATTCTCAAGGATGTTCAAGGATTATTGTACTTAGACAATTTATGTATTTTGTAATTGAAATTCTAAGTTATCATATTCATGATGGATATAGATGTAATTTTTTTTTAATTTCAGATGTTATAATGAGTTCTTTAGTTTGAATAATTTCATATGATATATGTAAATCTCCATATTTCTCTTGTTTTTAATACTAGCTTACTTGGTTAATTTGCTAGTAACTGTTTCATGTATCAATACTTTATACCTAAATATATTTGTAATTTCTGTTTTCTTTCTCTCCTTTTGTCTTTAGATACATGTTTTCTTATTCACTTTACTTTGATACATATATGAATAAGTACACAATAATTGTTATCAGACCATAACCCCTTTGATGTATAATTTCACATAATATAATTTTATCCATTTACAGTAACTTAGTTTGTGTACGGAAGACAATATATACATTGTATTTACTTACAGTGTTGACATTGTACAATACACATTACTGATACTGTATATATTATTAACCATGTACATGCCACTAGTCTATATCAGGACCTTAGCTTTTAGTATTGATATTGTAGGTAACAGTAACCAGGTGTAGACAATTAACATAACATTAATCCATATTTTCAAGGTATAATATTTTTATTAATTTAGAAAAAATTATGATCTATCTTTTACTAACAACATAAGAAGTTAAATATAAAATCTCAACACATGGCATACCAATT
The DNA here is from genome assembly GCA_034641835.2 of Pinus albicaulis. NCBI lineage: Eukaryota > Viridiplantae > Streptophyta > Pinopsida > Pinales > Pinaceae > Pinus > Pinus albicaulis. The sequence goes on from CM076572.1 coordinate 221,353,231, forward strand.
TGTAAAGATCAATTTTACTCCCAAGAAGAGACCAATATTCCACAGTGTTGACAACCTCTTGTCACACTAGTGATGACAATTTTAAGCCTACTCTCCCCAACAAATTTTGTAAAGACATCCCGTTATTATGGGTTGTTATTTCCCATATCCTAGGCTTTACTTTTTTTTTCCATAAAATTTTACTTTAAAAATCATTTTTCCTCAGCGTGTTTTTTCTTACCTCTTCCTAGAAAATTTCCTTTTTAATAGGGATTTTTCTTAGATATTTTTCTCCCATCTAATTTAATATTTATATTTTTCTACAAAAGATTTTTTTGGATAATTTTGGGAAAGTTTCAAATTCTATCCTATCCTCATGGATAAGAATTTCATGATCTCAATTACTCCATCTTTACAAAATTTCCATAACTTTTATAAATAATTATTAATTTAAAATATTTATGCCAACACCATAATGTTCCATAGGTCCACCTATACCTTGGCCTTATTTAGATAAAAATAAAAGTTGTAAACACTGGGTATTAAAGAAATCATGAAAACAACAATTATAGAATTCCATGTTTTTATAAAACTTTGGTTTAAAATATGGAAAAAAACATTGGTTTTAGTGCACAAGTAGTACATGAGTAAAAAACGATTATTATAGTCCCTATGATCCAAAGGGGAAATAACTAATAATATGAATTTAATTGACATGTCGTGGTTGAGTGATTTTATGCGTTTAAATTGGAAGACATATGGGGATTGAATATTGAGTTAATAATTCAATATATATCACATTTTAGTGTGGCGAGTAATCGCATTCAGAAGGAAGGATAACTCAAAGGCAATAAACATCGGTTGCAATCAACGAGGATGATTTGATTTGATGTGTTTGACCACTAAACTCATTTATATTTTAAATTCAAACTGAACTAGTAAATTTCATTAATAGCTTTCAACTTACACACAAACAAGACATATGGGTTTAATTATTATGCTATTGGGTGGTTTCAAGAATTAAGATTAAGAATGGCGGTTTTAATAAATATATTGGTGGGAAATTTTAGGAGTCAATATTAAGCTGATGAAAGAGAGTTAGATTATTATAACTACTATGTATTTTATATATAAGGTTAATGCAAAAGACAACATGTAAAAAATGAATACACCAAACTCAAATTTATTTATATCTGCAATCCTCAGGAGTGAAATCATCTAGTATTGTCAACAAATTATTTACTATTTCCGCAATAATAATTCATGTAAGGAAGGTGCGTTACCATAATAATATTTATTTAAATAATTTCAAAACCCTTAGGTTAATTGAATAAATTGGTTGTTTGATTTGAAAAATGGGTGAGTTAAAGAAATTATGAGATATAATGAAGGAGTTTATTTGTATAACTATGATTAATGTAAAAGAATAATGTCATAAGGTTATAACACAAAGAAATATTAAGTTAATATAAAGCACAATGCACAGTTAGATAAAATCCATAAACATGGGTGTGAGAAGTTAGGGTAGAATGACCAATAAAATATTATTGGAGCCAAATCATAAATATGACGTATAAAACAACTGGTGAAAATTTGAATTTAAAATAATGGTTGGCACATAGGTTTAAAGTAATCTAGAAGGGAGAAGTAGAGTAATAAACTTTATAAAACTAGTTAGAGAGGTATATGTTTCCGTGGATACGTGGAATGGAAATTTGTAGTAAACATTTTATTTATTTTTACAATGTTTTATCCTTTAAACTCACAGTATCATTAATGATCATATTCCTTTCATCACGCAGTGTCTCTTCTAGTCCTTTCATCACTTTAATTTTTGGTACAGTGTATAATTGCAATGGGAGAAAAAAAAGAAACAAGTTAATGAAAATAATTTGTTTATCACAACAATTAAGACATGTGAATAGATTTCGGAATTAAAAAATTATATAAATCATACCACTATTTAAAATTGAACTCCATTAGAAAAAAAGTTAAATAAGTGAACCATCATGTTCTTGAAGATATTTTCTAATTCTACTCATACATTGAAGAATACATGCATAGAAACACGAATATATATAGTGGACGAGGATAAAAATGTTGATACATGATAAAAAGTTGACATATACATAGTAATTCCTCTTCTCGCTTCGACAAGTATAAGGATTATTGCATATATATTGCGCTCTTGATACCAATGGCTACAGGGTTTCTCACCCCTAAACCATGTACTTGATACATTAGTTACATATAGAGATATTATCAATTCATTCAACTTTCAAATTTCTATTGATGCTTTTTTCACAAATTTATGATACATGTATTTTCATGCCACATTTCAAATACATGTTTTTTTTAAAGTAGAATCATGTTTTTTCTAGTAAATTACAAAATGAATTGTTACCACATTCACATTATAACTCACTCATTACCTAATCCATTCCTTGTCAAATTTTCATTTTGTAACATCTCCCGATTGATCTCGGGTAAAATACATAGAAATATAGTCTTAAATTCAAACACAAGTAGCTAGAAGATGTTACATTTATCATGATATCATTTACCCCATAGTTCCTTAAGAATTGTATCTTTGTGGCTTGTTTGTTCCCTACAATATATTATCATGCATTAAAAATCCCTCAATCTACATGGACCTGTTGTACTGTACAACAACCCTGCCCATTTCAAAATTTTTATATTAAATTTTATAAGAAATGGGTCCCCTTTTCCTTTTCTTTTAGATTCAATAATTTTTCCTAGCTTCACTTATTGCAAAGATTAAAGAAAGACCTTTGTATATATGTAAATATTAAAATAAAATCAAATGAATCATAAAACAAAGCAAGGCCTAAACATAATCCTTTATCACATTTTCACAAAGTATGAAAGGAATAGCTCGATATTTCATTTGCCCAAAAGTTTCGATGCGATAAAGTGAATCACTTAATCGCATATCACATAGGAAAAAATTCAAAAGCCTTCTCCATCATTCTGATGTGATAGATCAGATCGCAAAAGCGCATATCGCACTAAACATACGGCTAATTCTTCCCTTCGAAAATTCCCGATGTGATGAAGTCTTATCGCAATCGCAAATTGGAAAAGTCATATCACAAATGGCTCCTTTTGAAAAAGTTTCGATGCGATGAAGTCTTATCACAATTGCAAATCGACGAAAAACTTAATACATCCTTATGCGTTCATTTCAAAAGTTCCAATGTGATATAATAAAAACAAATGCTCATCGCTCATCACTCATCTCTCCAAATCATATCACTCATCAGAAATCGCAATCAGAAGCTTCAAATGGTAATCTTTAAACCGAGACTTTGAGTTTTCCAATCCCCGATGTACGATCATCATTGATCGGAAACCAAATAAATCATGACATTAACTCAAATGTGAATGCGTGATGTGACTTTCCATAACGGCATTTAATTTTTAAGATGAAAATCATCAAGTCAAGTTCATAAACAAAATCCTTCACAGATCGTTCTTATTTAAATGATTTCCTTTTTTGACGTTGTTCATTCTTCATCGTTTTCCTTACGATTCTAAGAGAATTTTCCATCATTTCCCACTTATTTACAGATCTGTAGAACAGCTATTCCGCCTATTTGCAGACCTATTAAAACTCTTCCAGTCAGAGAAAATTTTGAAGAAGCTTAAAAAAGAAAAGGTTACCACCATCCCAAAAGAAAATTCAGCCAAAGTCAAGTTAATAACCGATACTACATGCCTTGGTCTCAGAAAGATGTCTTGGGAAGAAGTTTATAATCTACTCGAAGCTGAAAATCCCACTGTGACATAAGAAAAAGTGACAGTGCCAGATGAGGACTCAGAATCAGAAGATAATCCCCTTAAATAACTGGCAGACTCCTATCTTCATAGAGTAGAGGCTCGAGAAAACGTATTTCTGTACTATGATTTAATACGATGGGTAATAGAGGGCATAAACATCACAGACAGAGCATTTTTCACAGCTGGTGGAAAGATGTTCAGATCATTTAAATCAGAATATATCAGGGAAATTTATCATATACCAGAGCCTCAGAAGATCTACAACAAATAATTTCTAGAGGATTTCGCTTCAAAAAATGAAATAGAGTCAGACCTTATTAGAGAATGGAGGCAAACTCCATAGAAACACAAGCATGAATCCTCAGGTATGTACTCTGTAAAATCTCTAGCACCTCCCTATTGCTACACTGCGGCCATGATATGCAAACTATTTGGGTTTGCCAATTCTGCAAGGTTTTCTATTGAAATGGTACCTCTGATTGATACTGTCGTGAATTATTATATTATGGATTGGTCAGTCATCCTATCTGATAAGATAGCAAATAAAATTCTTGATTATAGAAGGAATAGGCATATGTCTGCCGAAATGACACCCCCATTTCATCTGTGTGCTTACATTATAGATGCCATATAATTCAATTCTGAATTTCCCATTTTAGGATGGAAATGGACTCCTCAAGACCCCTCTCTTATCCATATCTATCATAAATATTTGTGGAAAGCCCATTACAGAAACCATGTATATAAGATTTGCCATGGATTTATGTTGCCCATTCATCGAGCCATTTTTAACAAACCCTCTCCGCAGCTATCAAATAAGGCCAACCTTGACTTAACCCTAATTGGAAACTGGTTTGGAGAGGAGAATTTCACTTACATCCAAATATTCAGAAGTGTAACAAATCCTCATGTTTTTTCCTCTATACATTCCTGATAAATTACTAGCTCAGGAAATTTCCTATCAGATTACAGAGAATGGTTTGTCCAGGAATCTTAAGACCTCCAAGAAACAAATGTGGCCTACATTTCCTCTCAAAAGTGGATCTTACACTCTCAATGATTTCAAGCATGCAGAGAAAGAGGCCTTGAAAATTAAACAACTCAAACTAGCATTCATCGCCCCAAGGCAATATGACCCGAAGAAAATCGCCCTTATTGTTACATCTATGGTACAAATTGCCAAGTTTGAACATGAAGATGATAGTTTCGATTACCTATTTGTCTCAGCTGAAGGTTTTGCACAAGTTCAGCAAAAAGAAAGTTCAAAACTGGAAACAAGTGATATGAAGAAAATCACGCTTTACAGGAACAAGAGGTTACTAACAATCCCTCTTGACCAGCTACAAACGACTCCTCTGCTAGCCCATGAAGAACAAAAAGAAGAAAAGGGAAAAAAGAGTGATATTCAAACTCAACAAGTAAACACAGGAAAGAAGGCTAACATCTCCTCCAATATTGATATACATGTTAATTCAAAATAAGGTGAACAGTTCGATCAACAGATCCAAAGACAATGATTTTCAGAAGTTGAATACCACACAAACATCTATCATCATAGTTAAAGAGACAATCGGTAATATCAACACTCTAGATGTTGAAATTATTCCTGAGAATCCATCTAAGGAGATTATATTAAAATTTGAAGATATACCACCTTTTGAAATTTTCTACAGTCCAAAGCATAGAGTTGTGGTTAAGAGGCAAATAAAGAAAAGAAAACTTGACCACAATCTATTATCATCTTCCCAGGCCGAATTGATGGATGTTGTTTGGAAAAACTCCAAGATTGATCCTTCAGAGGACTTAACAAAACTATCTCAGTAAACAAGGGCCTATAGAGCAGCAACCATAGATAAAGCTTCTGAGGTAAATTTGTTAATAAAGGAAAAGGACCGAAGAATAGTGCAGCTAGGGTAGCAATTAGTTGAAGAAAGACAACAGAATGAAGAACTTAAAGAAAATTTAAATTCTGAAAGACAAAATTTTGACCAGCAAGCTATACAAAAACAACAACAACTAACCCAGGAGGTAAATGAATTACAGACATTGCTTTAAAGAGAAAAAAAGGCCAAGGAGGAACATGATACAATATTGAAAGAAAAACTGCAAAGATTTAAAGATTATCCTGAGGTAGATCAATTCAAGAAGGAAACCCATGAATCAAATAAAATGCTATCATTACAGCTTGATATTTTATCTCAGAAGATAACAATGGTTCATCCTTTATGTTAAATAACCATGTCACTTGCAGAGAAAAAAACAAACTCAAGACTTGAATTTGAATATGCCGATGAGAAAATCTCATGATTTCTCACATGGAAAGAAACAGATCAAGGAATTGCAGCTAATTTGCCTAAAATTCAAGAAGCACATAAAGAAATTATGTTTGCAGAGTAGGAGGCATAGTTAATTAAAACATGGAGAGCCATTTCCAGGGCAAGAGTTTTAATGAACAATGTGGTAGAGTTAATCAATGATAACCTACATACTGCTAACTTAATCTCCAATCAAATTCCAGGACAACTTCTGAAGGTCAAAGAGTTAGAAAAACAATGGGAGCAAGAATTGAAAAGCATGTACCAACAAATTGATGCAATAAAAGAGCTAACATGGGATACATTCTGGTCATATCTAGTCAAACCACACAGCCATCAATTGACTATGAAATGCCTCTCCCATGCTATTGCTAATATGCTTCCAGAATTTTCTGATGCCACCTACACCGATAAACTACATTCTTGTTTGAGTTCATAAACGAAATACTTCGCAGATTATTCTTCTTTAAATGATTCCCTTTTTTGACGATGTTCATTCTTCATTGTTTTCCTTACGATTCTAAGAGAATATTTCATCATTTCCCACTTTTTTACAGATCTATAGAACAGCTATTCCGCCTATTTGCAAACCTGTTAAAACACTTCCAGTAAGAGAAAACGTCGAAGAACCTTAAGAAAGCAAAGGTTACCACCATCCCAAAGGAAAATCTAGCCAAAGTCAATTTAATAACTGATACTACATGCCTTGGTCTCGGAAAGATTTCTTGGGAAGAATTTTATAATCTGCTCGAAGTTGAAAATCCCACTGTGACAAAAGAAAAAGCGACAGTGCCAAATGAGGACTCAGAATCAGAAGATAATCCCCTCAAAGAACTGGCAGACTCTTATCTTCGTAGAGTAGTGGCTCGAGAAAACGTATTTCCGTACTATGATTTAATACGATGGGTAATAGAGGGCATAAACATCACAGACAGAGCATTTTTCACAACTGGTGGAAAGATGTTTGGATCGTTTAAATCAGAAGATATCAGGGTAATGTATCATCTACCAGAGCCTCAGAAGATCTAAAACAAATAATTTCTAGAGGATTTCTCTTCAAAAAATGAAATAGAGTCAGACCCTAATAGAGAATGGAGAAACGCTCCAGAGAAACACAAGCATGAATCCTGAGGTATGTACTGTATAGAATCTCTAGCACCTCCCTATTGCTATGCTGCTGCCATGATATGTAGACTATTTGGGATTTTCAATTCTGCAAGGTTTTCTATTGAAATGGTACCTCTGATTGATACTACCGTGAATTCTTGTATTATGGATTGGTCAATCATCCTATCCAATAAGATAGAAAATAAAATTCTTGATTATAGAAGGAATAGGCATATGTTGACCGGAACGACACCCCTATTTCATCTGTGTGATTACATTATAGATGTCATATGCTTCAATTCTGAATTTCCCATTTTAGGATGGAAATGGACTCCTCAAGACCCCACTCCTATCCCTATCTATCATAAATATTTGTGGAAAGCCCATTACATAAACCATGTATATAATATTTTCCATGGATTTATGCTGCCCATTCATCAAGCCATCTTTAACAAACCCTCTCCGCGGCTATCAGATAAGGCCAACCTTGACTTAACCCTAATTGGAAACTGGTTTGGAAAGAAGAATTTCACTTACATCCAAATATTCAGAAGTGTAACCAATCCTCATCTTTTGCCTCTATACATTCCTGATAAATTACTAGCTCAAGAAATTTCCTATCAGATTACAGAGAATGGTTTGTCCAGGAATATTAAGACCTCCAAGAAACAAATGTGGCCTACATTTCCTCTCAAAAATGGATCTTAAACTCTCAATTATTTCAAGCATTCAGAGAAAGAGGCCTTGAAAATTAAACAACTCAAACTAGCATTCATCACCCCAAGGCAATATGACCTGAAGAAAATTACCCTTAATGTTACATCTATGGTACAAATTGCCAAGATTGAACATGAAGATGATAGTTTCGATGACCTATTTGTCTTAGTTGAAGGTTTTTCACAGGTTCAGCAAAAAGCAATTTCAAAACTGGACACAAGTGATATGGAGAAATTCACGCTTTACAGGAACAAGAGGTTACTAACAATCCCTCTTGACTAGCTACAAATGACTCCTCTGCTATCCCATGAAGAACAAAAAGAACAAAAGGGAAAAAAGAGTGATATTCAAACTGAACAAGTAAACACATGAAAGAAGGCTGAAAGCTCCTCTGAAATTGATATATATGTTATTTCGAAAGAAGGTGAACAGTTCGATCAACAGATCCAAAGACAGAATGATTTTCAAAAGTTGAATACCACACAAACATATATCATCACAGTTAAAGAGATAATCGGTAATACCAACACTCTAGATGTTGAAATTATTCCTGAGAATCCATCTGAGGAGATTTTATTAAAAGTTGAAGATATACCACCTTTGGACATTTTCTATAGTCCGAAGCATAGAGCTGTGTCTAAGAGGCAAAGAAAGAAAAGAAAACTGGACCACAATCTATTATCATCTTCCCAAGCCGAATTGATGGATGTTGTTTGGAAAAACTCCAAGATTGATCCTTCAAAGGACTTACCAAAACTATCTTAGTATGCAGGGGCCTATACAACAGCAACCATAGATAAAGCTTCTGAGGTAAATTTTTTAATAAAGGAAAAAGACCAAAGAATAGTGCAGCTAGAGCAACAATTAGTTGAAGAAAGAAAGCAGAATGAAGAACTTAAAGAAAAGTTAAATTCTGAAAGACAAAAGCTTGACTAGCAAGATATACAAAAACAACAACAACTGACCCAGGAGGTAAATGAATTACAGACATTGCTTCAAAGAGAAAAAGCGGCCAAGGAGGAACATGATGCAATATTGCAAGAAAAACTGTAAAGATTTAAAAATTATCCTAGGGTAGATCAATTCAATAAGGAAGCCCTTGAATCAAATAAAATTTTATCATTACAGCTTGATATTTTATCTCAGAAGATAACAATGGTTCATCCTTTATGTGATATAACCATGTCACTTGCAGAGAAAACAACAAACTCAAGACTTGAATTTGAAGATGCCGATTATAAAATATCAGGATTTCTCACATGGTAGGAAATAGATCAAGGAATTGCAGCTAATTTGCCTAAAATTCAAGAAGCACATAAAGAAATTCAGTTTTCAGAGTGGGAGGCACAGTTAATTAAAACAAAAAGCGCCATTTCCAGGGCAAGAGTTTTAATGAACAATGTGGTAGAGTTAATCAATGATAACCTACATACTGCTAAATTATTCTCCGATCACATTCTAGGACAACTTCCAAAGGTCAAAGAGTTAGAAAAACAATGGGAGCAAGAATTGAAAATCAGGTACCAACAAATTGATGCAATAAAAGAGCTGACATGGGATACATTCTAGTCATATCTAGTCAAACCACACAGCCAGCAATTGACTATGAAATGCCTCTCCCATGTTATTGCTAATATGCTTCCAGAATTTTCTGATGCCACCTACACCGGTCAACTACATTCTCGTTTGAGTCATCCACCAGAAGTCAAAGATATGTTATCGATATTCCAGCTACACACATAAGATACGTAGGAAGTATATAAGATCTATTCTGATGGGAACTGCCAATCTATTTCTATAAAATCTCATCCCCAGATTTCATGATTTGGTATTTACAAAAGAATCTAAGCGATGTTTAAGATAGTTTGTTAGAATTTTTAGTGCTATTTAAACCCCTTTCATGTATTTAGAAAGGGTTCCTGAATTTGTAATAATTTTCGACTTGGAAGATACACTTTTGTACTTCTAAAATATATTATTTTATGATGGATCACATTCTGTGATTTTTTTAGGAATCATTTTTAAGAGTCTGCACTTTTGCATCTTGGAGATAGTTCTAAAATAAAGAATAGGATCGGAGTATCAATTTGCATCAAAGAATTTTAAATGTATCTAGTATTTCTATCATTTTTGTTTCAGTTTTCTTATGCGATGAAATATTTCTATTAAAATTTTCTATGGTTTATATATATGTTTCTAAAACATTTCTCTGTTATATCATTTATGGAAATATAGAAATGCTATCTTTCATAGTATGTATAGGCAATATAGAAATATAGATCTGCGAATACGATACGTTATTATAACTCTATTTAACTTCTTAAACAGATTTACCATCATATGAAATTTCATCTTTCTTTTAAATAAATAATTCATCTTTATGATTGTTTGTTTAATTGAAATTATTCTTAAATCATGTTCATCTTTAATACTCGGGTTAGTTTAGATTTATTTGTATTTATCAAGCGGTAGATTAAATATCAAAATTTCATCATATATTATACAAACACCTCACCACAAACTCATTCCATTTATTATTGGGAAACCGGTCCCATATTATCCAGTCGGAACCACTATTATAAATGGAAAAGGAGCTCTACTAAGGTCTAGACTGGGTGGTCTCCCAAATGTTTGAAGCTAGGATTTCATGGGCTTCAACATTTTTGGCGCTATAAGGAGGGCCCTAAGCTGTGAATGGCAAGTAAATCCAAATCCATAGGCCATTTCGAGAGCAATTCACCCTCATCACCTTCTTCAACTTCTCCTTCATCTCAAATCTCAAGGGAAGAAGTTGAAAAGAAAATTACTACACCCACTGCCAAAACCCTAAATATATCAGAGGAATCATATTTTGAATCTCCTGAGGTACAATCATTAATTCATAAACTTGAAGGGTTTTCATATCGCAAGAATAATTTGAGCTATCCCAAGGCAATGTGACTTCACAATACGTTCCTTCCCAACCTCTTACTAGACTACAGAGTGAAAAGTTTAGCATTTCACCAACTGAACTTCCTCTACCAAGTAGAAAAAGAGCTAGAAAAACACCCTATGAGTCAGATAGTGATACTATATCATCAATATCTTCTACATATTTCGTATCATTTCCATCTACTTCCTAACTTCAAATCATAATCCAGAAAGGTACAGTTGTTTCAACAGAACCTACTCAAACAATTTCAACTGTTCCTCCAACTTCCTCTACCATTAGTACAATGATGGCACAAAGACCATAGACTAATCCAGGAGCTGTTACAATGCCTACACCTTTGAGTCAATTACCAGCTAATCCTGAAAAATAGTTACCAAAGTTTAGTCCAGACCTTGGCATACTAGCTGAAGAACGCATTAACAACTTCATGTTGTCTATAAATTTAAATGGAGTAACACAAGAAGATGATGTGGTCAGACTATTCCCATACACATTGCAAGGAGCGGCAAGATCTTGGTATTTTACATTACCATCGAGATCCATTACTAGTTGGGATATTTTTCAAGAACAATTCCTAACCAAGTTCGGAGATGAAAGGTAAATAGAAACTTTGATTAATTATCTCTCCAATTTGAGGGAAGAATCCAAAGAACTCATCAAAGACTTCAACTCTCGATTTAACAAGTTGTTGAATAAAATTCCTACAGCATCAAAACCTAGTGAACAAGTTCGAAGTGAATGGTATATATCAGTTTTTCCTTCAAATATAGCTATCTTTGTAGATAGAGCTGCTAAACCTACACTAGCTGAAAACATGAAAGAAGAAATCGCAGTAGAAATATGTATCATTGCTTTAGATAAAAAGAATGCTAATGAGGAGAGAAAATCCAAAAAATTTAGTTTCGAAGATGATTCAAAGAAGAAAGCACCTAAAGATCCATATGATATGGAAGGATTACAAAAATTCCTGAAGACTATGTCCAATGAAATGGTTGAAATTAAAAAACAGGTAGCTGAAACTTCCCCTAAAAGGCCCTTTAGGAATTTTAAGAGGAATCAGACAACTGAATCTAAACCACCTAATGAAATATCTAATGCAGAGTCAGATTTAGAGGAAGAGGAAGAAGAAGATACACTTCTATCATCAAAATAAAATGAAGAAGAATAATTGGTTGAATTCCATGGGATGTGGGATTTTATTTTGCCTAACTCAAATAATGAAAATGAACAAGAAGCTCTCCCAGTGAGTAAAAGAAGTAAGAGTGCAGCAAAACCTGTTCAAACATCTCCCAAGAAGAAAAATTCAACTCCGATTACTAAAGATAAAAATCCTCTAAAGAAAGCTTCTCCTTTGCCTACCCAAAATCAATCATCATCTTCTAATTCTCCATCAACATCTAAAATGCTAGTAGTGTCTGATTCTATGGATTATAAAATTATAGAATATATGAAGAAGACCAGAGAAAATATTTATTTACATGAACTTGGCAAGCTCAAGCATCAACAAAAGCTGTTGTTGAAAGAATTAAATGTAGTGCCTACTTCTCCCCTTCCAAATGGGGTAATATCCAAAGCATCCAAAGGATCAGGTAAACTACCCGATAAAGTAGATGCTACTGATACTGTTTTAATTGGAGATAGGTCTAATTCACAGACACCTCCTTTCCTCTTAATGTACGATATCTTTAATAAGAATTTACATAACTTCTTGATAGATTCAGGAGCATCAGCAAACATAATGCCAGCCTCAGTGTGCTCTAAATTAAACATTGAACCCCAAAAATCTACAATTCATATTGTCGAATTAGATTGAACTAAAGTGCAAGTTTTAGGAGAGATTAATTTAGTCACTATTAGGCTAGCAGTTGATCCAAGAATAGTTCAGAGAATTGATATATTGATTGCTGACATCCCTAAGTTTTATGGTTTGATCTTAAGCAGGGATTGTTCTGACAAACTCCATGGATACATTTCTACCAATTGGTCTCACATGTGGCTTCCCTATAAATGGAAACCTAATCAAATTAAGATTGAGCTGGAGAAACACATGACTCATAAAGTAACAGAGTTTGAACATGAAAATCAACCTGTAGCTTTCAATAATAACATTGCTGGAAATTACTCAGTCGAATCATTCTTTGAAAATTTTAATGCTCAACAATCACCTTTCTCTGTAAATAGTTTCACTTCACAAGTTGAAAATTTCTCACGTACTGATACTTCAAGATGTATTAATATTGCTGATCAATCTATAAATAAATCTATAGATAAATCTTTATTTTGGTTTTTTTATTTTTATGGATCAAAGTCCAATGATGGTGCAAGAGCAGGATGCATTTTAGTTAATCCAGAAGGGGAAAAAAATATGTTTTCATGCACTCTATAATTTGAGTGTACAAATAACACTGCAGAATATGAAGCCTTGATTCAAGGACTTTATAAAACAATAGGGATGAATGTCAAATATCTGAAGGTATATGGTGATTCTGAAATTGTCATCAGACAAGTAAGAAATACTATTCATTGTCTTTCAGGTCATCTTAAACATTACCAAACCCTTGTTCAAGATCTTACAACTCATTTTATAGAATTCAATATTTCCCCTATTCCTAGATCTCAGAATTCAGCAGCTGATTTATTAGCTAATGTTGCTTCTAAACTCCTTCCAGCTGAGGATTATAGTCCAAATAGGTTTTCAGTTGAATAAATATTTCGACCATCTTTCCCTGATAATGTTACCAACTGGCGAGTGTTTAATCATGATGAAGATATCATGAACTTCTTAACCTTGGAGAAATCTTATGATGATAAAATAATTGATGAAAGTGATCATGATCTTCAAATAAAATTAAAAAAACAATGAAAATTTTATTCCGAAATCTGTAGTGAAACTTGAAGATCTCTATGATATCAAAGATAGATTCAAAAAGGTTACTAATGCCAAACTTCAAAGTTCAAATTTAAATTTTGAGTTGATAAATCTTGGTACTGAATCTAAACCACAAAATGTCAATCTAGGACTCGTGATAACACAAGAAGAAAGGTTTTCTTTAATCAAAATTATAAACAAATAGAAAAGTGTTTTTGCTTGGAATTACGAAGATTGAGAACTTATGATACTTCTATCATTCAGCATACAATTCCAATGATCTCCAATGTAAAACCAATTCAACAAAAGTTAAGGAAGATTCATCCCAACTTGGAAAACCAAATTAAAACAGAGTTGAATAAACTCTTGAAAGCCAAAATTATCTTCCCTATTAGACATTCGAATTGGGTTTCAAATTTGGTACCTGTTAGGAAGAAGAATGGAGATATTAGGATTTTTATAGATTTTAGAAATCTCAACAAGGCGTTTCAAAAGGATACTTTCCCATTACCTACAATGGAACAGATACTTCAAGCAGTAGCAGGTTCTGAATTAATGCCTTTTCTTGATGGTTTTTCAGGATATAATCAGGTATTGGTGCATCCCGATGATAGACTGAAAACCACATTCAGAACCAAATGGGGAACATATGCCTACCAAAAAATTCCTTTTGGTTTGATAAATGCTGGAGCTACCTTCCAAAGAGCCATTGATATAGCTTTCAAATGTTTGATTAATAGGTTAGTTGTTGTCTACTTAGATGACATAGCTATCTATTCAAAGAAAAGAACTAACCATCTACATGATTTAAAACAGATCTTTGAATGATGTAAAAGGTATGGCATTTCTTTGAATCCAAAAAAATCATTCTTTGCTCTTAATGAAGGGAAACTCTTAGGATTTATTGTATCTAAAGATGGCATATATATTGACCCTGACAGAATAAAGGAAATTTATGATATCCCTTTGCCACATAACAAGAAATCCATGCAGTCAGTTTTAGGAAAGATAAATTTTGTAAAGAGATTTGTTCCTATTTTTTCTCATATAGTTTTACCTTTACAGATAATGATTAGGAAGAATTCAGTTTTCAAATGGGGACATAAAGAAAAGGAAGCCTTTAATTCAATCAAACATGCAATTATTAATGCTCCAACATTGATTACTCCTAATTTTTCTAATCATTTTATTTTGTGTACATTAGGTACCACTAAAACATCTTATGCTGCCATTTTGACACAACTAAATGATCAATAGATTGAAGCACCTATCTCCTTCTTTAGTTCAAATCTGCAAGGATCTGAACTTAACTACTCAGAATTAGAAAAACAAGCTTTTGCTGTGTTTAAATCTATCAAACATTTTAGGTCATTTCTCCTAAAAACACATACAAAATTCATTGTCCCATTTTCTGCAGTGAGACAATTGCTAGTACAAAGGGAAGTAGGAGAAAAAACAGCCAATTGGGTAAAAACCTTACAAGAATATGATATTGAAATTAAACCAGCTAAAATTGTTAGAGGACAAGTTTTTTGCAGGTTATTAGTAGGAGCTTCTAATATTCCAGAAGATCAAGATCAAGTTAATACTTTTCAAATTAATGAGATAAGTATCATAAACTCTGAATCTCATTATGTTGATATGATCTTTTACTTAAAAAATGGGTATTCTCCTCCTAATCTCAGTTATAAAACAAAGTGTGATTTAAGATTAAAAGCTAAAAACTTTGAGATCATTGATGATTTGTTATTCAGAAGAAATTATGATTCCATTTTTCTAAGATGCCTAGAGAAAATTGAAGCATACAAGGTTTTGCAGGAGTTACATGATGGACCAGTAGGTGAACATTTTGGAGGAGATACTACAGCTCACAAGATAATTCATGCTGGATATTACTGGCCTACTTTATTTAAATATTCCCATGACTATGTAAGGAAATGTAAGACTTGCCAAACTCCCAGTGGAAGACAACAAAAACCAGCCTTTCCTTTACAACGAGTAAGCATTGAGCAACCATTTGAACAATAGGGACTTGATATTATTGGAGAAATTGTTCCACATTCTTCCAAGCAACACAAATACATCCTTACAGTAATGGATTACTTCACAAAATGGGTAGAAGAAATTCCTTTAAAAGTAGCCAATTCTGATGAAATCATTGAATTTATTGATCAATTCATCATTTCCAGGTTTGGTGTACCTAATGCCCTTGTTTTTTATAATGCATATTATTTTTCTTGAAATAGTATAATGGAATTTGCTCTCAAAAGAGGTTTCAAATTAAAATATTCTGCAAATTATTACCCCCAAGGTAATGGTTTGGCAGAATCAACTAATAAAAATATCATTAAAATCATCAAAATAACGATAGATCAAAATCAAAATAATTAGCATAAGTCTTTGATTTTTGCAGTATGGACTGATCGTATAACTCATAAATCTTCAATCATTACTTCACCTTTTAATATTGTGTATGAGAAAGAAGCTGTAATACCTTCAAACCTAGCACTCCCATCTCTAGCTCTAGTACAATTTTATTGAAGAAAGTCCTTCATCTTTTGTCCAACTAAGATTTGATCAAATCCTCAAATTAGATGAAGAAAGAGAAAAAGCTAAAATCACTCATGCTAAACATCAGCAACTTATAAAATCTTCTTTTGATTCAAATTCTACTAGATCTAAAACATTACAAATCGGTGATCTTGTTTTGAAATGGGACAAAGCACACGAAGATAAAGGAAAACATACTAAATTTCAAAAAATGTGGCTTGGACCATTCCAAATCATTGAAAATATAGGCTCATCAACATTCATATTACAAGATCTAACAAGAAAGAGAGATTCCCTTCCTATGAATGGGCTTATTTTGAAAAAAATATTTTCCTTAGAAGGCAACCCCTTCCTACCTATACATATTCATTATGCAACTTTGTTTGTTTTACAAATAGTGTTGTTAAAATTCTTCCATTGACCTTTTACCATTAAAAATATCTCTAAGAAAATACTGTGAATACTTGTTTATGTAGATATAAATTTTTAAGGAAGTGATTACAGTTTTGGAAAGTTAAAAATAAAATTTGAGACTCTGAAAACTTATTTTAATATTTTCAAGATCTTCCGAAACCTTGAAAATATTGTAAATCATTCGAAAGTTTATAAAGTAGAGAGAGGTTATTTATAAAAACTAAATACTTTTTCCAAATTTTGGCACTTAAAACTATAAAAGGTCATCCATTGACTCTTAAGGAGAGAATCATTCACGCCATACACTAAGGTTATGATTTTTTAGAATGTAATTCTAAAAATTGTGTGTCTAAGACAAAAGGTAAGAGGTCTCATCACGAGCCTGCTTACCATGATCATAGGGACGTAATCAAACTGAAATTACCACTAGTGCATACCAAAACAGGGTAATGGCTTATAATCATAAGACAAGGGATCTCATCACGAGCCAGCTTGTTTAGTTTAGTTACAACCAGTGAATGGCATTGTTATCAGCTGGCTCCCAAACCAGGACAATGGATTTTAAGTTAAAAAGAGTAAAAGAAACAAAAGATAGAATATATTTATGAATTTATCTTTTAAAAAGTTATACTCTTGGATGGATGGGATAATGGATGATTAATGGTTAAAAGGTAACCCTATCGAGACTATATACGTTTGCGGGCAACAGAGGCACTACCTATGACAAAAGAGTAAACTACAAAGCTAAGTTGGAAAAGCCCCCTACTTTATCTTTATCAACCAATCAAAGCTTGATTAAACTAAAAATGTTTTTATTTTTACAGGGATTAAAAAGAAATTGTAAATGATTCTTATTTTCATTTAGAGTTAGATTTTATTTAAATTTTTCTAAGATATTTTTCTTTGTCTTTAAACTTTTACCTACAAGAGATGTAGTGTTCACTTTATTTTTCAGAGATAATTTTTTCTCCGAGTGAATCACCAATTGTTGTATTGTACAACAACCCTCCCCATTTCAAAATTTTTATATTAATTTTTATAAGAAATGGGTCCCTTTTTCTTTTTCTTTTAGATTCAATAATTTTTCCTAGCTTCACTTATTGCAAATATTAAAGAAAGAACTTTGTATATATGTAAATGTTAAAATAAAATAAAATGAATCATAAAACAATGCAAGGCCTAAACATAAGCATTTATCACATATTCAAAAAGTGTGAAAGGAATCGCTCGATATGTCATTTGCCCAAACGTTTCGATGCGATAAAGTGAATCGTTTAATCACATATCACATAGGAAAAAATTCAAAAGCCTTCTTCATCATTCCGATGTGATAGATTAGATCGAAAAAGTGCATATCGCACTAAACATACGACTAATTCTTCCCATCAAAAATTCCCGATGTGATGAAGTCTTATCGCAATCACAAATCGACAAAGTCATATCACAAATGGCTCCTTTTGAAAAAGTTTCGATGCGATGAAGTCTTATTGCAATCGCAAATCGGCGGAAAACTTAATACATCCTTATGCATTCATTTCAATAGTTCCGACGCGATAGAATAAAAACAAATGCTCATCGCTCCAAATCATATCACTCATTGGCAATAGCAATCGGAAGCTTCAAACAGTAATCTTTAAACCAAGACTTTGAGTTTGTCGATCCCCAATGTACGATCATCATTGATCGGAAATCAAATAAATCATGACATTAACTCAAATGCGAATGCGTGATGTGACTTTCCATAATGCCATTTAATTTTTAAGATGAAAATCATTAAGTTAAGTTCATAAATGAAATCCTTCGCAGATTTTTCTTCTTTAAATGATTTCCTTTTTTGATGTTGTTCATTCTTCGTTGTTTTCCTTACGATTCTAAGAGAATTTTCCATCATTTCCCACTCTTTTACAGATCTGTAGAACAGCTATTCCGCCTATTTTCAGACCTGTTAAAACGCTTCCAGTCAGAGAAAATGTCGAAGAAGCTTAAGAAAGAAAAGTTTACCACCATCCCAAAGGAAAAGCGGACCAAAGTCAAGTTAATAACCGATACTACATGCCTTGGTCTCGAAAAGATGTCTTGGGAAGAATTTTATAATCTGCTCGAAGCTGAAAATCCCACTGTGTCAGAAGAAAAAGCGACAGTGCCAAATGAGGTCTCAGAATCAGAAGATAATCCCCTCAAAACTAGTAGACTCTTATCTTCATAGAGTAGCGGCTCGAGCAAACATATTTCTGTACTATGATTTAATACGATGGGTAATAGAGGGCATAAACATCACAAACAAAGCATTTTTCACAGCTGGTGGAAAGATATTCAAATCATTTAAATCAGAATATATCATGGCAATGTATCATCTACCAGAGCCTCAGAAGAGATCTCTACAAAAAATAATTTCTAGAGGATTTCACTTCAAAAAACGAAATAGAGTCAGACCCTATTAGAGAATGGAGGCAAGCTCCAGAGAAAAACAAGTATGAATCCTCAGGCATGTACTCTGTAGAATCTCTAGCACCTTCCTATTGCTACGCTGCTGCCATGATATGCAGACTATTTGGGTTTGCCAATTCTGCAAGGTTTTCTATTGAAATGGTACCTCTAATTGATACCGTCGTGAATTCTTATATTATGGATTGGTCAGTCATCCTATTGATAAGATAGCAAATAAAATTATTGATTATAGAAGGAATAGGCATCTGTCTACCGGAACGACACCCCCATTTCATAGATCTGTGTGCTTACATTATAGATTCCATATGCTTCAATTCTGAATTTCCCATTTTAGGATGGAAATGGACTCCTCAAGACCCCACTCCTATCCATAACTATCAAAAATATTTGTGGAAAGCCCATTACAGAAACCATGTCTATAATATTTTCCATGGATTTATGTTGCCCATTCATCAAGCCATTTTTAACAAACCCTCTCCACGGCTATCAGATAAGGCCAACCTTGAATTAACCTTAATTGAAAATTGGTTTGGAGAGGAGAATTTCACTTACATCCAAATATTCGGAAGTGTAACCAATCCTCATGTTTTGTCTCTATACATTCCTGATAAATTACTAGCTCAGGAAATTTCCTATCAGATCACAGAGAATGGTTTTTCTAGGAATATTAAAACCTCCAAGAAACAAATGTGGCCTACATTTCCTCTCAAAAGTGGATCTTACACTCTTAATTATTTCAAGCATGCAGAGAAAGAGGCCTTGAAAATTAAACAACTCAAACTAGCATTCATCGCCCCAAGGAAATATGACCCGAATAAAATCACCCTTAATGTTACATCTACGGTAAAAATTGCCAAGTTTGAACATGAAGATGATCGTTTCGATGACCTATTTGTCTCAGTTGAAGGTTTTGCACAGGTTCAACAAAAAGAAGTTCAAAACTGGAAACAAGCGATATGGAGAAATTCACGCTTTCCAGGAACAAGAGGTTACTAACAATCCCTCTTGACCAGCTACAAATGACTCTTCTGCTATCCCATGAAGAACAAAAAGAAGAAAAGGGCAAAAAGATTGATATTCAAACTGAACAAGTAAACAGAAGAAAGAAGGCTGACAGCTCCTCCGATATTGATACACATGTTATTTCAAAAGAAGGTGAACAGTTCGATCAACATATCCTAAGAAAAAATGATTTTCAAAAGTTTAATACCACATAAACATCTATCATCACAATTAAAGAGACAATCAATAATATGAACACTCGAGATGTTAAAATTATTCCTCAGAATCCATCGAAGGAGATTGTATTAAAATTTGAAGATATACCACCTTTGGACATTTTCTACATTCCAAAGCATAGAGCTATGGTTAAGAGGCAAATAAAGAAAAGAAAACTGGACAACAATCTATTATCATCTTCCCAGACCGAATTGATGGATGTTGTTTGGAAAAACTCCAAGATTGATCCTTCAAAGGACTTAACAAAACTATCTCAGTATGCAGGGGACTATACAGCAGCAACCATAAATAAAGCTTCTGAGGTAAATTTGTTAATAAAGGAAAAGTACCAAAGACTAGTGCAGCTGGAGCAGCAATTAGTTGAAGAAAGACAGCGGAATGAGGAACTTAAAGAAAAGTTAAATTCTGAAAGACAAAAGCTTGACCAACAAGCTATACAAAAACAACAATAACTCACCCAGGAGGTAAATGAAATACAGACATTGCTTCAATGAGAAAAAGTGGACAAGGAGGAACATGATGCAATATTGCAAGCAAAACTGCAAAGATTTAAATATTATCCTGAGGTAGATCAATTCAAGAAGGAAGCCCTTGAATCAAATGAAATTTTATCATTATAGCTTGATATTTTATCTTAGAAGATAACAATGGTTCATCCTTTATGTGAAATAACCATGTCACTTGCAAAGAAAAAAACAAACTCAAGACTTGAATTTGAAGATGCCGATGATAAAATCTCAGGATTTCTCACATGGCAAGAAATAGATCAAATAATTGCAGCTAATTTGCCTAAAATTCAAGAATCACATAAAGAAATTATGTTTGCAAAGTGGGAGGCACAATTAATTAAAACAGGGAGAGCCATTTCCAGAGCAAGAGATTTAATGAACAATGTGGTAGAGTTAATCAATGATAACCTACAAATTGCTAACTTAATCTCCGATCACATTCCAGGACAACTTCTGAAGGTCAAAGAGTTAGAAAAGCAATGGGAGCAAGAATTGAAAAGCAGGTACCAAGAAATTGATGTAATAAAAGAGCTAACATGGGATACATTTTATTCATATCTAGTCAAACCACACAGCCAGCAATTGACTATGAAATGCCTCTCCCATGTTATTGCTAATATGCTTCCAAAATTTTCTGATGCCACCTACACCAGTCAACTACATTCTTGTTTGAGTCATTCGCTAGAAATCAAAGATATGTTATCGATATGCCAGCTGCACACATCAGATACATAGGAAGTATCTAAGATCTATTCTGATGGGAACCGCCAATCTATTTCTGTAAAATCTCGTCCCTAGCTTTCATGATTTGGTATTCACAAAACGTCTAGCGTGTTTGATTTTTTAGAATTTTAGTGCTAACGGCTTCCAGCATGTATTTAGGGGTCTAAATTTGTAATAATTTTTTTTTTTTTTTTTTGACTTGAAAGATACACTTTTGTTGCTTCTAAAATATGTGCACATGATGGATCACATTACTTGTGATTTTCCCAGAAATCATTTTTAAAGTCTTTTTTAACGTCTTTAGATAATTCTAAAAGAAAAGAACAGGTTAGATATCGGTACCATGGAAGAAATTTAAATGTATCCCCGGTATTTCTATCATTTACATTTCAATTTTCTTATGTGGTAAGTATTCTCTCAGGTATTCTAGCACAACATATATATATATGTATAACATATATATTTTAAAACAACTCTCTAGTATATCATTTATGGAAATAGAAATTTTATCTACTTAAGTATGTACCTTTTCAAATATAAATCCGTGAATCTGATCGTTATATCATTTAAATTCTTAAACAAATTCTTAGTCATATAAATTGTCTTTCTTTAAAATAAATAATCATCTTTATGATTTATTTATTCATTAAGTCTTCTTAATGCGATGTTAACCTTGAGGATGTACAGGTTCGTTTTAGATTTATTTTTATTTATCAAGCGGTAGATTAAATATCAAAATTTCATCATCCATTATACAAAAACCTCACCACAAACTCATTCCATTTATTATTGGGAAACTGGTCCCATATTATCCAGTCGGAACCACTATTATAAACGGAAAAGGAATTGTACTAAGGTCTGGACCAGGTGGTCTCCCCAATGTTTGAAGCTAGGATTTCAGGGGCTTCAATAGGACCATTAGTTCATTTATTTCCATAATGTTAAACATAATCCACATTTTCATAAATCACAAACCTTTCTTGAAAAACTGTGGTCAACAAACTCTAACATCATGACAAAAAAATATTTATCAAACCCAAATAACAAATATTTGTTAATTATGCTTCAAACATGTTTTCATGTGCATAGCAAAATGTGTACCAAGTACGAATACATGCCTCTATTACTGACACCACACATGTAATAATTAAAAACACATAACTACCAAAAACATGTCTATTTATCCATGTATGTATGTTATTATGAACCATGTCTAACCATTCAAATTCACACATGCTTAGGTAAATTACATAAATATCTCCAAGGCATGCTAATTTATCCCTACTTCATATGTATCACAATAAAGGGAAAATAGTTACATTCTACTTCTACTCGCAAGAACACAGTAATATTAAAAAGAACCTATATGGCTACTACCATATCTTCGCACAAAATGAAAGATATATTTCCAAATAAAAACACCACAAGAAAATTTATTTTAATTAATAGAAACACATTATTTTCTAAATTAAAAAACAACACAATTGCCCATATTTTTTAACGGAAAAACTAGCACAATATCTAATATATTTGTGTATGCAAATGCATAATATTATTTGAAAAGAAACTAGCCCAATAAATATTATCTTTTCATGTAAACAAATATTCTTTTTCGAAAAGAAAACTAACACCATTACTATTATTATTAATCATATGAACACATATCTCTCAAACACAATAGTTATTCTTTTTGTGCATACAAATACACATTTATTATCCATGAAATCTACCAAAATATTTATTATTTTATGCATATAAATACCCATTTCGTTTCCAAGAAATATAATTCTCTAGCTACTATTTATGTCTGCAAATGCATACTTTTTTCCAAAAGAAAGATAACTCACTAGCTAATATGTGTGCATCAAACTACATATTCTCTTCGAAAAGAAAGCTAACTCAATAGATAATATTTTTGCATGAAAATACCTACTGTTTCCATAAGAAAGCTAACTCACTTGCTAATATGCATGAAAATACATATTGTTTTCCAAAATAAATATAACTCACTAGCTAACATGTATGCATGAATATACATATTATTTTCCAAAATAAAGCTAACTCATTAACTATAATGCATGCAAATACATAATATTTTTGTTTCAAGTGATCCAACATGGAATCCTCATTAGTTCACACACAAGATACATATGAAATTCATTCAAGCAAGGCTTATATACTTATCTTTATAGCCAATATATTTGACAATCTCCCGTTCCATATCAACTCTCTTTTCAAGAAATGTTATAAAAGGGAAGTTGAATGTAGTCACATGTATGTTTCTAAGGTGGATTTTGACATTCCTTCTCTATATGAAATGAATTTCACACTCATAATGTGAAGGAAAGTTCCCAACATCGTCAACATATGTATCCATTCATTAGAAGTTGGTTTCAATTACTACCACCCCAAGATTATATTACTAGTTACCCAATTCCTTACTACCTCTTGTCGAGAAGGCCTTCCATGAAGAAAACCATAGGCCCTGCCTTGTAATCAGTGATGACCTCATTATGGCACATGCACTATAATTCCTCATCATGGAAACCATGGAAGTAGAACACTGTAGCAGTGTAAATAAAGTAAAATATTACCCAAAAACTAGGTATCCATCATCATTTGCAACAACATTCTAAAGCCCAATATCACATGCAACCCAATGAGGTCAAATAGATAAAATATTTAAATGGATTCCTCGCTCCCATATCAAACCATAACTCCTCAAAGTGTATTTCCACAGCAGTGTATCCACAAAAATTACTTTGTTCCAATGATTTAATTCTTGGTATTAGATGATTTCAAGTGATACTAATTTTGGATCTAATTAAGTTTCACCATCGTTACAATCAATTTGATAGCTACTTCTTGGGTCATAACTAATTGAAGTAAATTTAAAATAAATCTTATTATTTTCTATCAATGTCAAAGTGTTTTACGGATATTACGTACTCACCCCCTTTAAATATAACATTTTCCTCATTGTTTTTCATTAAACTTTACTCATGAAATCTATCTCAAAACAATCAAAAAGGGAATATTTCCCCTAGGATATATCAATAAGAAAAAACAAAAAATCTTTATTAATAATCATAAAAATTTGTAGCTGCAAAATAATTAATTTTTACTTTAAATCTTTTAGTCATTGTTAAATGCCATAAAAAAAAAGTTGCTATATCAACTTATTGTTACTTGTTAATTACTCCTGGAACTCATGGGCACTTCACATAATAATTTTCATTATAGGTGGTTTATCATTTGTGGGAATCATTCTATCAATGGTTTAACAACGCATTAACAAGAGCCTTGGTTGGTTTAACAACCTCCATAGAAAACACCCTATATAATATAACCAAAAACTGCAACATAATCACATTAATAAAAACATTTTCAAACATATGATATTCACAATACCTTAACTATAAATCATTATTATAATAATTTTTCAAGTACTCAGAGAGAACCTAGGTCTCTAATCATCGAAATCATCAAAGGAGTTATAACTGCACAAACTGAATGTTTTCTTAGCACTTTCTGAAGACATTCATAAGACTCGTAATATAATAGAGGGACTACACTTCTAGTACTCCCTTCCATAGCGCTTGTCTCCTTTCCTATCAGGATTCACAAAGATATTTACATAATCATATATAAAAATCATTTTTAACAAAACACTTATTTAATTAGTTAACTTGTTCCTCTATGAGAAATACAGTGGGAAAAGCAATTCTCCTGCCAACTAATGATAATTGGTTTTCTCAACTATACTGAGCCAATTTTATATCTATGACTATTGCCTAGCAGAGACCACACTAATTCCAACCTAGGATTCCACAGACCACACTAGGTCCAACCTAGGAAATTACCCTTCACACCAGGTGCATCAAAGGGTTCCATTGACAACACTAGGTCCAACCTAGGATTTCTGTGACCAAAATGGATCCAATTTAGGATTCATCTTGGAATTTTCTTACCTATTCCTTCGAAATTATCCTATCTTGAGGAATTTATACTTCAAAATCTCACTCTTTGGGCCTCCTCCAATAGGCTCCAAAACAAACAAAATTTCCTTAAGGTTTTCCTCTCTCACCATCTTGGCCAATTTTTTTCCCTTACTGAGATCATATATCTATAAGGAGAGGAAATCCGGGTAGACAACCGTCTATATGCCCAAGGCCCTGCTTGATAATTTCTAACTGTCCTATAAATATCTCAGATGTAAAATTATATTTTACCATATTTTCCCACCATAATTTACATAATTGACCATACACACATTAACATTAAAACAAAGGAACATCAAAAGGTTCATCATGTATTCATACTTGACACTCAACATCAACCCCATATTCTTTAAAAGTAAATTTGATAGGAAATCATGTCTGGCATCTCATGTCATACATGTGGTATACATATGAAATTTTCCACATAATAAACAACATGAAATTTAGAAAAAATATTATTAATCTTGCATATCATAACAGTAAACATTATACATTAACAATCACATTTGGGATTCACATTGCAAAATTTTACCTTTCACTATTTCTAAAGTTCTATGGTATTGGAATTTTAGTGACATTATTGTGCTGCCATTAATATAACCATGTTTAATCATACTAACAACATTAGTAACCAATATTTTTTATATAACCATACCTTCTACAAAATAGTCTTATTTAAAAAATATTTTGTCAATTTTACTTTGTGCATGCATCAATGTTCTCATTATTTCAACAATGTAGAAAGGTATCAGTATTTTTTCTTTTTCGTTAAAATTTTCCATGAATCAAAGGTAACCATAAAAAATAAGGATACATCTTCTAGATGTTACATTGAAGGAACTTTAAGAAAAAGTTTCCATGAAGTTGTTTGCCACAACAACAATTAAGGAAACATATCCTTCAATAATACCATAGTTCTAT
The DNA here is from genome assembly GCA_034641835.2 of Pinus albicaulis. Classification (NCBI taxonomy): domain Eukaryota; kingdom Viridiplantae; phylum Streptophyta; class Pinopsida; order Pinales; family Pinaceae; genus Pinus; species Pinus albicaulis. Next base: position 221,379,756 of record CM076572.1, read on the forward strand.
TTCATGAAAAAAAAACATTAAATCTAAACATATGTATCTAATAAATAATTATGATGAAATATTACTAAATTGAAGTCAATTACACAAACTTTTTTGTGTTTAAATAAATCGGTCATACCAATAAATTAAAAATTGTATCTAGATATTTGTTTATAGATGTCAACGAATAAGCCACATCCCACAACATAATGGATTGAATACATTAAATTGGAATATTCACATGCATTGGATGAATTTTAAAGGGTTTAAATTAAAATATTTTTTAAATATAGGATGCATACGAGCTAGCATCATCAACTTGTATAGTTGTGAATTTTGAACCAAAAATGTAATCAACAACATCTAAGTATCACTAGTTCTATGATTCAGTTGGTTGAACATATATAATCAATTTTATCTTATGTATTTCAGTACATTGTAATATTATCAAATAATCTTGGTTACCTTCATCCTACCAACTATCATTTATGTAAGTTCATATGCAAAGCCACAATATTTGACATAACAATGCATTTCTACTAAATCAATCACTTCAAAGACAATAGTGTATCATGATTTAAGTTATTTGTAACATTCCATAACTTATATTCATGCAATACTAATTCATAAAAGGTAGTGAAATACGTTGTATCATTTTCTTTTCCAAAGTATCCAACGAAAATGATTTGAAATTTGTGAGTTTATTTCCTAGCTAGACTCTCAGACATATCCAATTTTTTATTAATTTTGTTTAAAATTTGGAAATTGGGAAATAATTTGGTTTTTATAGTAATTTTAATGTTATTGGACTAATATATAGGGTTATTTTATTTTTTATTAAAAATTATTGGTTAGGACCCAATCTTAAACTCTAAATCATGCTACATATGCCATCAAAGTCCAAGCAAAAAACAACTACTAAATCGCAAGTTAGATCGTCATACAAGGTGAAATCCAAGGAAGGGGCCTACAAGGAGTATACAATAGTACACAACATGTCAGAATTATCTATGTTATCTTAAGTATATAAATTAGAGTGGAGGTTTTATGTAAGAAATGTGGGATATATCCCATATTTGTAAAATGAAAAAAACACAAAAGTTGTTAGTGATATCAAGCTTGTTCGAGGTTAACAGTCATTTGGATTTTTAATAATATATAATGTAAAAATATGTAAGTAAGATCAACGCTTCATCTATGGCTCAGTTGTTTGATCAAGGTATTTCGTCTTTAAATTAAACAACAACCAATCACCTAAATGTCAACAAGGGATCCTCATATGTGTTGAAAAGAAATTGCCCGAGAATTTGAAACGTCGAGAGCATATCATTGACTATCAATGTTTACAAGACGAGAGCTACTAAATTCCATCCATCAAAAGAAACCCCACCTATTGAATTCACTCTTTGAATCACTCTTTCTATTCCATTTGGATAATGTCATTTATATAATGAAAATGCATAGGAATAACGTCTTGAGGTTGAACATTTTCTCAATAAATTGCTTGAAAATGTCAACATTGGGTTTTATCAGTAAAAGATAAACAAATAATGTTAAAATCCGAGCCCCTTAGGTTTTATGATATTTAATAGAGGAGGGAGCCTACTAAAATCTATTTTATCAAAAACATTTTATCGACGTGGCAACACTAGGTATAAAGCATATGCCCACAACAATAAATTGGTTTCCACTATTCACCCCTACCACAATCAACTTATGGTTTTAAGGTTATTATGCTACTCTAAGAACATTGAAATTTGATAAAACATTTTTGCAAAGATGTTACATGATCATTGCAACTATTCTATGAAAAAAATTCATTTTCCATAGCTTGGCACGATGATTCAAATATGTTGAATACATTCATTGAAATGATTAATAATATGGAGCTTTCTCCCAAAATATACACTTATTAAATGATAATTGCGGCCCTCTATGAATATATTCATGCAAATAAAGTTTCATTCATATTGGAAAAAATGGTATGTGCTAATTTTGGTCTAAGAGCGATCACTTTCATTCCACTTATAACAATTTGTTTTCTTTTGAATGACCAAATGAATAAGGTATAGGTTCTATTTGAAATGATGAAGATCACATTGCATACTCACTTTAGTTATTGGATAGAATTAAAGAATAGGGTAGAATCTATTCAAGCCATGAAAGTGTTAAAATTCCAAACATAACATATTCTGTAGGATTGAACTCGAATATCCGAGACAACCAAGATTCCTTTAAAATTTCGAGCAACACATAGAATTGCAAAAGGAGCATCCATTTTCCAAGGGTCAAAATATAAGTAGGAACTAAAAAAATATGCTTAGCTACATAACTCTTTGAGGTTTATATGGTCCTTACAAATCCATTTTGCTTACAAGAGCTTAATGGATAGAAAAAAGGGAGCTAATGCATAGTTTTAGTTGGGTTTTAATTTCATGGCTCTTTGTCACATTATTATTATGATATTTATGAGGTTTGTTTTCCTATATAAAATTTTTGGGTAGTGCTTGAAAAAGTGACATTTGACCAAACTATATGAGTTGCAGTCTAGAATAATATCTATTCTGCAGTACTGGGTTTATTGTGGTTCCAATAAAAAACCAATATTTTTAGTGAATTGATAGCTAATTCCTTTTAAATCATCATTGAATTTGATGGATTAAGATCAACTTGATCCAATAAATTGTTATTGTAAAGGCACATGAAGTGCATTCATGAAATTCTTGGCAAAGACTCCACCAAAGTATAGAGTTCCATCAGATACTCATAAAAAGTACCTGGATATAAATAATCACCCAATGAATAGGTCAAGTGATGAATATTATCAAATCATCCACATGTTAGAGTAGAATCATTGACAACGCTCAGGATTCCAAGTGAATAAATCATCTGTCATCTTATGCAAATAATTCTGGAGGAGGATTTCTTTCCATAGTTGGAAGTTGATTTGGTTGTATAAGATGAGATATTTGATAGGGTTATGTCAATATTTGATGTTGATACTAGAACTTCCTTGCATTCTCCATGGAAACATAAGATGCCTCTGTAGTTTTGTTTGTTGACACACAAAGGAAAAATATGTTTTATTTTTCAATAAGGGTATGATGAGAGTATGGAACATTGGCTTTTATATAATGGTGATCATGTCCTCTCTCTTGCAAATTTGGAATTTGAAGGAACACAAAAATAATACAAAGGGAAATTTAGTGAAATGATACATATGTAAATAATTTTTGTACTACTCATGTATATTAGCTGCAAAAATTCCATGTAAAGGCCATTAAACCATGAAAATTTGCACATGGAAAAGTTTTACCTAGTACTTTGATCAAGGGTTCTTATCACATCAAATCATCAACATGAATACATAAGAGAAGATCTCGAATTTAAAGAGGTTTTCAGTTTATTTGACAAGGATGAAGAAAACTGCAATGCCTCATTTGAATGATGCTACTACTCCTATTTTTAATTTATAAAATTTTCAAGGAAATAAATTTATTATTGAAGTTTTCCTCCTCTAATCATTGTTTATTGTGTCTCTTGTCTATTATATTATAACATTTTATTCTTAGGATTTTGTTTTATGCTAATTCAATCCTACAATCAAAGAAGATATGGGCTTTCAAAAAATATTGGCTATAAAAAAACGGATGACACCACTCACGAAGGAATCAATATATTCATATGCTCTATCAAGTTTTCAATCCATTAGAAGTGAAATATTTCCAAGGAAAATATTCAACATGAGTATCTTGCATTTATGGTATTTCAGAGACATTGAATGAAAGACGGAAAGATCGTAAAGTTTTTTAGATGAGAAACAAAGTTCCTTTAATTTATGGAATCTATAAGACCTTGAAGAGTTCCAAAAGGATGGAACCAATAGCTAATAGCTTATATGAGGTTAAAAATATTGTGACAAAACATTCCAAGGTTGAGAATCAATAGTGACATGATCAACTCAATATTTGAGGATCATTTACAAATTTGCAAGTAGCTTTTTCTATAGTCAAAGGATAACAAACAAATGTGGCAATCAAGTCCCTGTTTTTATTGTTGAGAATTAGTAATGAGATGTTAAACTCGATATTTGAGGGTTTGTTATATATTTCCAGATAAGATGTCAACAACAGAGAATAAAAAATTAGGAGTAAGTTGAACATATATTGGGAATCTAGGTCAGCATATCCACATAAATAGAAGATGATTATTCAAAATCCAGTATATTTGACACAAGCAACTAACAGTTCAAGACACTTTGCAAAAAATTTCTAGATTTATTTTTATTTTGAGATTATTGATAATTTTTGTTTCCAAGAATCTAGGAATAGTTAGATATATTTAAGTGATCTATATATTATTTATTTTTACTTTAATAAGGGTTTACTTTTGCGTTCATAAGCCATGATATTTTTTGTAAACCATTAGAGAACTTTTGAGTCTAAAATGGGCCTCCTAAGAAAAATGTACAACCAAAATACACTTTATAAGAACCAATAGGATTCAAGATGATGATGTCAACCATGGGAGATGATTCACCATTTTTTGGGTAAAATAATAAGAAGATTAAAAAATAATAAAATAATTAAACTACTTTTTCAACTTGTATTTTCAACTTATCTCCCTAAGTGTTTTTCTCAGATTTTTAGTGGGATTACTCGTTGGATGAAAGAATTAATTCCTCATCCATGGAGTACCTATGTTTCATATTTTCGATGGCCCCTACTACCCAAAAAATGATAAATACATGAAAAAAACGTGATTGAAAACATATTTTTCATGTATTTCTCATTTTCGTGTAGTAGGGTCCATCAAAATTATGCAACATAGGTATTCCTTGGATGAGGAATCAAATTACTCATCCAACAAGTATTCCGACTCAAAATTTGAGTAAACCCATAAGCAAATAAGTTGAAAATGTGAGTATAAAAAATAGTTTTTTCTTTTCTCCCTCCAAAATTTGATGATGTAATCTACTATTATTTGGATGAGGCAACACATGGAACTATTGCAGTTCTTGATGCGTTCATGGGACCCAACAATACATACATTTCACATTGGGGAAAAAGTGCTCCCAATATTGGTTGATGACATTTACTTTTTGACAGGTTTGTCAAGACGTGGTGCCCCCATTTTCCTTGCAGGCTCCATCCGTGGAGGTGAAACAGTGAAGTACTACATCCGACAGTTTTTTTGACCAGGAACTGAGCCTTCCAAATATGGAAAGATAAATATCAAATATGTACATGATATTCCTTTGCGAATGCTCCTATTCACTATCACAAATCTAGCTAGCAGCTTGACAGCTGGAAAGACCAAACATTTTAGTTATGGGTCGATATTGATCAATTTTGTTTTGGAGCGAGTTCCATTGATGCAGCCACAACATGTGACACTGGTATTAGCTGGTCCTAGAGGTCCACGGATGCAGCGGTGGGTCGAGCTAATGGCTAGACATGTTGGTCAATCATTGATCTTGTTTTCCATTGGATTCTTCAGTTAGCTCTGAAGATAGAATATCTTCATAGAAGAGCATCCATATGCAAGGATGGATTTCCGCAGAGACACGGATTTTATTTTACCAGTCGGCACTCAATGGGTTGCTATACATGAAATGTTGACCATGTTTTTGATTTTTTTGGGTTTTCTACATATTTTTGTGTTTTTTTTATGTTTCCAACACTAAAATAAATATGTTTAATGTATGAATATGTCGGCACCATTCGATTAGTGGTTCATGCACAGCAGGTGGGAGAACCAATAGAGAGGACTTTTGAGAGAGCAGTCCTTCAGGATTTGGCTTTAGCCGAGACTCTTGCTGAGTTGCAGCAGCAAGTGGAGGGATTAGATCTTGGCATACCAAATGCATAGGTTAAGGAGTTACCTATGAGGCTGCAGCGCCATACCATTGATGTGCCTAGCCATTGGATGAGGCTATTGCACATGATATCCCAAGCAGTGACCTTCGATCATCAACATCACTTGGTTTACTTAGATTATACTATGTCTGTATACATTTTGAGGTCAGATGGCCAATGTGTCTTGGACACAATTTTTGTAAAACAATCGTTATAAATCTATTTTACTTTCAATGATTTTCTATGATTATGTGCAATCCTATTCATTTGTATGATGTGAATTTAAAATATATCTTTACATATGTTGCAAATTTGTATTTAACACATAATTCGTCAATGAATCAACCAGAGTGTTAAAGTTTCTGGAAATATGTTAATATTGAATGTAATAAAAATGTCTTTACAAAATACAAACTCTAAGTAACATGCAATGAATTTATAGATTTCGGACAGTATATATGCCAGTAATCTGTAGTACGACAAGTTGTGAGTCCAACCTGGTGATGATGCGGCAAATGCTAAGTGAAATGGCATCAAAGAGTAGTTCAATCAACCCATTATACTCAGCAATATTTTTGGTTGATCGACTAATACAAATCCATTGGAAACTCACTAACTTGCCACTTGGAGCAAAGATGGCCCATTTTTCAGAGGATAAATTCAGAGTACTATGACTAGTACCATTGGCATGTCCAAAAAACGATTCCAAAGATTATAACATCTCCAAAAAACGCAGAGCGAATTACTAACCACATGAAAAACTCTAAAATACACATTGCTACACACACGCAATCAAAGAAAATAATACAGTGTTTACTACATAAAATCATGCATAGTAATGTTTAAGATACAATCCATTTCGAGGCCGCAACAATGGAATGCCATCATAATATACTAACTCATAGCCACCCTTAGTCAAAAAGCACTTGAAAATGTAGGGGCCATGCCATAATGCTTCAAATTTCCATGTTCCTATCTTATCAGCTTCCTGATCATAAAACAAGACCAGGTCCTCTTATGAGAAGGTGTGAGGCTTGACATTGCAGTCATATTGCACCTTGATTCGTCTCTTATGAGCTTCATTGGCCAATGCAGCTTCACGACATGTTTCATCTAGATGGATTAGATCTAAAAGACGTGTTGCTTCTTCAGAAGTTTCAGGTAGAAGGTCAATCACAAGTTTCAATGATGGTATTTCGCATTGTATCGGTAAGATAGCTTCCAAACCATAAACCAGTTGAAAGGAAGTAAATATGGTCGCGTTTCTTATCAAGGTTTGAAATGCCCACAAATCTGAGTACAATATCAAATGCTAGTTTCATTTATGAACCTCAATCATGCATTGAAGCATACACTTAATAATATTTCTTATAGCTTCAACTTGTCCATTAGCTTGCGGATAATAAGGGGTAGAACTATCATGTGATAGTCCTAACTTGGCAGTCAATTCATCCATCATGTGATTGAAACTATGGCTTGTGGTACACCAAACCGTGTAACCACATGGTTAAAAATGAACAATGCAACTATATGTCCCGTGTTGTTGAACGTAGGCATCGCCTCGGCCCACTTGGTAAAATAGTCAACAGTGACAATAATATACCCATGCCCATCGGACGAGCAGGGGTTACATGTCATGAAGTCCATTCCCCATTTTAATAATGGTCCAAAAACGACGATAGGATGCATTGGTGCTGGCGGCAAGCTAATTTTACGATCAAATATCTAGAAAGCATGACAAATTCTAACCGCGATAATGCAGTCGCAAAATATGGTAGGCCAGAAGTAATGAGCGCGAAGATTCTTCTACGCGGTAGCATAACCAAAAAAATGTCCACCACATGCACCATAATGGCAATCATTTTAAAAAAATTCAGCCTCCTCATGCGTGATGCACCTACGTAAAATCATATCGACACCACGAACATAAAGTGTATTGCTGACGATAAATAATTTTTGGCTTGGTATACAATACATCATTGTTGCGCGCAAGAGGCATTGGGCAAAAAATTTTGGGTCTAGAGATAGATGATGAAATCTCCATAAAATGAGTCATATGACTCAATCAGAAGTAAATACTCATCTGGAATTGATGGTTCCGTAGTGATATCGGTGCTACTCAAAGGACGATCACAAATTAGCTCCACAAACACCAAAGACTTATTTGACTTGGATTTGATGAATTTGAAATCAAACTCCTGTAAAATGAACATTCATTTTGAATATTTTACCCCCAACAATTGATGTGACAGAATGTATGTCATAGGGTTGCAATCTGAAATGACAATGGTATTTCGGAGCAGGATATAATGGTGAAATATTTGTACAACTTGAACGACTGCCAAAGTGATCTTCTCAACGTATGTGTACTTAAATTTTGTATCATTGAGATTACAGCTCACATAATATATAGGATGTTTAATACCATGTTCTTCTTGGACTTAAATCATAGTGATGGTTGTATATGTAGAAACGAGATACATGAAATAGTCACTTTGATAATTTGGGGGATAGATTAATGATGCTCAAATCACGATATCTTAAAGAACACCAAAGTAAGATGGTGCACCCTCATCCAAATGGAAGGAATCCCCTTTTTCAAGAGTCAAGTAAATCCTTTAGCCATTTTTGCATGGTTAGGAATGAACGTCCTTAGAAAGTTAGCCTCCCCTTGGAGTCTCTATAACTAAAGCAGATTGGAAGGAGCAGGAAAATCAAGAATGGCCTAGACCTTCAGTGGATTAAGCTAAATTATGTCTGTTGACATAAAGAAACCCATAAAATGACCAGAACCAACACCAAACACACATTTTTGCGGATTGAGGCGTATTTTATAGTGACGATATCATAAAAATATCACTCATAGATGTAGCAGGTGGTCATCCCGCTTCCGTGAATGTGTAGGTATGTCATCCAGATACGGTTAAACTATGTGCTTGATGTCATTCATATCATAATTCATTGCTCTCTGGAATTTTTCCCCAACGTTTTTTAAACAAAAATGGAGCTTGTGATAAGAGAATGTGCCCCAGGATAGATAAAATCGGTTTTATATTGGTCCTCTGGCCAAATATTCATTTTATTGTGACCAGAGAATCCATCCATGAAAGAAAATATTTCACATTTTGCACGTTCATCAATAATTTGGTTGATAAAGGTATTAGGATAGTTATCTTTTAGACAACCATGATTAACATCCTGATAGTCGACACACACTCTAATTGTCCCCTGTTTCTTCATGACAGGAACAATGTTAGAAAACCAACTGGTAAGCGAAACAGGGTAAATGAATCCAACATGCAAAAAAATTCAACCTATTATTTAGTGGCAATAGCTTTATTAGGGTGAACAGGATGAAGGCGCTATACCATCTTAACATCAAGATACATTTTAATCTCATGTTAAACAATATTGGATTCGATACTTCGCATATCCTTATATGACCAAGTGAATACATCTCAGAATTCATGAAAAATAGCGCAATAAGTGTCAAGTTCAGATGGAGAACAAGACACACTGACATGAATTTTTTCTACAATATCTGGTTTGGTCTAAATATCGATAGAAATTTTTTCTTTGATATTTGATGGGTTTCGCTCAGAATCAACGACGAGGATAGGAACATAATTCATCAAGAAATCAACGATGGTAGGGTGATATAGTTCAGATGGATTATCTTCACTGTAATATGGAAGATGGGATTGTTTATGTGATGATTCCCATGGTTCTTCTTCTGGCATCATGGATGCCATAATGATCTCATCAGTTGAGAATACACGTGGAAAAGGATCATAAGAAGTACCAAAATCCAAAGAAAGATCAACCCAAACGATCAGCGACAAAGGATTTGGATTGGCTGCATAAGCTAAGAAAATTGATTGCTATGATAGCTTAATTGGACTTAGCGGCATGATTTCGCCCAACCTAACTACTTCAGAATCATTGGGAATCTTCCTTAAGTCAGATGAAGTGGAAGATATCATGTTGCAGGTCTCTATATTAGCGATTTTCGCCGATGTCACAGGCGATGGTAACAAAAAGGTGCCCATTAGGGAAGGATCCTTAAAGAGTCCAACACCAATGTTCTTAAGATAAGGTGGAGGTTCATGAACAAACAGAATGATTTGAGTTTCCTGGGAACCAGAGGCGAAGAAAGAGAGGTGATCAATGGTTGTGATACTTCCTTTATGGGGGAAGATGATGATACAAAAGTAAGTATATACTACCACAACCATAGCATAAACCCATAGTCTTCCAAGTAATATATTGCAGTCAAGGGGTCCATCAACGACCTCAACTTTAATAGTAACTAATTTCCACCCTATTTATACTTTCAGGTTACTAATAATTCCATAAGTCTTATATGCATTATCATCAAAAGGTTTCAACGTCGTAGGTGATTGTGACAAGGTCGGTGAGCCAAGTGACTTCCAACAACTAATTGACACGATACAAGTAGATGTGCCTTCATCAATGATAGTGCGATGAATGAGGCGATTTAGGACATGTACTTGAATCAAGAATGCTAATTGTGCTAGTAATTGTGGCACATAGCCCGCATGATTAAAGACTAGAATATTTGAATCCGTCAGATCGATTCCACCAATCGAGGAAAAGAAATCCTGCTTCTGGGAGGGACAATTTTGAAGAAACTCAAGAGTTGACATAGTAGAAGGTGACTGAGCCACATATTCTACTACATTGTAATTTTTAGTTGCACAAGTTGGAGGGTTGAATGTTGATTTGCGAAATACTCCCTTTGGTGATTTTATTGTTAACTTTGGAAGGATAGGCGGTAGAGTCGAGTCAGATGACGTCAAAGTCAAAGTGTTAGGTTGATCTGTACCCTAACCATTTAATGAGGACAACAGATTAATGCAATATTTACTTTGAGTTGACACCAAAACATCAATTTTTGGCTTAGTGGTGGATACCATAAGCACTTGCGAACTAGAATTAGGATCCGTAGCAACCATATTTGTTTATGGGTTTGGAAAAGGATTTGTCAACACTACAGATGCAAAAGAAGTCTTAAGAATCTTTGGGACTTATAAGCGGTAAGGAAAATCTCGTGTAAAATTATCCCCATTACATATCAAGCAAGGGTAACGAGGTTTCCAAAAAGAACCAGATGAATCAGATGATCTTTCCTATGGGGGTGAATTTTATTTCCTTTTATATTTCCCCTTCTTTCTATTTTCAGGTTTCTTGTCACTTTTTCCTTTGTCAGATGACACGACATGGATTTCAGAAGAAGATGTAGGATGAGACGCAATAGGGTTTTGATTTGAAATAAAAAGTGTAGGACCAGATATTCGACTTGCTACTGGAGTGCTAGCAGAACTAAACATGAATGTCCTGACCAGATGGAGTAGGAGGAACAATAAATTTTAGTCACGGCGCATTTGGAATATTTTCATAGATCATGTCATACTGAGTGTAAAACAAATCCAAATACTCGACACGAGAAATTACTTGCTCTTCAATGACAATACCGTCTTTGACCACATCCTTAGTGAGATGGCAACAAGGACTTAATAAACCACTCAGTGAAAATTTGACCAGAAAAAAATGTTTTAACCATTCGATGATGATGAAGCCACTCATGTATATGATCTGATATATGAGTAGCAATGGTTTGTTTAAAGTTGGTCAAAATTTCTATTCCAATTTCATATTTGATGGGTAACTAGAAGTGGGTTAAAAAATTAGTGGCTAAAGCTGGAAAGTTATCAAACGAAGCTTGTGCTAATTCAATGTACCACTTCACAGCTGGACCAGGAAGTGTTCCTTGGAAAATATGCAATCTAACATAATCATCATTTAAGGAATTTGTTGAACACCATAAATGATAAGTCATGACATGTGTAGACGGGTCTTCTCCAGAATTTCCATTGAATTTTAGAATGTCTGAGGGTAATTTAAGAGGAACCACCGGCCACCAAGGTAAATAATGAATGAGATCATTGATGATCCGATAAAAATCAGGTAACTCTAACGTTGCAAAAAATGGAAACTGTCGATTAAGTTCAGCTTGAGCATAACCAGGATAAGATGGAATTGCCTGGTAAATAGACCTTTACATATCAAAAAATGGATTTTGTTTTTGGTAACCCAGAAAGGGGTAGGCTTTTTGAACAAGCCCTAGATAAGCTTGATACTGTGGGAATGGTTTTTGTGGCTTCCATGGTATATGATAAAATGGTTTCCTGCTAGGATAATTCGGACCTGTTTGTGAATAGATAGGGCCAATAGAAGCCTGTGACAAAGGTAAACTAGCTTGTAGTTGCGAAATTCCTGATATAGATGGTTGTTCAATACACTCCTGGGAAGACAGGGTCTGTAGACCTGAAACTTGAGGGTTGGGGGTGGAAGGACCCACTTGAGAAAATTTAGAAACAACCATAGAAGAAATAATAGGCGTAGTAGGCACAGATGCAACAATTTGAATTGGATGATATCGATACACAACCATTTGAGGCTAAACATGAAAAGTAGGCCTCCATTGGAAAACAACCATTCCAGCATATGATTGACTTAAACACGACGGGGTACTGCCATATGGACTGAACATTTGTGGTTGCCCAGCATATGGAGTATAGGGATATTTAACATACTAACTTTCATATGATGGGTATCCAGTAGATATTGGATAAGATGGATGGTAATTGGATGGACCAGCCTGATATTGAGTTGATGATGTTAATAAAGGATCAAATCATTCAGTACTCATAAGATATGAACCAGATAGAATTTCAGATGATGACGAGCGAAGTCCATGGACTAGTGGATACACCAGAGTAGGTTCCATTTAAATACTGGTAAATCAGTGGGATGTATGGACCACCATAAAGATGAGATTTGGGTGTCGTATAAAACATTGAAGATGAAGCAAAATTAGATGTTGTCGCAGCTGTAACAAATGGTACAGTCTGGGATGCTATCTCTGTCATGGTTAAATAATCCAACAAATGCTCAAACGAATATATGGGAACTTGCGAGTGAAAAGGATCAACAGAAGCAGAGTAGGTAAAATGAGGAAAATACTTATATAAATGAAGCCTCGACCCAAAATTAGTGGGATTTGAAGGGGTTGTATCTTCCTGAAGTTATTTCTCTATCAAAATCAAGCTAGGTGGAAGCACTTCACCATTAGGCCCAAGATAAATTTCAAATGGTAAACTCTGCGATAGAGAGGAAGACTCTACTATTATAGAGAAGTGAGGATAAAACAATTGCACAAGAAAACTTCTTGTTGTTTGACTTCGGGATCAACTTCTGGATTGAATTTTAGTTGAACAAGCTTAGGTTCTAGATTTATCGTTTCACTGGATTGAATTTCAGTGTGCTCAAATAAATTTCAGGGTTTTGTCTCGACAGTAGCAGATATACTAGGATTAGTCAAAATGACTCTAGACTTGGTACTCAAAGGTTCAAATGTATTTGGTATATCATATGATGTAGCATCAAGAGTTCCAAAGGTACCAGACTCAGTAGGACAAGCGCACCTTTGTCTAGTAGGTGTATCTTTCGGCGGTAACGGTGGTTTATTGGCTATCCTATGTGAACTACGGGGAAAGGTTTGATATTATTCTATTATTGTTGATTGATTTTATAAAAAACAAATAAATAAAAAGAGGGTAATTCTAGGCAAAATCTTTAACAAGAAACTGTGAACTGCAATATACAGCCCCAGTAAACCAATTACTTATGTACATGCAGGAAATCTCCCCGAATGTTCTGTTTGGTGTATCACAAGTACAAGGCGACCGACTTAGTTACCTATGGATGGTAAGAAACCTAAATTTTTCCTCCCAAATATACGCAAAGGTACGTGGAGGCCCAATCCGTATTACCGATGTCTAATGCAAAACCGCACAATGAGAGCATACCCTTATACTTTTCATACTAGAACACTTCCTGATATACCCGAAATTACGTGGATGAGCTCCCATATACTTACGTATGTGGAATGAGTTATCACACTCGAAATGTATCGCAGATAATTAACGATAGTTGCTATGTTTAACGACGTTGGAATACGTCTTCTAGCCTAGAGCTCTAAATGTTATCGTTAATGTTACAATTCTTCCTTACAAAAATTTAGATAAATTCTATGTTGATCTTGATTATCAGTTTGTATTTGAAGTTCACCGTGAGATGTGTTGAACATTCCTAGAATGCAATTAGAATGATAAGCATTCGTTTCAAATTCATTTTCGACAATGAAAAACTAGCTACAAGGGATAGAGAAATCAGATTATATGCAATCAATAATGAGCACATCTAAATGCAATTTCTATAAACTATTCTTAAGTAGCACTCACAATCCCTATATACAAATGCATGTTTTTTCTTTTCAATTTCTTTTAATTTTATATGAACGAAAAAGAAACTAATGCACAAAAAATAACTCAAAAATTTTAAGAGAAACAAAGACTAAAATGAAAATTTCTCTTTTAGAAAATAATGAATTCATCAAATGTAAAATTTAACTTTCGACTATTCGAAAATGACAAAGAAAACAAAAAGAAACATTGATCAAAAAAATCCAAGGTAGGGCAATAAGTGTACAGGCAAACTAGTCTCTAGAGGGAATCAATCACTCAAAAGTTCATCAAGCAAGGCACTGACATGAATTGGCAAAATAAAAAATTTGATAGATTTTGGTTGGTCACAGGGGAAACACACACTTGAGTGGGAGACAATGTGTTGCAGAGTAGTGTCCCTAAGCTAGCATTGCTATGTAGAGAAGTGTGTCAAGACCAACAATGCATTAGTGCCAGAGGACTCTTTGAAAAAGCAATCAAACACACTACTTTTTCTAAGACACATTCAAATGACTGAAAATAAGTAGGTAAAGTCTACTAGATTTTGATGGAAAAGGACAAAACCACTTGGGATGATCCGTTGTTCCCGAGTATGGTTTCGAATTTGTTTTACGGAAATCAAACCTACGGATAAGTATGCTTTCCCTAAGTGTGGTGGTGCACTTAGAACAACAAAAAGAAAAATGTCTGACCTTTTTCTTAAAATGAATAGATAAAGGGAGGAAAACCTACTTGTAATGTGTTCTCTTCTCCTCGCTTCCCTTCGTCGCTTCCATCGCTCTCAATCCAACATAACTCACTTTATTGATACCTGCAATGGCAAACAGTAGAGAGAAAAAAACATAAAGGCAATACTATCTATTAAAATTAAACAAATTGAATCTATTAACTTCATAAATACACATATAACATCATTGACACATGCATTAGGAAAGGAATGAATGTATTTATTATGAATTAGAAGGAAGAGTACAACCAGTTGATCAACTCGTTGTCACTCATCCAGCTTTAGTCCCATCCACATCGCATCTAGCATCAATAATCCAGCAACATCATATCACAAGAGTTGTGATCTCACCAGCGTAACTCTACTTAACACAAATTCTTTCTCTCTTGTGCACTATGATCAGTGTTCTATTTATAATTAGACGAAGGCAGTTTGACATAAATGAATCATTGAATGGATTTCCTAAAATTGGATGAAGAGTTTTCCTTGTTCACAAGAATAGGAGGATAAGAGTTTTAATGGCTCCATGGTCTCCATATTCGAAGCTATCATAGGAGGTGAAAAATGGAACAACTTCTAGAAGCCACTAGAGGTTGGGAAGTTTCCCTGAATCCAATGAACAATTTTCTCCTAGTCGACCAATGCACCTTAAAGTGGGCCTAGGTCCTCTGCAACACAGGCTTGCATGGGAGTAGATTATTTGCAAAGCAATTACAGTTGTCTAGGGGTCCATTGATGTCTCAATGGGGCACTTCAACTGGTATCTAGGTAGTGAAAATTTCATGAAGGAAAAACACTAGGCATGTAGCAACTAGTTTATAGTATGATAGACCAGATAATGATTGTGTTTTGGTATGATGCCCAAATCAACTTGTAACAAATTGTTTTACAAATTTTCATTACTTAGGGTTCTTTGAGAAGCTAAGAGACCTTGATGATGTAATTTCCAAAGAATTTTCCTCAAATATCTAGTAAACATAAGGGAATGAGGTTATCACTATGGTTAGAAGCCTCATCATCTACATAAATGAAGAAATTATCATTAGGGTCACCACACTCCTAAGGGGACTCAAATAAAACAAAGAAGAAAGGGCAGAAGCCATTATAACCAAGATAATTTCTTTCTTCGGAATGAGTATCGTGTAGAGGATACAAATGGAGTAAGGAGGGAGATCCTACCATACCCTTGGGATGTGATGGCCTATCATATCCTTAAATATATTTCATGTGAGTGTAGGCTAAGCATGGTATATTTCTACCAGTTTAGATTAATCCATAAACTCATATTTCAAGTAGATATGTCTACTTAAGAGAGTCTTATCATTTCTCATTTCCCCCTTCAATCTATAAAAGAAATGAGACTAAGGGAAAAACGAGGAAAAACCCATTATCTAGATCACCATGGGTTGCTATGATTCAAATAGTCATAAATACCTCTGAGAGCCTACAAAACCCTATTTTTCAACTCATTTCATAGACATGGATAGAGAATCCATTTTAGAAACCGAAGTCCAACCTTAATTTGAGTTATATGGAGTAGAGATGGAGGAGGAAATTGAACTAAAAGTAGAAGGGGAAGATAATATTGAAGGGAAGGAATCAATCAAAATAAATAAGGGACAAGAGAGAAAAGGAAGAAGAAGGATAGAAAAATGGAAAGGAAGAGGTAGTAGTTTCTAAAGAATGGTTTTCTAATTTCAATTTGGTAGAATCAAAGGCTTAAAATCCCAAGAGGCTATTGAGACATCCTACAAGCTAACAAAGAAAATAAAATGCGGGAGAAAGAGAGCAATTAAAAATTAAATTTAGAGGAAGAAGTTTTTTCTACCTTGAAAAGTATTAAGTAACCCAATGGAGCCCATTTTCAGGAAATTAAGGGAATCCCCTCTTTACTTTCAAAGAAGGAAGAGCAACAAAATAAGGGAATAAAAACCTAAAGCACCTTTTCCAGCTCCAACCACCATTGAGTAACCTAAAAAGGAGTAGAAACAAGAAGTTGAGATAACCTCCAAATTAGTGAAATGAAAATAGAAATGGGTTGAATAAGAAGGGCCAAGTTAGGAAATAATGCTCCTAGAACAACCAACATAGCTACAAGAAAAGACTTTGGAACCACAAGAACAGAATGAAAAACTACATGAAAAGATTGTGGAACTATAGGAACATAATATATAACTACAAAAACTAGATCCTTATCCAGACCTCAAATCTTATTATGATTTGATTGATGTCGGGAAGGTACTTCATACCCACTTTTCACCAGTGTTATTTTTTGAGTTCGAAAAAAATAAAATAAAAACTTATAGATGGATGACAATTACAAAATACAAAGGGGTTGAATATGTTGGCATTATGGAGGAAAAGATGAAGAAAATCGGAGAATAGATGCCCAACCTTATGTTCAATGAAGAAAAAATAAGGGAAAATATAAAAAAGGAAAATAAGAAGTTGAAATATCATTGCAATAAACTTAAAATTTGTTACAAGAGAAAGAACAACAAATTTCCACAATGGCCAGTCTATCCATAGAAGATAAACATTATAGGCAACCATACAAAAATATTTATCTATTATTTAATGATTAATGGTGTCATTTTAAAATTAGGACATTGGCCCAACAAGGTTCCATTCGTCTACAATATGTAAGAAAAAACATTAACTTTTGGGTCAAATGTAGCATTAAGGATAGGAGCAGGAATGTATAATTTTATATGCATAACATAGTATTGCTAGAAATGAATATTTGGGACTCCAATTCTCAATTAGGTGATGTGCAATTAATGGATTTAGGTTCATGGCTTAACCATGAGGAAACCAGTGTAGAAGAGATCAAGATAATCCTTTCCAAGGAGTTATAAGATCCACCTCGGATCATGGAAAAACTACCGACCCCTCATCTCATCATTTCTAACCACATATTTGTAGTATAAAATCCTAAAATAGCAACAAAATATAAAGAAAATAAAGAAGCAACAATTATTCATTTTTAATTTACTTTAATTTTATTGCAATATGAAAGCGTGAAGCCATGCTAAAGAAGGTGGCATACCCTTAAACACATTTTAAGAAAGATAATACCATTCACCAAAGATTTTGAGAAATGCATTGGCCATAATGACTTGATACAACATAATAATCCATAGGCTTGAGGTCCACTAGATTGTGCTCAATTCTAGTCCTCCTCTACTATTGGTCATACAAGAGAATAAGGATCACCCAAAGGAAAAAATGGAGTGGACAAAAATTGAAGAGAATTAAAGGTTTCATCGAGAGGGTGCCACCACATTTGAAATAGCTTGGGGTGTCATGCAAGCCATCGTTACTATGAATAAGGTACAAGAATACGATTAGGTTTCTCAAAGGATAAGCAACAATTTTAGTAGGGTGGTATGATGGGTATCCACAATAAGTATCATTTAAGGCCCATCTAACCATCCTTTAGCATATTTAACCTTTCTTTTTACACTTGATATTGCATTTTTCAACTTTAATATGTCCTTAGGACGGTCAAGAGATCATTTTTATATTGTGTGTGCATATTACATCAAGTATGTGAGATATTATGGATATATTATGTATATCACACACGAGTCCAACAATATAAGATTATGGGGCTTGTTCCGTGCTCAAATCTAATCACAACTCAACTAGATCAAGGACATTTAATACCTCCTTGTAGTTGCAAGGACACCAGTGAACTAGATCCACATGTTTAGATATTTTCGAGGGAAAAAATCATCCCTTCAAGGAGGGTTCCCCTTAAGAAATTTTGTATAAATAGGGGCCTTATAAAACTAGTATGGATTCAAAACTCTAGAGGAATATAGTCGACATTAGAGAAAGGATAGTTTCTTTTTATTTGAGTTTTTCATGTTCCATGTATGAGAACATTTTTTATTAATAAAAAGAACTTTGTTTTTCTCAATCTCATTTTCTTCTAAGGGACCTGAGCCGCTTTGAGTTAGGGCCCAACCCAAGTGTTCAACCCCACTTATTGTACATTTAATTACCATGCATTTATCTTAGTTGTGTTTTTATTCAAATATCATCTCTGAAAAATTATTATCTTTGCAAGGTTTATGAAAAATATTCATTCTGATTTTTTTTTTTGTCTTGCTCTCATGATCAAAAAATTGTTTCTTTCATGTAGTAGTAGTATTTATTCAAAATTCATCTCATCCTTTCCATCCTTGTTTTATTTCTTGCAATAAGTATTTTATCAGCCATATATGCTTTTGTTTTTACCATTTAACCATGAATTTTGGTTTTAGATGGGTAATGTTACTCCATAGGAATATACATTGTTGCTTTTATGCATCTATTTCATTTACATGATCATGTTTTCACGAACTTTATATATTTATACAATCTTCTAGTACGTTTAAAAAATATATACGAGCTACAGGAAACTTGTATATTTTCCCATACTACAGATGAACCAATCCATTAGGTGTACCTAAGCTTGGAAATGGTCCTTCTACCCTTCTACAACCTTCCTCCAATTTCTTCTCTCTTCACACCACATATAGACCTCATAAATTTTCCCATGTTCCTTGTAGCAAAACAGGGACATCCTATAGCAATACACATATTGGCTTATAATGCCTCCACAATTTTACCAAAATATTGTCTATAATTCCTTACCATTCTATAACATCCATTAGACCTTAGATATGGATTTTAGATATTCATAGACTCCTTAGATACTTTACCCTATTAGTAGTAGATTTATTTCTACAATTAGATTTTATTGTTTTAAATGTCTTTTTAAATTGCAAGTTGATTCATCATGCATAATAGAGTAGACTTGATTTTCTTCCAACATTATTGAAGTGCTTTTATTTACTTTCTTTCAATAGTATAGGTATATTTCATTCATTTACTTTCCTATGGTAGCATATATTTACTTTCTGCAAAATAGAGTAGGGATAATTCTTGTCATTTAATTCTCTGCAATTAGATTAGGGCTTAGCTTTGTAATGTTATTTTTGCAAGATAGAGTAAGGATTTGTTTCTAATGATTCATTTCCTATAGCTTTGTGGCCTTTGTGAATTTTGACTTCTCTTGAGTTGCATCACATAAACCAAAGTAGGATGTATTTACTGTTGCACATATAGTCTCGATACCTCTTAAGTTTATGAGAACCACGAGTTGATTTTTAAATTTGAGTCCCTCGAGTGTTTTAACAGTATTATTATAACATTAAGTTCCATAACCTATTACAATTCCATAGATTGAATGCAGCTAGTATGATATACATGAGGTATACAAATATATGAATTAGCTGCAAATTATACACCACTAAGAGACAATGATAAAAAATAAATAAGCGCTTATGTATATTAATGGAGGGCTAAAAGCATTGGGGAATATTTCAAGGTTTATAAACAACATACAACCTACGAAAGCTAATAATCAACCTAATTTCATATTTTGAGGGATGTGATAGGAATCATTTATTTGTATGTGCAATAAAATCAATAGCTACAAGAGAAGGGTTTTTGATCAATTACATATTGAATTGAATAGATACATACATTGCTATTATGGGTTCAACATGTCCAACATCTAAATTATTCCTATATTTTATGTTTATAGGTGGTCCAAAATGTCCTCGTTATTATTTCCCTTGTTGTATTTGTAGCTTTCTATAATGCATTCATATAAAAAATATGCTTATGAACTAGTTATAATATATTTATTTAAAAAAATTCTGATGAATAGTAATATGACATTGCATTGTTGGTAACACCATTTTCCTAGGGTAACAAGGGGAAGGAACCAACATTATATAAGTACATAGATCATCATGAGGAAGAGATTATGAATGAAGAAATCCATTCATCCACAAACCTAATGTAAACAATAAAGAAGATTATGAGAATATTAAACAACTAGCTCACTTCTTTGATCCAAATATAGCTGAAGACATGGTCAACAAATGAAAGAATTGATACCTCGATGCACAAGATTGATCACTATGGTGTAATAATGAAGATATTTAACTATCCCATTTATTTTTATATGATTTTGATGTTTATACTTGTGCAATTGATTTATAAAAAATATCTTTATTTTTAACAAGAATTTTTAGATGAGTTTGATACTTAGTGTATGCCTACGAAGGCCGATGTTGGTACTAGAATTTTTGGTACACCGATAAAAAATCATATTAGTACCCATTTTCAATATCTACCTATGAGTAACATGTTAGTCAATTAGATAGGTACACCTCAAAGGTTCAATGTCATAACTACACCCCCTGAGAAGCATAAGACAAAATGTGCATGAGATTATTACAGTGACATTGCATATTTTGAAGCATGAATTTCATGGATCTACCCGTGTCACTAGCATAGGATCATTACCCATTATTTATTTACTATATTATGAGCATATCCATGTGAAAATATAAAAGACTCAAGGTATTTAATAATTTTTTTACTTATTATGTATAATCTAATTGAAATTTGTGTATGATGTGTAATTATTTTAGACTAATGATAATATCATTTTGTAGAAAATGATGCATTTTATAAAAACTTAAATGACTTAAATATATATATTTTTGTTCCCAACATATGCTTAAGGTGGAGTTCCAAAATTTCTAAGTTAAACAATGATCTCATTAGAAATTTGGTTGGCATGTTCAATGAAGGTTCCTTCAACAAACCAAAGTCACACCAAAACCATGCCAATATTTAAAATATTTGTGGTACCAATAGAGAGCTCATATTTAAAACAACCCTATATATCAGAATCCTCCAATGATTACAAAGAGGGAGTGGAAGGCCCTATTGGTTTATGTAATTGAGAAGTAGCTCTCAAAGTAAGGAAAGACACAACCCAACTTAGGAAGGTATGTGAAACTTCTAATAATGGAATTATGATGCTTTATTGTCATTGTAACATCTAAATATGTACTTGAAATTTTTCAATATTCACTCACTGATACATCCAAAGCCAAAAAATATATAATAGAAAAACATGGGAAACAAAAACTTTGCCCAGGTGGTCACTCCAAATTGGTCGCAGGAATTGTAAGTATAAAAAAATCGATTGCATCTAAATAATAATTCTTTTACTATTTTAATTTAATTTCAAAAAGGTTTTTAATGCAAAATTGCAATGGTTGGAGATCAGTTATTCTCCAACAGAGGAATACCTCGAGTTTCTTACAAGCATGACTATCAATCCATGGTTGAACATAGAAGAATATTTGAGAAAACACCATCATCCCGCAGTCCTATCAGCACAGAGGTAAATATAATCAATGAAGAATAATTATAATGTATTACTTGTACAACCAATTTATTATTAATTTTTGGTATAAATCAATGTGTTTCTTTGTTTCAAGCAAGAAAGCAATGAAGAGACACAACCTAGTGTCTGGGGAGTGGCACCCAATGAAGCTGGTATATAGCTCAGTAATGGAGGTATTTCGTATGCTATAAAAAAATTAGTATGTATTACAACTAAAATTATTTAATATAAAATGGTTTATTTATTATAATATTTCTTGTTTCAACTCCAAAGCATGTACAGGATGAGGTTATACAAGAAGAGGAACATATTCCCACATCTGTAATTACTCGGCTTACCTCTGCTACTAAAATAATTAAAGAACACTCTAATATTATTTTATTGATGAAATACTTCTAATAATAATAACAAAAATAATAAATTTAAAATTTCTTTCTTGTTGCATTAGATGATTTCCCCTCCCGTGACAAACTCGATGATATCATGAGTACATGACTATGTAATCAATGAGAGATAAAAGGGCCATAAGAACCAAAGAGGAAGAAAAAATTCATGAAGTCATTTCTGAATTATTTTAAAAAATAAATAAAAATAAAAATAAATGATTGTACTAGTTATATAATTAGAAACATCAAGTACCATATTATGAAAACATGTTTTTGACAATAAAAATTTTTGAGATGAATTATTTTGTGTCTACGATTAATGAATGGATGAATGAATGTTATATGTCAATGAATAGTTTCTATATGTTTATTATTATAAAAAACATATTTTTTTATGAATTTTTTATTTTTCTAGTATCTATGAATGAATCCTAATCGGTTGATTTCAATTATATTCTTGTAGATAGATTGGATACGAGAAATTGAGAGGGTAGTGGGGAGGAGGGGAAATACGAGCTTCCAAATTCATGTGGTTTGTCATGTTTATTAGATAATAAATTAGGATTTGGATAATATTGGAGAAAACCTTCCTCAATCCAACACAGAAGCAACAAAGTCAATGTTGAATTTGTTGTTGCTCCATCAAATTGAAAGAAATTTTCTCTAAGGTTGTACTAATCCAATAAATTATTCTCAAAACCAAAAGGAGATCACTTAAGTATTCATGCAATCAAATATTTTTAATTAATATTTATTCATAAAAATGTTTTGTAATTCATTTTATCATTTTGATGATTCTTTAGCTACATGTAAATCAATATATGTGAATTACAGGTATTTTTATTCTCAATTTATCAATTTTTATCCCAATTTTGACATCAAATAAGTTGAGATGGAGCTTTGGTGGTGCATTTCAAGTATGTTATAGAAATAAAGTCATAATTTTACTATTTTTTCATTTAACTTATCTAGAATCACTCGCCATATATCAGTTATGATCTTCAAATCAATTTAAATAGTATATTGTTTTTGAATTATCACTTATGACTTTTATCCATTGAAAACCTTGTGGGTAAATGAAATAAAAATTCTCCCCATAGTTTTGGATGCCATCCCTAGTGTACCTATCAACATAGGATAGTGTATTGAACCCAAGGACATTCAAATCGAGCACCTGTTGACATGGAACTAACCAAATCCCAAAAAACATTGGTAACAATTAGCTAAGGGAACCCATTGTGATCAAATCACCAATTAATGTTGTAAATGTGGTCTAGGTACATTAATATTGGTTAATTTAGAATATGTATCCATTGGAATATGTGTCCATTTCTAACTCTCCAAATCAATAAATTCATAATAAGTGGAAATCTTTAGACAAAGTATTTCAAATATATCTATGGATACTACCATGCTTTTAGAGATTTATACCTTGTCCTTTGTAGTTAATGAAATATCCAATATAACTTCTTCTATTATTGTCGCAACCTTTGAAAAAAATCTATTTCCATCATGCACTCGATAATATGTAATAGGAGGAATTACCATCTAGCTCCACTAACGATTAATACAAACTCAAGTAGTGGAGATACTTCTCACATACGTTTGTAAAAGTATATTATGTTAACATGCACTTCACTGGAAAATATGAAAAGGTCCATATTAACTTATTGGATAGAGATATTGATGATTGGGAAAAGAAACAAGGATACTATACACTCATTTTGGTGTTGTTAAGTGTGGCTTTAGACCAACGATATGTCTTCCTTACATTTTTTCATCAATGCCAAACATAGAGAGTCTATTAATGCTCTCATTGGTGGATTTGAAGCCCCTCTACATGATTGTCTTTCCTTTGCCACCATTTACCCCAAACACCTAGTATCCCTTTAATTCCCATACATTTATGATTTATTGAAATCTTATATCCGACTAGGTTTGTTTGATATAAATTCTTGTACTATCTAGATCAGAAGAATGGTCATTGTTTACTTTGAAAATGACATACTTCCTTTAATGTCGTATAAATTCTTCACCACTTCTCCCTTCCGTAAATTGTAGAGTATGACATATCGAGATACTATTATTCCATCTCCTTAGCCTTATTTAAAGACAAAATAAAGAATCATCCTTAGTAACCCATTATCCATTCCTAAGTATTGCAATTCTTAAGAAGTGCTAAAAAATTAAGAACAAGTGCCATTGTGTTCTTGATTATGTTATTCCTGATTACCTTCAAGCTAGTTGACCTTCTCACAACATTTGGTGTTCTTGTGGAAATTCTTCTTAGCATGTGGTGGATTGCCAAAATAGTAACAACATTTTAACCTTTTGGCTTTCATTTATTTATTGTCACTACCATGATTTCTAAGATCCTCATGATATTTGTGATGGTTTCCCTATAATTATTCTCCTTTTTTTTTCCTTTAATGACATGATCATGCTACTTATTATCGATCATTCCATCTACAACAAGATCCTCCTCCTCCTCAATAAATAATTAACAAGAAGATTAAAATATTAATTCCTTACCATATTCTTTCCTTGCAAGTCTTTTTTGTCAAAATATGGAATCAAAGACATCAAAAGGTGATCTCAAATTTACAATAAGAAGCTCTATCCATTATCCTCCCTTCGAAAAGTATTTTCCATACTAGTCTATTGCTACCTAAAACTTTTCAGTATGTGACATTCCATCTTCAACCTTCAAATGAATGTGGGTCAAGAGTGGTAAGTTCTTTCTCAAGTAAGAAACCACGATTCTCACTCAATGTTCCTATATCAGAGAGAAATATCATTCTACACATCACAATGACCATATGACACCTCCCTTTGTATCATTTGGTCCTCAAATTATTACATCAAAAGATGAAGTAGGGTGACAAACATTATATTTTTTTCTACAAGTTTTTATGTAAATTGATGTTTTAGATTTTTCTAGGTTACTTGTCTTACATAATATACTCTTTTTCATTTCAAATGCCTATGAAACAAGGAGGTTTGGCTATTTCCTGACATCTTTAGGTTCTTATAGTGGATGATTTGACAAATAGTGTTGAGTTATTGCATCATTTTGTTTAAATGATTTTATATCTAGTTTTCTTTAATATATATATATATATATATATATATATATATATATATATGAGGTTTATTTACTCACAAAGTAGACATCTAGTTTAATATTGTTGAGGAAAATAACAATTATATGAATTAGATGTTATATATTTTATAAGTTATATAAATTAATTGTTATTAGTTATAGTTACTAAAATTATAAATTATTAATTAAAGTTATTTTTAATTTATACTTATAATAATTATAATATTATATTAAATATGTAAAATATGATCAATATTAAAAAATAACATCTTAAACTGATAAAGATTTATAAACTTCAGTAATAAAAATTAAATATTATAATAATGATAAAGATAAATACAAATATTATATATTATAAATAATAATCCGTATATAGCACATATAGTACATAATAGAGAATCAATTTGTGGGTGAATTAAGGATATATCTAGGTTAAACTTGGTTGTCTTTATGGTGTGTTAAAAATTTTGAATCTTTGACAATGGAATGGGGATGTCAAACTCTTGATGTGACATGGAGTATGGATAAAAATTGCACGAAATAATTAAGTAGAAATATCGAGGGTAGATTGCGCAAGTTCTCTGTGATAGAAAGTGGTTGATAATATTAATGTGACATTAACGTGAAAGGTAAATTCAACTCAATCTACGGAGACAGATTTCACATAATCTTTGCCGGATTCAACCAATGGAGATACATTTGACATAATCTACATTTCACATAATCTACGGAGACACATTTCACATGGGTTATTGATTATGATTTTTTCTATTTTAAATTAGTGCGAAATTTCGTCGTACTTTCACATCATCCATAATGTAAGCATGAGACTAAACTCGAAGTTATTGTCAACTTAACGATGGAATGGACAAGTGAAATGATTTTACTTAAAAAGGTTTTTAAATGGAAGGTATTAGAGTTGATGTTTCTATTTTTAATGTTGATACCATTATATATGTGATAACTAAAAGTCCGATAAATTAATTGAGAACATCATAGTGGTGAAAAACAAATTTTACTACCTGAAAAATTAATTGGGAACATCATAGTGGTGAAAAAAAATAATTGCAACTTAAAAATGCTATTACCGAATTATTATTTTTCACTGCAATCGAATGTGAAATGCTATTCCCTAATTATTATTTTCCAGTACAATTGAAATAAGATGTTCATCATGCTTTTGGAATGCTATTCCAGAATTATTATTTTTCACTACAACAAAAATATGGTGTTCATCATGCTTTTAGAGTGATGATTAATTATTTGTAATATCTAATATCATGTATTATTTTCTCATTTATGAGTTCAAAGCGTGTTAATTTTTTTATGTTTTGCCTTTAAATAGAAAGACTAATCATTATTTGAATTATTATTTTTCACTATAACCGAAATGTGGTGTTCATCATGTTTTTAGCTTTTAGAGTGATGATTAATTATTTGTAATATCTAATATCATGTATTTTTTTCTCATTTATGAGTTCAAAGCTTATTAACTCTCTTATATTTTTCCTTCCAATAAAAGGACTAATCAATATTTTAATTATTCTGAAATATTGTGTTCATCATGCTTTTAGAGTGATCATCAATTATTTGTAAGATCTAATATCATGTATTTTTTTTTATTTATGAGTTCAAAGCGTATTAACTCTGTTATATTTTGTCTTCAAATAGAAATACTAATCATTGTTTTAATTATTATATAAACTTATTATCCATAATATTTTCTCTTTTATATATGTATAAATGGTATAGTTTACAATGAATGATTCTCAATTATATTTCTTTGTATATTATTTATACATTGAAGCTTAGCCAACATTTATAGAATTTTAATAATTATAATTCGTAGTAGGCACTGTAGACTTATTTTGTATACCCAAAAGACTTTCTTTATATGATTAAATGTTTTAATTTATTCTTCAACTTATACTATGGTATTACATCCATATCACCACGCTCCTCCAAATATTTAAGAGTTTTTTTTTTATTTAAAATCGTAGTATAGTGATATTTGAAGCCAGTTTTAACATATGAGTATAAATATTAACTTTAAATATTAATTTTAAATTGATGTGGTCATTACTATGAAGCATGTCCATTCTTGTCTTCATGCTAATAGGTTAATTACCTACGTGAGTTCCCACTAATATGCATGACAAGTAGTTGTTGACTAACCTTGTATTCCCTATTTAATTGTTCCAACAAGCTTTCTTTTCATTTACTTGATGTTAATCTAGCTTATGGTTATTTTTTATGGTTTTTACATATATTTTCTATTTTCTTATTAGTGTGATTACTAGGGGTTCTTTCCACTTATTTTAGATTACTTCTTATGATTATCTTTCATGCCAAATATTTTTTTAACCAAGCATTTCTCTAAAGATTAACCTTCAGATTTCTTTTAGGATTAAACAACATTGATATTATTCCTTTACATTAAAAAATATGTATTCATACTTCTAATTTATCTAGAAATATGTTAATACACATATTAATTTGAATCCATTATTATTTAGCAGTCTCTTTAAAAGTAGAAATTACACCATATGTTGCAAAAGAAACGCTAGTAATATAGAGGAAAAAATATGTGATATGTTATATGATTTAATTGAATATTTAAATTATAAATATGAATTATTTTATTTAAAAGAAATTATAAGTTTAGATAATTGCTTAGATTAAAAAAAATGATTTTTTATAATCTACCCAAACTCTTCCACTGATGTTTGATTATGTACTATGGACCACATGGCAGAAGTATAAAATGAAACTAATTTATCTAGAAATAAAATTGATTGGAAATACTCTTTCAAACCCTTGTAAAAAAAACAAAGAAATGAAAGAAAATAAGAAACCTGCCACAATTTTAATCTAAATTAAACCGACTCTACTCATGTTATAATTTTACTCTAAATTAAAAATAATATATTTTTCTTCTAAATTAATCTACTTTATTTTAATGAAAAGTAAAAGTAATATAATATATAAATTTTACTATGAACTTTGTTAACGCTATTCTCGTCCAATTCTCTTACAGCGGCACAATTATCTAAAACCACCGGATTCAGAATAACCTTTAATACAAATTTTGGAGATAGCCAACTCACTCGAGAAATTTTTTTCGATTGCAAACATCACACAGTACAGTAACATGGATTCGATTGTTTTGACAATTTGACTGCGAGCCATCAAATGAAAACCTCTCAGAATTTGAATTACCAGCAATTTTTATGATTTCGCATGGCATAGAGGGTTAGAGATTGTTTTCTTACCCGAACCAAGGTTGCGGTGAATCCCTAAGAGAACTGCGTAGATAATAGATAGTATCTGGTAAAACCGGTTGGCTCTTCAATATTATATTCACTGTAATCATCACACACAGTATCACAATGTGTGATGATAGGATTCTTGGCACAAACGCCGACCGGTTGGCTCTTCTAATTTCATTTTGATAGGATTCTTGGCACAAACGCCAAAAACTTTTTGATAAACCGTCGATTAAAGATGAAAATGAGAAGTAAATCTTAGTCAGAGAGATGAAAATGAGAATTAAATCTTACTCAGAGAACGAATTGGAGCACAGACAGACAGCCACCCAATATTTTAAAAAGGGCTTCCTCCGCTGCTTCTTCAACTCCTCTCCGCATCACGAACCAACTACGAAATCTCTCTCAATATTCTCAAAAAAACCCCACGGAAATTTCTGATTGCCTGTTTCTCTTTTCATTCTCAAACTATTTCTCCAACTATAAAAATTGTGTGTTCATTAAAGAAAAAATTAACTAACTTATAAATTGTAAATGGAAAATATTCAAATAAAACCTAAAAATACCCACCCAAAATAGACAGATCCAAGAATGCTCGAAAAACCTCCATTAATTTGTCATTTGAAGGAGAGACAAAGTGCCTCTCTGTTAATTATTCCCCCGGTAAAATATTACAGTGTGCTTTCCATGAGAGGGTTAGAAATTCCGATGAATAGGTATGAGAGGGTATCACCTGCAATTATCAGAGAACGCCAGCCGCCTTCATGCAGAGTTTTGTTAATGTGATTATGTTCACAATATTTGCTCTCGCAGTAAATTCATAGTTAACTTGCAGAGTTTTGTAACAGAGAATTGAATTAGGATTTTTATTGACATTTTTTCTTATTTCTATTATTTTTGTAACCTAGTAATAACAATATTTAATCCTAAAATATTTCACTAACATTAAACATCAAAGTTGCAGTTGAAGAGAGTTGCTTAAAAAAAAAAACACTTTACAACAAAAATATGTTTAACCATACTTTCTCACTAATATTACAACTATTTTATAGTTATTATTGACATATAAATCCCACTAGCTTAATTTAAACAAATATATGCCACAATTATCCGTACACCATACATATATTTAATAGTCACTTAAATACTGTAACAATTTATTTAAAGAGTAAGAATCATTTTGGCATGTTCCTCAAGTTGAAAATTGTTCAATCTATTTTCACTTTTTGGTATTTATTATTTTCTTCTTATCATATTTTTAGAAATGCTCATATTATCATTGCTCTCCACCTAACCTTATCATTCCATTTATCATAACCTGTGTGTTCAACTATTCTGTGTTCAATTATGTTATTTCCAAGTGGCTATATTTTTTTCACTAAATTATAATAAATTGAGAAAATCATTTTAGACTTAACCATCTAACAAATTAATTTGAACAACAGAGAAATCCAAAATTCTCACGTTCTTTTCCCCTAATATTTCTAAGGAAAAAGTAACATTTATATATTAAAATTGATTTAAAATATCCCACAACCAATATTTCAGTTGTAATCTTTCGAAGAAGTATAAAATAAATAAATACAGTTTCGGCCCTCAGCGAAAGGATCTTGATATCGGATTTGAAAACCACCTCCAAAATCTCTGCAGCGGCCGCAGGCACAGAGGAGGATCTCACTGCACAATACATTATCCTGGACAGTTCTACAGATGCTAAGCGAACTGTTGCCTTCGCAGCAACTCCAGAATATGCGCTCCTCTATGAAAAACACATGCCGCTGAGCTGAACTCTTCCTGCCGATACTCAATGCAGAGCTGAAGACGTTCACTCGAAACCCAAAGACTCTGTTTCAGATTCTTTCCAGTGGCTTTTGGGTTGCCCGAATCTGCTTGAAAGGAATGCAAGGAAGCTCTCATGGGCGGGAAACAATACCCATTTCCTTGGATGCTCGCCTCTTTCTACAACTTCTTCCAACCCTCTGCAACAAGACCTGGAAACGTTGAATCTACAGAGTACCTATTCATTCTCCTCTCAAATATGCAGAGGCAAGCAGAAGTCTGCAGATCACTCTATTTTTTTCAGATCCAACTTCTGCTCCTTTCTGACAAAACCCTGTTGCAATGGGTGAGCTCCTCGTATCTAGTGCAGGATCTCAAGCAAGCACTTGAACATAAGCTAGGGATTCCATGTGCATCACAGAGACTTCTCTATGAATGTAAACAACTTGCAGAACCTTACCCCATCTCTTTTTACAGTATTAACATAAATGCATCTATTGTTTTCACCCTTCGTCTAAGAAGGGGAGCAGCTGGACAGTCATCTACAGCTCCTGATTTGTCCTATAAAGACGCTGTCCATGCTCAGACACACAAGACACCAACTCCACCAGCCAAGGCTCCCACGCCTTTTTTGGTGAACAAACTAGAGGAAATCCCCTCCATTGAAATTGTGCATCCAACGCTAGATGAGCAAATCCAAAATTATGCAGATTTTGCCATCATTTGCAGGTTTAATGAACTATGGCCACTGTTATGAACCTAATTCATAACTAATGTAATAAATATAGTCATTAATAGAATAACTAGAAATAAATGTAATTACTAAATAATCAATTAGGATTATGTTAAGTAGTCATTAGTTAACACAAAAGGCATGTCTAAAAGACATGCCTGTTCATGAAAGGTCACATGCATAGGTATAAAAGCAAGGCCCCATTGTAATCATTCAATTGTCTTATATCATATCAATAAATATTTATTATAAATAACTCTTGTGTATTTTTTATAATTAAAGCTATTTTTGCTATTAAGCCAACAAATCTACAAGTCTTGCTCCTACAGTAACCAAATCTACAAGTTCCTCCGCTACAGTGACCAAATCTACAAGTTCCGCTACTACAGTGGTATCGTAGCTGTTACAGTGGTATCGGAGCCATCTTGAAGCCAAGTTGAAGCTATGGCAC
This sequence comes from Pinus albicaulis, assembly GCA_034641835.2. Lineage (NCBI taxonomy): Eukaryota > Viridiplantae > Streptophyta > Pinopsida > Pinales > Pinaceae > Pinus > Pinus albicaulis. The sequence continues at coordinate 221,411,632 of CM076572.1, forward strand.
ACAACATCGTTCTACAAGCCTACGAACATAGTTTACAAGCTCGAGAACATTGTTTACCATGTAATGTGCCATTACGTGAAGATCCCAAAATAATTGAGCAGATTCGAAAATTCAAGAAAAGCTTCAGCAACTAGAAAAATCATGTGCAGAAGTCACAAATTCATATGCACAAGTCACAAACCATTTAAAAAAAAATTCTGCAGTAATCCATAATAGAGAAGATGAAAAATGTTGTAATAATGAGAAGACGGTTAGTTATGCCAAGGGAAAATTATGTAGAACATCCATGGAAAATTCAAGAAAATACATTCCCCCACCAATGCGTAAATGAAAACAACCAACTAATATTGAAAGAAAAAAAGAAGGGAAATGTTGGAAATTTGGAGACAAATATTTCACAGGACATAAATGTGCCTTTTATACAAAAAATATCATTGCCAGCAACAGTAAAGAAACAGAAAAATATGACTCTGATCTTGATAGGCTTAAAGAAGATGACGAAGAGGCTACTGCACATCTTGACACAATAATGGTTGACAAGCTTAACTTAGGTGAAGAGGAAGAGAGCAAAAAACTGAATGATGACAAAGTAAATAAAAATATCGAGGATACAATCAATGGAATGTCAAGAAAAGATGAGATCAACAGTTCACCTTTGCAAGAAGTCAAACTTGGAATAGTAGAGTTGAGGTCTATCATGAAAGTTAGGCATTAGAAATACTTGGAATCTGAACCTTCACCTTTGGAAGAGGCAACAGGTGGATCTGGATTGTGTACAACCCCATTTGATTCCAATATGCAGAAGTCCAAGAAACGAGTGAGATTTGAGCCTGGAAATAAAGGGGATCCCGCTGTATAGTTGGAACCTAAGCACGATGACATTGAAGGTGTGAACTCAAGAAAGAGACCATCAATAAGAGGATTCGGTTCTTCAGATTTAGTACAGAATGAATATGTTATGAATTCCCCTAAATACATACACTATACATTGGATTGGTCAAATGAGGCCAACACACAGGTAAATGAGGAGGTATTTTCACTTCCCGGCCCTCTGAATCAAACCTCCAAACGTGTTGGGAAAGTACTTGGACAGAGCTTGGCTCCAAAGGAAATTGTAGATAACTCTCAGTCAATATCTTCTTTTGACACAAAAACTGATCCTGTTGACACAAAAACTGATCGTGAGACATCCATGGATACAGATGTTGTGAGGAAAGATATTAACACCGGTTGAAATGCTAACCTGTGTGAATAAAAAGAAACTAGTTCACAGATAGATCAGAATTCAGGACAAAAATATTTTTACTATGATCTGCCACTCTTGGAGGAAACTGGCCCCTGGATACCTGTCTCTGTTCCTCCAATGTCAGCAAGTGATCATGAAGAATGGAACAGAGGTTTGTGTGTTGTTGGGGGGTATTTTCCTGAGGACAGCTTTGGATGGCAACATGAAGATCAGGAATTGACTATGTGGACTGTTGTGAGCGAGATGCTGGCAGTGATTCCCAGAAAGGTTGGTAGTTCTTTTGCAGGAGCCAAACTTTCTGTTCCAAATCATCTTATGGCAAGAGGTACATTAGAGCATGCTTGGAAAGAGATGGCTGAAGCCCTTTCAGATTCAATATTTAGTACTGCAATGGATATTTTGGATGTTGAACCTACAAAATGGATAGCTGACAGCGCAGCTTCTACTTGCATGTTGTGTAATTCATGATTTCACCCAATCATGTGTCCAAGGCATCACTGTAGATTCTGTGGTGGAATTTTCTGTGGTGTCTATTCTAGGGGAGTAAAACTTCCTGCTCATACTGTTATTATAACAGAAATTCATTTTGCTCGGAGGGATGACAATTCGGGACGTCTTGAGAAATTTCATGGCAGCGGCGGAAGACAGCTGCACCACCAGCGCATGAAACTCATGCTTCCCAAATCATGTGATCGTGAAGTCATCAGCTTCCATCCGTTGAGCTCTGCCACGTATTCACAATTGCTCGGGCTGGTTTCTAGCATCAGTGTATTTGTGTCCAGGCAGTGTATCATACTGACATTCCATCAACAATATACCTCGGTCAACAGAAAAGAGGTATTTCGATTCGGTACACTATTTAACAATAGCAATGCGATTATTGTCAGCCGCAAACAGCAAGGAAACCCAATTCTTAAACATATATGAAATGTTCGGTGGACATTTGGAGACATTGTACCAGATTATTTTCTTGGGAAAAACTCATGTGCGTTATATTTAAGTTTGCGCTGCCATTTCCTTCATCCAGATTACATTTATTATCGAATTCAAGAGTTACAAAAGGGCTTTAAGATTCGAGTTGTTATGTGTCATGTTGATCTAGAAGATGTCATAAAACACACTATGTGATATGAGTGGGTTGCAGACAAGGCAAGCGTGGGAATGAACAAGAAATATAGGCTATTCAACAATAGATTGCGGTTGAAAGATTCTTAGAAGCCGAGCGACAACCGAGTAGATAATTTGTTTTTAATTCTTAAAAAATCGATACACAGTTAAACACCATGAAAAGCTACCATGCAAAGCTATTGGACGTTGTGAATCTCCATAGAGTTAATTATAATATAATTAAAAATTTTATATAATTCATAAATTATATAATTTATAATTATATAAAATATATATTAAAAAAAAAATTTATTATTATTATTTAAGTAATAGTAATAATAATTGTTATAAATTAAAAAAAAAAAAAAAGGGATTTAAGAACAGAGTACAAGTGAATTCTACAAGGAAGGTAACATTGAATGACATGTCTAGCAGATAATCTCAAGTAAAGGAAATTGTCGAAAAATTAAGCTTTGAGGACAAAGCTTTTCGAGAAGAAGGCAATGTTATGAACCTAATTCATAACTAATGTAATAAATATATTCATTAATAGAATAAATAGAAATAAATGTAATTACTAAATAATCAATTAGGATTATGTTAAGTAGTCATTAGTTAACACAAAAGGCATGTCTAAAAGACATGCCTGTTCATGAAAGGTCACCTGCATAGGTATAAAAGCAAGGCCCCATTGTAATCATTCAATCGTCTTATATCATATCAATAAATATTTGTTATAAATACTTCTTGTGTATTTTTTATAATTAAAGCTATTTTTGCTACTAAGCCAACAAATCTACAAGTCTTGCTGCTACAGTAACCAAATCTACAAGTTCCACTGCCATAGTGACCAAATCTACAAGTTCCGCTGCTACAGCCACACACTGCAGATCTCTACCGGTGGATCCACTCCAACTGGACCAAAAACTGCAAGGTTTTATTCTGCTCAAAGGGATTCTTCATTGTAGTGTTTACATTCAACGAAAACTACCAAAAAGCCTTTACATAAGGCCCATGGTTCTGGGGCACAGCAGGTTTATTCCTCACCCCTTGGTTCCCAGATTTCGATCCATCCACGACAGTCATCACCAAGCTTCCCATTTGGGTCAGACTCCCTAATCTCCCAGGGCATCTATGGCACTTTGCTATCTTCCAAGGGATTGGAAATACTCTAGGCCATTTTCCTGCCATAGACACTTCGAGGGGGGAAAAGGGAATATACACCTTCGGAAGAATCTATGCAGAAATAGATATGAGCAAAGGTTTTCCTGATCAAATTAACCTCAATATTGGGGACTTCATTTGGACTCAGACCCTAGACTACGAGAACACAGCCTTCCGTTGCCGGCACTGCCATCAAACTGGGCACCTTCAGAGTTCATGCCCCTCGATTCCTGCCCAAAAGAAGAAAGTCAATCATAATAAGAAATCCAAAAGTTGGAAACCTTGTGATCCCGCCCCCCCCCCCCATGGATGATATCAATTTCTTCAGCTCAGATGAAGAGGAGGGGGAAGCAGAAGAGGAGGAATCAAAGCAGTCACAAGATCCGCCTACGGCATGCCCCGAGGAATCTAATATTCCACTGAACTCACAAAAAATAACTCTTGAGTCTTCTCCCTCAGACTCAGACAAAGAGACCTCTCCAATAGCCCAGAACAGTCTGCAAATCGTTCCAGCTCAGCCGCATCATCTTGGTTGGGTCAAAGTTAGTAAAAATAAAGGGAAAAAATGTCGAATGGATGATTCGACCCATGTTGGGTAGCCCTTATTACCTTGTCTTTTCTTGTTTCTTTTTGCTTATTGCTTTTCTCTCTTCATGGTTTCACACAAGGGCCGAGATGAATAGTTTATCTTTTCCGACTACCTGTTTTCTTGCTTCTCTTGTTTGTAACTTCATACTATACCATAAGCTCTCTTAGTAAAATTAGTTTTAATAAATAAATAAATAAAAAAGGTATGAAAATAAACTATTTCTTAAATATATATCCAATAATAAAACTATTGATTCAATTCCATGTTCATGAAATGTCATATTAATATTACTATCATAATCCATATTAACAATAAAATATGTATTAACAATAAAATATGGATTACAATATTATGTAGTAAAACCGTCCATCACGTGGAGGTAATAAATTATTTATTACAAATGTATTTAGTAAAAACGTCAGTCACGTGGAGCTGGAAGATTATTAATATTACTATAGTAATTTATTATCTGTATTAACAACAAATTCTATATTATAAAAATATATACCAATGAGGAAACCATGTGAAGGTGGAAATAATTATTCCTTTACATATTATTTCTGCATGCGTGGTATTTATTAGGTGAAAATGTTACTAGTGTACATTTCTAACCGTGTCATGTTTGGGTGATTTTTGATGGTTTAGATTCACATTCTTTGTAGCTTCTTAATTTATAGGTTAATAATACATATTTGCGAACTAACTAATAAAAAAAAAAATAGTAGTGGTCATAAATATAGTGAAACTAAATTTTTTTAATTAAGAAGAAAATCATATAGTGAAACTAAATTTTTTTAATTAAGAAGAAAATCATATAATATATTTAGTGGAAAAAATATGCCTTTGATATATAGTGATGTTATCCATAACCTTGACCGTAGGCTCTAACTCTGTTCTAAACCAGCAAGAAGGCTCCTTGCAATTTTCATGGTCTCGAAATTATTCCTGTTCACCCTAGATGTACATTTTGATAGCAATAGCTACTCTTTACAGTCGACTTCGACTTTTATATGGGTTGCAGTAAATATTAGGCTTGTTAGAATAGGGTTTGTATGTATTTGTTTTATGACTATGACACACATGAATTTCTTTAATACCTTGCAGAAATTATACTAAAATAAAGATTCTTATATGATCCACATCTCTGTAGCTTTGCAACTCCAAACTAATACCGCCAATTAAGTCCAGGTCTCCCCCGAGCTCCTAAACTCCCAGCAGTTTGTGACAAGGACTCTGAGCCCGCTTTCACATGTCAAGACTCATTCGAGTCCAACCTGAAGGCCGCCAGAATTCAGTATGTACGGTGAGGAATTCCACTCGTTCCACCAACTCAAGAACTGCTACCAGGGTATCACTGTACGTATATACTTTAAAATCTTTCCTTTTCCATCTTTTTAAAAAAAGAAATTCCAGAAAAGAATAAAAATTAAAAGACCCCCCTCATTCACCGAGATTTATAATGTCGGCAACGAGAGCCAAGACTAGTAACCGTCACAATTGTTCGACATTTAGGTTCCCGAAAGTTCTACTCATGCCAAAAATATATTCTTATAAAATAATAATAATAAAATTTACACAACCGCATATGTATCCTCTGTAGCTTTAATGGATAAGTCTTCGTGTGTGTTTCTTTTTTATCTAAAGTAAACTATTTGAAAGAAATTACTAGGAGTTACTTTCATTAACTAGAGGTGTTACAATTATCGTAATGTTTATTAAAAATAGTTTTAATATTATTTTTTATTTTTCTTAAGAATGGGTTAAGATGATATGTGTAAAATATGTTTGCTGTGTTGTATGTGTTTAAATTAACTAGAGGTTATGGAAAAAATCATATTTATAGTTTGAGGTGCTTAGTAATTTCACTTTAAATTAATTTTCACAAAGATGAATGGGTGATTAGTGGCTTGAGGTGATTAGTAATTTAATTTTAAATTGGTATTTTTCACAAAGATGAATTGGGTGATTAGTGATTCATTGAAGCAAAATTGTTATGATTAAGAGAATTTTTGATGTTGTGAAAAACACCTAATAACATAAGTTAAAAAAATATTTTTTTAATTTCTTATTGTCTTTTATTTTTATTGTATTGCTCATTTAATAACAAACAAAGACTTAGATATAGTCTAAGTAAAGTTTTATAGATTATATTACTTAATGGATGTTATGTTTCATGTTCAACAAAATTCCATAAAGCTTATTTCTTTCTATATTAGACACATAAAGAATAATTAGATGTTCTAGTTTTATTATAGTTTAGTTTTGAATGGATATTTTTATTGTAGTTTTGAATAGATAATAGGGAAAATACTTATTTTAATATGACTTATGTATTATTTTACAAATTATGTTACTTATAAAATATTTTATGTTTTATAATTAAAAAAATGTAATTATACATTAAAACACTATAATTATTGAGTTCTATGTTTTTTATTAAACATTAAAAATGATTATATATGGTAGAGTAGTGTTATAAATGGAATTATTTATAATACTTTTATATATTACGTGTATATATAATATTGTATATAAACTTAATTTATTGTAGTTTATGTGTCATTTTATAAATTATGTTACTTACAAAAATATGTTATGTTTTATGTTGAGAAAAATGACATTATGCATTAAAATGTGATGATTTTTTTCTAGTGTGTTTGTGTTTGAATTAAGCATGAAGAATAATTATACATATTAGACTATTTTAACAAATGAATTGATTATAATACCTGTATATATATTAGATATTTTAAACTTTGTATTGTATAAGTGATTAATAGTAATTTAGTGTTTGATTCATTTTAATTAGATCTAAAATGGTTGCAATTTATATGATATCATATTTTTATATGATATCATATTATATGTTTAGGAAATATCCATTATTTATTATGTTTATTTTAAGAATTTGTATTAACAATAAAAAATATTCTCTTAGCTTTGAGATTGTAATCTTTACTTGAAGGTGGAAACTTATCTGCCCAAAATATTGTGTGCATTGTTGATACGGGGTTTTTAACATATAATATGAACATGTCCAATGTATTTAATTATATTGATTTAGTATGATAAATAATATTAATGGATATTTTGTAAATATATTAATGTATTAGTATTAATGAAGATAAATTAAGTCAACATTTTATAATTTTTCATATTATTATCATAATATTTATAAAAATAGTTATTAAAAATAATTTTTATTTTTATTGAGAATGATTTTTAATATAATTTATGCGTTTTATTGTAAGTTTTGGAATTATATTGTTATTTTTTAAAAAGGCAAATGCAAAAATACAAAAAAAATTAATATAAATAAGAAGAAAAAATGAAAATTATTTTTAAAAATAAAAAATTCTAAAAGTAATATATTATTTTATCATATAATATTTCAGATGAGTTTGTGATTATTTATTTACATTTTTTATAATTATATAGCTACATAAATATATTTTAAAGAATTAAATTCTTAAAAAAAAATCATCTTAATTAAAATTCAACATAACAACTATAAATACTACATCATAATAAGATAAAAAAAATAAAACATAGGTAAATATAAATCAAAATTTAGACTATACTTCATCACGAATAGAAATAAATATAACAAACAAAATTTCAAGTTAATAGAAATAAATATAACAAACACAATTTCAAGTTAATATTGAAATGAACATAACAAAAGATAAACATTACAAATTCATACACAAATTCAAATCAATATACATAACAAAATATTGACAAAACATTTCATACACATACATACATAAATAGTTTATAATAACAATAATACATATGCAAATCCACATAAAATGGAATATAAAGCTAGGAAAACATACATTCAATGCACATAATATAATAAATCCATCACAATTACAAATCAACACAGCAAAGATAAGAATTAAAAATTCATACAGAACTCAAATCAATATATGTATACAGAACCAAAAAATGACAAATCTAAGAAAAACTATATTCAATACACACAATATAATTCATCACAATAACAAATAAATACACCAAGAACATTACAATTCCTATTTTATGTACAATTTTTAATTACACACAAGCATACATACCAAAAAAAAAAATTGACACAGGTTCTCAAACATACTTATGCAATATCAAATAAATAAAAATTCAAAAGACAAATTCAAATAAGCAAACACAAATTCAAATAATCAAACACAAGATTTAAATTTTAAATAATAAGCACACAAAAAATAAAATTTGAAATAAGTATTGATACACATACATAAAAAATTTCAAAAAAACAAACATACAAAAAGAAATCAAAATAAAATGGAATATAAACTTAGGAAAACATACATTCAATACATAAAATATAATTCATCATATAAACAATTTCAAAAAAACAAACATACAAAAATAAATCAAAATAAAACGGAATATAAACTTAGGAAAACATACATTCAATACATAAAATATAATTCATAATTATTACAAATCAATACAACAATCACATTACAATTTTAATTTTATGTACAATTTTAACTCACACACAAACATTCATAAAAAAGTAAACAAAATAAAATAAAATAATTGATAAAACTTCTCTAACATACATATGCAATATCAAATAAATATACATTCAAAAGAGAAATTAAAATAAGCAAAAACAAAATTTCTAATTTTTAGATAAATAAACACACAAAACATACAATTTGAAATAAGTATTCATTCACATACATAAACAATTTAAAAAAAAAAACAATATACACATATAAATTCAAATACAATGGAATATAACCTTAGGAAAATATACATTCAATAAATACAATATAATTAGTCACAATTAAAAATCAATACACCAAACACATTACAATTTGAATTTTATGTACAATTTTAAATCGCACATAAGCATACAATTTTTATTTTTTTTTGATAAAAGTGGCCTAGCATACATATGTAATATCAAATAAATAAATATTCAAAAGAAAAATTCAAATAAGAAAACACACAATTTTCAATTTTTAAATAAATAAGCACACAAAACATACAATTTGAAATAATTATTCATACACATACATAAAAAAATAAAAAATAAAATAAAAAAACATGCATATAGAAATTCAAATACAATAGAATATAAATTCACAAAAATATCCTTTCAATACACACAATATAATTTATCATGATTAAAAATCAATACATCAATAACATTACAATTTCAATTTTATCTACAATTTTAAATCACACACAAGCATACATTAAGAAAAAAAGATAAAACTCACATGAAAGACATGTGCAATATTAAATACATAAACATTCAAAAGATAAATTCAAATAAAAAACACATAATTTTTAAATTTTAAATAAATAAACACAAAAAAAACATATAATGTGAAAAAAGTAAACACAAATTATACAATTTCAAGTCAATAAAAAATAAAACACCCAAATATGGACATACAATTTTAAATAAGTAAAAACATAATTTACAAACTAAAACCTATATTATATATTAAAATTCAAATTTACACAACTAAATTCATTACAATCACAATTAAAAAAAAAAAAAAAACATAAATTACAATTTCAATTCAAAATACAAAATTAAATAGATAAAACATTTTCAAAATCTTAAATATACATATACAATTTCAAATAAGTAAGTAAATAATATTGTAACACCATGTTTTATGTTAATTATGATTGAAAAATTTCTTATGATACATCTGAATTATTAAAAGAAAAATAAATTAATGAATATGGTTATTGGTTAGTGAGACTTAGTTTAGACAAATAAAATTGATAAATTGTCCTAATTAAAATGGATTAACTTAATGGTAAATGATTCCAAGATTTCGGAGTAAAACCTAGAGAGAGTTTCTTACCATTACTTCCCAAAATGGATAAAATGGAAATCCTAGTGAACAAGGGAAGGGGTTCTGTTCAGAAAAGATGTTAAGGGTTAACAACATTATGTTGCTCATAGTTGTCGAGAGCTAGTAGGAAACCAGTGGAGCTTTGAAAACCTAGAGAAGTATAGGTTGGATTGAAATCTTGAGGCCTTTCTTCTAATTAAGATTTTCTACTACCTAAGGCTCTAGAGAGGAGCAAGGGGGAGCAGAGGATGTGATTACCTATCTCAAGGTTGGGTGGAACCATTAGTTATCTAGAAAGAAAAGTATAGAGATAAGTACCTTTTGGTTTGTTTATCTTACTATGCAAGTGATAACCAAAGAAAGAAGTGTATATGACTTTATTTTAATATTCTGTTAATGATTCATATATGGTATTATTGATTAGTACAGAGAAATCCCTTTCATTTAATTTAGAAGACGAAAGCTGGAATTGAAAATAAAGAAATATAATTTGTTATATGTTACACCAAAGGAAAAACCAGTACTGGTCACTGCAAGCTTAGGTTTTGTACAAGAAAATATATTCAACATAATATAGATAGATAATACAGTAAGTAGTATAAGTTCTGTTTTCTTTAATGAAATAGATACAATTTATTTATTGTGTACATGTTCTGTTTTCTTTAATGAAATAGATACAAGTTATTTACTCTGTCTGAGACCCATTAAATTTCAGAAAGAATTTATGAAGTGAATAATATAAGAAAAATTTCTAATGTAAACCTTCAAAATGTTAAGGCACAGAGGTTTAGCGTCGATCCCCATGGTGTCAGGGCAATGGTCATGGTCCTCTGGCCAATTTAACCTTAGACTTTATGTAGCTCACATTTCAATAAATAGAGAAGAAGGAACGTTGTGGTATTTATCTTTAATAATTAGAAAGAGACAAAGTATATCCATTGAAAAATAATTTAAAACTGGAAACTATGCATAAAAATAGGCAAATGAAAGAAAACAGTAGAACGCTATTTCATATAGATGAGTTTTTCATAAGAGTAAGAGACCTAAATTGCATGTTGAAACCGTAAACCCTCTGGTGGAGGAAGAAAAACATACATGTGTCTAAACAATACATATATTGAACAAAAAAGAGAATAAAACTTAGGCTCAGAACCGAGAAATGTAATATCTCTTCCCTGAGGATTCACAACAAAATACAAAGAACCATATTCTAAGTTCAAAGAAATAACAACGAAATTGGTTAAACTTTCAACTTCACATAAAATTCCAGGAATGGAGGCCTCAGGTTCCAAAGGAAAAATTCATGCAATTACTGAAAATCAATAGGCAAAGCAATCTCGAGCTAAGTTCGAGAAAATAAACAAATATGCCATCTTTCATCGAACTTCATGAACCTGAAAAAAAAACTCTTGCATGTAGGCGCAGCCACGGCCATATGGCGCCCTGTACACAAGGAGGGTTTTACCCTCAACAAAATAAATATTGAATTTAAGGAAAGAAGTGATTAAGGGAAACTAGGGCTACCTAAGAGTTAGCGCGGTTTTGTAGTGTCGAACCCAGCTCCCCATCTGTGGCTCTAGTATGAACCCAGCCTTCGTACAAAAGAAATTCAGAGGTGGTTCGTATGAGTAGAAATAAATTAAAATACAACCCAAAATTATTATGATAAATTCACCAACACAAACAAAATGACTAGATTCAGACTTAACTCGACTGCAGGGTTAAGAATTGGTTACCTCGTCAGGTCAAGCATGCAATGTCCTGACTCCATTTACCACTTGACCTAAAGAAACTAAAACAGGATGTTTAGTTTCACCTTTAACACACAAAACAGTTGATGAATAATGGAGCGAGAGTTCCGACAGAGGAAAACTCATCAAGAATGACCCTCTAGAAAAATGAAAGAGCTTCGAATTAATATAACTGTGAGGTAATGAGTACTATAAACTTAAACTCACAGATTATTTCAACAGAAGAAGTGACTGAATATCTAAAATAGGAGTAATATATAATAAAAATTGTAGAAAGGAAAAAAAAGGAGAAATTTACTTGTCAATAGCTGAACTCGACTACAGTGTGATGAGGGATGGAAACTTCCAACGTCCATAAGGGCTTACATAACCATTCTCAAGTATCAAAGAAAAGTTGCAGATCCAAGTTAGCTAGGGTGACGGTGAAGGAATGAATTCGAGAGATGGGACAGGGGGTGGGTAGTTACCCTAACCACCCTGGTCATCCTCTGATCCATTCAATATAAGGTTCTACAAATCGACGGACCAGATGCTTCAAATAAATAATGTGGGATAGATGTAGGACTGTTACCTTATCCTCTGGCCAGGTGTCTCCAGATTGAGGCGGAGCAGTAACCAAGGTTATAAACAATTAATATTACATATTGTACATAGATATTTCGTATGACATCCAATTAAGTCAAACTGAAATATTAACCATTGTAATCAAAAACCAAATCCTAAAGTTGGAGTCTATTGATGTTGATAATTATATTTTAGTACTGTGGTTCAACACGGATTGATATACCTAAAGCATAAGTGTAAAATATATAAAGTTGTGTCAATGCTTTTACATTGTAATAGTGAGTTGATATATATATATATATATATATATATATTGTTTACTGTGACATATGCTTGACCAATAAAGAATGTGGGTAGCATAGGTAATAAATCTATGGATAGAATAACAATAGGAAAGGTAAGTTATTAATAGTAATAATGGAATGTTTACTTGGTAAGAATTTTTTTTATGGTAAGTTTGTTTTTATGTATATATATGTGACAAGTGGTATCAGAGCGTGGTTACACGCTGGGGCCAGATGAGCCAATGCGATAACATGGGTTTTTTATTTTTGTTTCTTATTTGAAATTGTACGCAGTGACTCAAAGACTAATAAGAAGTTACAATGAGGATAGGGTCCAGTCATCAAACGCCAAGAAATACAGGGGAAACCTATCCCTTGTCCAATCCTGAAGTTAACCTAGAAATGTGGATCCAATTAAGTGTATACCAACACCAACAAACCAGTAGATTATTGGAAGAGCAACAACGTCAGACGAATAGATTGTTAGATATGGTGCAGCAACTTCAGACAGAGATGTCTCGGGTACGAAGCGATACTGAAAAGTTAATGAGAGAGCAAGAAAGGATAATGAAGAGTGTCTCAGATAAATAGAACCATCATACTGCACAACCCAGCCCAGAGAGGGACACCCACGGAGAAGGAGAGAAATAGCAACAAATTCATGACAATCCAGAAGGGAGTTGTACCTAATGGAGTAATAAGAGTAGAACTCGTGATGAGGCCGAATCTGGTAATATGTTATATCAGCAAGAGTTGAAGAAACATAAAGTAGAATTACGAGGTGAATTCTGGAAAATCAAGCCTCCTACATTTAATGGAGAGGCTGAAAAAGTGGCAGAATCTTGGATAATAAATATGAATAAGTATTTCCAAGTTTATGAGTATAATAACAAACTCAAAGCTCGTCTAGCTATCTATCAATTGCGGGGAAATGCTACATTATTGTGGGAGGAGGTGAAAAATGTGCGTGGAATTGAAGACCAGAATGTGACTTGGGATGAGTTCCAGTAGTATTTCAAGGACAAGTACTTAAATGAATGATTTTATGATGAGAAATTTCAAGAGTTTCATGATTTAAAATTGGTACAAATTTCTATGGATGAATTTATCACTAAATTTACCTCCTTGTTAAGATACGTGCCATATTTAAGATATGAAAAAAAAGTTACAACGGTTCTTGAGAAATTTTATTGCTCACATGAAGGAAAGAATCGAGTTTGTGAACCCAAAAAATATGGATGAGGTAATAATAAAAGAACCGATGTGTTATCAGCAGTCCAAGGAAAACGAAGAAATTGGCAGAAGCTGGCCACCTAAGAAAGGGTAGAAAGGCCCCTCGAATTTCAAAAACAGCAAATGAGGAAACTATAAAAATGCTGAGAGGAATTCAGGAAATAGATAGACAGGTAAAAATTAGAAAAAACCAAAATGGGCAGCTGAAGAGCGACATACTGAAGCTTCTAGTAGGCCAGAACTTGGACAATCCCAAAAGCCACCATTCCAATGCTAGGGATGTGGGGAGGAAAATTATTTTAAGGATTGTCCTCATCAAAGGGGAAATTAAGTGACAACCAATCTGCAAGAGGCATCTACAGTGGGAGATGTGGTGCAAAACATACCCAGGATCAATGCTGCTATGGAAGATCGACAAGTGGATTACCAACCAACTATGATAGAACTGGAAGGTAAGCTACAAACCCAATATGTTTCCATTTTTGTTGACCCTGGTGCCAGTTTGAGCTATATAAATGTCTGCATAGTTGAAAATTGTAAACTTCAAAATCAGAAATTTAAGAACCCATGGTCGGTTCAATTAGCTATGGGGGGGAAAAGGGGATTCAATGCCAAAGTTCCAAATTGTGAGCTGAATATAGGAGATCAACACATAATTGTAGAACTGAACATTCTACCTCTGGGCTCCTGCGATATTGTTTTGGGAATGGACTGGCTAGAAAGACATTGGTCATTAGTGGATTTCCAGGATAAATTCATTTACTTTAAATCAGAAGACGGTACACGTCACGAATTGCAAGGGATAAAGAAGAAACTTTGATTGTGCCCCATTACTACATCCCAGCTTGGTAAATGCATTAGAAAGGGATGTTATCTCTATGAAATTTAGGTGGGGTTCTCTAACTCCAAGGATAATACCCTTATGCTGGAAAATATTCCAATTGTATAGGAATTCATGGATGTGTTCCCTGAAAATATTCCAGGATTACCACCAAAGTGAGATATTTATTTCACAATAGAACTAATACCTGGGGCAGCACCTATGTCACGAGCACCATACAGAATGAGTGTGACTGAGTTGACATAATTAAAAATTCAGCTACAAGAATTAACGGAAAAAGGATATATTAGACCAAGTGTGTCCCCTTGGGGAGCACAAGTGTTGTTTGTTAATAAAAATAACGGTACTATGCAAATGTCCATGGATTACCGACAGCTCAATAAATTTTCTGTCAAAAACAAGTACCCATTGCCACGCATAGAAGATCTGTCTAACAGGTGAAGGGGGCAACACTGTTTTCCAAGATTGATCTAAGGTCGGGGTATCACCAAATACGGATTAAGGATGAGTTCATATCCAAAAAATATTTATGTACTCGGTACAGACATTATGAATTTGTGGTGTTACCGTTTGGGTTAACCAATGCAACAACAACTTTTATGAGCTTGATGCATGGTATCTTCCACCCATTTTTGGATAAATTTGTTTTAATATTTATTGATGATATATTGATCTATTCTAAGAATATGGAAGAACACAAGGAACACTTACGCATAGTGCTGAAAATGTTACGGGAACACCAGATCTATGCCAAATTTAGTAAACGTGACTTCTACCAAGAACAGATTCAATATTTGGGACATGTAATATCTTCTGAGGGGATTTCTGTAGACCCCGAAAAGATAAAAATAATTATGGATTGGAAACTCCCTAAAATTATAGCAGACATACGTTCATTCATGGGCTTAGCTAGTTATTACCGAAGATTCATTAAGGGTTTCTCGAAAATAGCCTTTCCTATTACCTCTCTGCAGTGGAAGGGACGAGTTTTTAAGTGGACTCCAGAATGTCAAAACAGTTTTGAACAATTGAAAGAAATACTAACTACTGCCTCTGTACTGAAAGTAGCAGACCCAAGTAAGGAATTCGGAGTATGCACTGATGCCCGCAAGGAAGGGGTAGGAGCAGTTTTGACCCAAGAAGGTAAGGTCATAGCATACGAATCTAGAAAATTGAAAAATCATGAGTAGAGGTATTATGGCTATGATCTATAATTAACTGCAGTAGTGCATGCCTTGCAAGCGTGGAGACATTACTTCCTAGGAAAAATATTTGTGCTAAGAACTGACCATATTAATTTGACTAGATATTTTAAACAATCTGATTTAAATGCTCACCAAGCAAGATGGAATGCATTACTAAGTGAATTTTATTTTGATATTCAACATGTAAAGGTAAGGAGAACCATTTTGTTGATGTTTTAAGCAGAAAATTGCATTGCATCTATGAACTCTTTTTTAACCAAGTTGAATGTAAGTTCGAGGAGCATATTGTGGAGGAAACAAGGAAGGATGTTGAATAGCAATTCCTATCGCAACAAGCAAGAGAAGGTGAAAAGCAAGGAAAGAAATCATATTATGAGCTTAATGATAAATAACTCTTGTTATACTGAAAGAAGTTATGTATTCCAAATCAAATGAGCTTAAAGGGGCTGATTATGGATGAATATCATCGGACTTCCTATACAGGACATCTCGGCTATCAAAATATGTTAACAGCAATTAGGAAAGAATATTTCTAACTGGGAATGCATAAAGACATTGCTGAATACCTGACCAAGTTCTTGGAATGGCAGCAAGTCAAGGTAGAACACCAACATACAATAGGATTGCTTCAGCTTATCCCTGTACATGACTGGAAATGAGAGGTCATATCACTTGATTTCATCATCAGGTTACCAAGAAATAAAAGGAACAATGTCTCAATCATGGTGGTGGTGAATAGGCTCAGCATGGTAGCTCATTTCATACATGTCTAGTCAATATACAAGACAATACAGATTGTTGATATCTTCATGAAAGATATTTTAAACTGCACAGTATTCCAAGAATTGTTATCTCAGATCAAGATGTAAAATTTACATCATATTTTTGGAAGACATTATTCACCTGATTGGGAACAAAAATTCAGTTTGGTACTGCTTACCATCCTCAAATATATGGGCAGACGGAGGGGGTGAATCAAATTTTGGAGGATATGTTGCGCATGTACGTAATGCAACAACCCACAAAGTGGGAAGAGTATATGCATTTAGTTTAGTTTTCCTATAATAACGGATATCAATAATCCCTCAAGATGAGTCCTTTTGAAGCATTGTATGAAAGAAAATGTCAAACCCCCATAAATTGGAGTTGTCCGAAAACCAATACGATGCTTGGACTAGACATGTTGGAGGAAATGGAGCATGAGATGAGAAAAATTAGACAGAACTTGAAGGAAGCTCAAGACCAGCAAAAGATATATTCAGACCGAAAGAGAACCATCAAGGAGTTTGTGGTGGGTGACCACATATATGTAATAATTAAACCAAAGAGGAGTACCTTGAGGTGGAGTACTTGTGAAAAATTGGCTCCCATGTATTGTGGACCATTCCAAATTTTGGAATGGATTGGGCCGGTGCTTATCGACTTGCTCTTCCTAGACATATAATGGTACATAATGTGTTCCATGTATCACTGTTGAAAAGATACATACATGACCCTAAGCATGTGATACATTTCCATAGTATACATGTAAGTCATGATTACATTATGATTTGCAAATAAAAAAGGTTATTGTTGGAACTAATTAAAGTTTTCTTTTCCCCTGCAGGTAGAACCAGATGGTGAGTTTATGGTAGAAACACAGTGTATTATCGATCAGAGAGAAATAATGCTCTCAAGGCGATTCATCCCCCAAGTTAAGGTGCAATGGAAGAAATTTAGCCCTAAGGAGGCTACTTAGGAGAATGAAAATTTCATTTGAGAGGAATATCCTGGACTGCTCTCAATGATAAATTAACACTGAGGAAAATTTTTACCTTAGAGGGGGAAGAAATAACACCTTGTTTTATGTTAATGGTGATTGATAGAATTTTTATGATACATTTGAATTTTCAAAAGAAAAATTAAATAACGAATATGGTTATTCGTTAGTGATACTTGATTTTAATCATAAATAAAATTTATAAATTATCCTAAATAAAATGGATTAACTTAATGGTAAATGATTCCAAAATTCCAGAGTAAAAAGTAGAGACATTCTCTGACAGTTACTTCCCAAAAAGGATGAAATGGAAATCCTAAAGAAGGGAAGGGGTTTTATTCAGAAAAGATGCTAAGGGTTAACAACATTATGTTTCTCAGAGTTGTTTAGAGTTGGTACGAAACCAATGGAGCTTTAAAAACTTAGAGAAGTATACGTTGGGGTGAAATCCTGATGCCTTTCTTCTAATTAATATTTTCTACTACCTAAGGCTCTGGAGAGGAGCACAGGGGGATCATAGGATGTGATTTCCTCTCTCAAGGTTAGGCAGAACCATTATTTATCTTGAAATAAAAGTAGAGAAATAAGTACCTTTTGGTTTGTTTCTCTTAGTATGCAAGTGAGAGCCAAAAAAGAAGTGTGTATGACTTGATTTTACTATTCTGTTAATTATTCATAT
The DNA here is from genome assembly GCA_034641835.2 of Pinus albicaulis. Classification (NCBI taxonomy): domain Eukaryota; kingdom Viridiplantae; phylum Streptophyta; class Pinopsida; order Pinales; family Pinaceae; genus Pinus; species Pinus albicaulis. The sequence continues at coordinate 221,429,903 of CM076572.1, forward strand.
ATTGTATTGTTGAAAAGTACAGAGAAATTCCTTTTATTTAATTTAGAAGATGAAAACTCGAAGTGAAAATCTAGAAATATAATCTATTATATGTTACACCGAAGGAAAAAAAGTAAAAGTTACTGCAATCTTAGGTTTTGTACAGGAAAACATATTCAACATAATATAGATAGATAATACAATAAGTAGTACAAGTTCTATTTTCTTTAATTAAATAAATACAAGTTATTTACTCTGTTTGAGACCCATTAAATTCTAGAAAAAAATTTATGAAGTTGGAAGAATATAAGAAAAAATTCCACTGTAAACCTTCAAATTGTTAAGGCACATAGGTTTAACATCGAGCCTCGTGCTGACAAGACAGTTGTCATGGTCCTCTAGCCAATTTAACCTCAGACTCATTGTAGCTCATATTTCAACAAATAGAGAAGAAGGAACATTGTGGTATTTATATTTAATAATTATCAATAGACAAAGTATATCCACTACAAAAGAATTTAAAACTAGAAACTATGCATAATAGTGAGCAGATGAAAGAAAACAGTAGAATTCTATTTCATATAGACGAGTTGGTAATAACAATAAGAGACCCAAATTTCATGCTGAAACCCTAAACCCTCTGGTGGAGAAAGAAAGACAGACATGTGTCTAAACAGTACATATATTGAACAAAAAAGAGAACAAAACTTAGGCTCAGAAAGGAGCAATGTAATATCTCTTCCCTGAGGATTCACACCTAAATACAAAGAACCATATTCCGAGTTCAAAGAAATAACAAACAAATTGCTTAAAATTTCAACTTAACATAAAGTTCCAGGCACATAGGTCTCAGGTTCCGAAGGAAGAATTCATGCAATTACTAAAAACAAATAGATAGAGCCATCTCAAGCTAAGTTCTAGCAAATAAAAAAATATGCCATATTTCATCAAACTTCACGAACCTGAAATAAAAACTCTTGCTGCAGCCACAGCCATGGCCATATGATGCCCTGCGCACAAGGAGGGCTTTACCTTTAGAAAAATAAATATTGAATTTAAGGAAGTGATTAAGGGAAACTAGGGCTTACCTAGGAGTTAGCACAGTGTTCTAATGTTGAACCCTATTCCCCACCTGTGGCTCTGGTATGAACCTAGCCCGCATCTAAAATATATACAGAGGGAGTTCGTGGGAGTAGAAAGAACTTAAACCACAACCCAAAATTATTATGATAAATTCACCAACCCAAACGAAATGACTAGATTCGGACTTGACTCAACTGTAAGGTCAATAATTGGTTATCTGTTTGGGTTGGGCATGCAATGTCCTGAATCCATTTTCCACTTGATCCGAAGAAACTAAAAATAGGATATTACGTTGAACCTTTAACGCACAAAACAGCTGAGGAAGAACGGAGAGAGAGTTCTGACAGAGGAAAACTCATCAGGAATGAACTTCCAGACAAACGAAATAGCTTCAAAATATTATAACTATGAGGTAATGAGTACTATAAACCTGAATGCATAGATTATTTCAGCAGAAGAAACGACCAAATCTCTGGAACGGGACTAAGAAGGAATAAAAATTGTACACAGGAAAATGATAGAGAAATTTACCTGTCAATAGCCAAACCCGACTATAATGTGATGAGGGATGGAAACTTCCAGCATCCATAATGGTTTACAGAACCATTCTCAAGTATCAAAGAAAAGTTTCATAGCCAAGTTAGCCAGGGACATGGTGAAGAAATGAATTCAAGTGATGATACAGGGGGTTGTTAGTTACCATAACCAACTCGGTCATCCTTCGATATATTGGATCTAGGGTTCTACAAATTGACGAACTAGATGGTGCAGATAAACAATGCGGGGCAGTTGTAGGATTTTTACCTTATCCTCCGGCTAAGTGTCTCTGGATCGAGGCGAAACAGTAACCAAGGTTATACACAATGAATATTACAAATTGTATGTAGATATTTTGTATGACATTCAATTAACTTGAACTCAAATATTAGCCATTGCAATAAAAAACCAAATCCTAAAGTACAGAGTCTATTGATGTTGATAATTATATTTTAGTACTATGGTCCAATGCGGATTGACATACCCAAAGCATAAGTGTAAAATATATAAAGTTATGTAAATACTTTTGCATTGGAAGAGTGAGTTGATATATATATATATATTACTGTGACATAAGAATGCGGGTAGCATAGGTAAGATAAAATAACAATAGGAAAGGTAAGTTAGTAATAGTAACAATGGAATGTTTACTTGGTAAGAATTTTTTTTACGGTAAGTTTGTTTTTATGTATATAGATGTGACAAATATTATACCACTAAAAGATTTATCTATCATATATAACCCCCAATTTATTTATATAAGTGTAGAACTATATAAATATATAAAAATTAAAAAAGAAGAAAGAAAGAGTTAAAGAATAAATATAAATAAAATAAAAATATGAATGGTTTATTTGATAGAGATATATTTTGTATTTTTTCATGCATTCTCTAAAATTGTATATTTTGTGTTTATGTAAAAATTTTTAAATTTTTAAAATTTATATATGTTTTAATATAAATGTAATTGTTGTAAGTGTTTTTATATGAATGGATAATAATTGAAGTGTCAAATTGTATCCCTTAAATATCAATTCTATGAGGCAACCTTGAGAGAAGAAAAGAAAATATATAAAATCAATTTAAATAAAATCATAATCAGAAATCATTCCTTCATTGAAATCTGCAGTACAAAAAATAAATATTAGAAAAATGACATATTTTTTAAAAAATATAATGAAAATTTTATATTTCTTATTTGGAGAGGCGCATTCTAAAGCCTAGTATGAAACGCATTCTACAGTGTAGAGGTCACCTCGATGCCCCCAATGTGTAAGTATGTCGGAAGCCAAAATAAAAAACTAGAGAAATTAAAAAAAAAAATCTAAATAATGTCAGCTTAAACAATAAATTAACCATTTAAATAAAAATTGAAAATTCATTAAAAATAAATTTAAACAATATAAATTTAAAATATGAAGAGGTCACACTCAAAAAAGAGATATGGTAAATAAATAAAAATATAAATAAGACTAAGGTATATGGTAAATAAATAAAACCTCTTTTTATACTTAGTTCGGAGATATAGTATATAAATAAACTAGAGGTATCGCAAATAAATAACACATATTTTTATATTTACTCGATAAACATCTTTATATTTACAAAAACCGGAAAAAGAGGTTTTATTTAGGTGAACCTATGGGCCAAATACCATGGGACAAATACCATGGGCCAAATATCATATTTATAAAAGAGGTATGGTAAATAAATAAATATAAAATAGGTATAAGGAAGTGAGTTAAATAAATAAAAATATATGTAATAGGATTAGAAATCAACATCTAATTATATATAAATTCTATGGGTCAAATATCATGGACCAAGTTATTATTAATACCATGCAAAAAAAACATTATTAACCCTAACATTAATAATTAAATATTAATATTGTTAAATTTAATAACTTTAGATTTATACAATATTAAATTTTTTATATTATAATATATATTAATATATCATTATATATATATTAACTCTAGATATATATGGGAGAGAAGAACAAAGACATATGATAGAGGTGGAGAAATAGGGGGAGTGGGGAGGTTGGAGAGATGGAGACAAACCCCGACAGAGAGGAAAGAAGAAACGAGAGAGAGAGAGGAGGAGAGAGACAGACGAAGGGAAGGAGGAAAGGGAGAAGGAGGAAGGAGGGCGAGAGAGAAGACAGGGAGGGAGGGGGAGAAGGAATGACTGAAGGGTAGAGATAAAGAGAGAAACGCGTGGCGGAGGGAGGGGGCGGGAGGAGGAAGGACGAGAGAGGAGGAGGAAGGAGGGAGGGAGGAGAGAGGAGGAGCCGGAGTGGGTGGAGAGAGAGAGTAAATACAAACACAGAGAGGCAGAAGCGGGACGAGGAGGGAGTAAGTAAGGGAGAGATGGAGAGAGAGTGTGTATGTTTAGGGGTGAGATAAAGAGACATAGAATGAGAGATAGAGATAAGGAGAGAGAAGGAGAAAGGAAGGGATATATTAACATAATTGGAGAGATCGATAGAGTTATTGGGGAAGAGAGAGGATTGGAGGGAAGAGAGAGAGAGAGAGAGAGGGGGGGGGGGGAAGATAGAGGGAGGAGGGAGAGAAAATGAGAGAGAGGAAGAGAGTGATGGGGGAAGAGAGAGGATTGTAGGTGAGGGAGAGAGAGAGAGAGTGATGGGGGAAGTGAGAGGGAGGTAGGAGAGAAAGGGAGAGAGAGGAAGGAAAAGAGAGGGGACTTGAAATAGAGGAGGATAGATGGAGATAGATAGGAGGAGAGAGGGAGGGATAGAGAGACGGATTTGGAGGGGGAGAGAGGGAGGGATAAAGAGATGGAATTGGATGGAAAGAGAGGGAGGGGGGGAAATATACATAGAGTGTGAGTAGTGGAGAGAGATATGGAGTGACAAGGGAGAGATGGAGAGAGAGTTTGTATGTTTGGGGGTGAGATAAAGAGACAAGCAAGGAGAGAAATGGGGGAGAGAAGGAGAGAGAGAGAGGCATATAGTAACAAATTTGGAAGGTGAATATAGAGAGACAGTGACCTGGGAGAGAAAGGAAGAGAGGTAGGGAAAGAGAAATAGAGATGGTGCGAGAGAGAGAGGGAGGTGAGAATAAATATATAAAGAGTGAAAGGTGGAGAGAGAGAGAGAGAGAGAGAGAGAGAGAGAGAGAGAAGGAATATGGAGAGAGAGGGAGAGATGATAGTAGGAGGGAAGGGAGATAGAAGTGAGGGAGATGGAAGGAAGGGTAAGAGAGAGAGAGAGAGAGAGGAGGAGGGAGGCATAGATAGATATATTGAGGAATGAGAGCATATGTTTTTGGAATAATATAGAGAGATGGAGGGAGATAGAGATATAAATGGAAGGTGAAGAGAAATAGTAGATAGATGGAGACAAGGAGGGAGGGACAAAGAGATTGATAGATATGGAGTGAGAGAGCGTGTGTGTTTGGAGGGATAAAATAAAGAGATAAATAAGGAGATATGGAGGGAGACATAGATATATATGGAGGGGGGACACATACAAGAATATTTCTTGCACTAGATGCACTTATTTAAGTGTAGATGGTGATTTATGATCATATTTTATTGCTTGCACTAGATGCTTGGATTTTAGTGTAGATGTTGATTTCTAATGATATTAGATTACTTGCACTATATGCATTCATTTTAATGTATATGACTTCTAATCCTATTGGATTTCTTGCACTAAATGCATTGATTTCAATGTAGATGGTGATTTCTAATTCTATTTGATTGCTTGCACTAGATGCATTCATTTCAATGTATATGTTGATTTCTAATTATCTTTGATTGTTTGCACTAGATGAATTGATTTCAATATAGATAATTTCTAATCCTATGTTATTTCTTGCACTAAATGCATTGATTTTAGTGTACATGGTGATTTCTAATCCTATTTGATTGCTTGCACTAGATGCATTGATTTCAGTGTAGCTGTTGGTTTTTAATCCTATTTACCTCCTTCCACTAGATGCATTGATTTAAGTGTAGATGTTGATTTCTAATCATATTTTATTACTTGCATTAGATGCATTTATTTCAATGTATATGTTGATTTCTCATTTGATGTAATTGGATGTATGATGGTACATTAATTTTAAAGTCATTGGATTAATAGTGTGTATTGATTTCAGTGTAAGCACAACAAAGTATTGACAATGTACATTTATTTTTGTTTTATAATAATTAAACCTATTAATATTGGAGAGCAAGAGAGACACCTTATGATGTTTACAACAAATTGAGCTAAATATTTAAATGGTTTACGATTCCAATTGTCCTTTTCATATAATCGATATGAAAATATGACAAAACTAACAAGGGTGAAATTAAGAATACTAGAAGAAAATAGTTTGAGATTGATGACGATTAAGTCTATTTGTATTTGACTACATTATTATTATTCACATTTTCTATCATTCAACAGTGTTACATTGTCACTTTGCATTAATAAATTTTATTTCATCATTAAATTTATTTTACAATATTTATCATCTCAACAAACTAAGGTCACTAAGAAAATTTAAAATTAAAATGACTCGATAAATATCAGAAATATTTATCATATTTAAAATGGTTATATTAATATTAGATGTATTTATATATTAGCGATAAAATTAATCTTAGGTTCCTCATATTATCCATATATTTTCCTTGGCCTCAACTCCGAATCTATCAAGTGCTGAGAGGTATCAAATTTCTCAAGGTGAAAACCTTACCTCAATATTTCCACTCAATAGATCCATATTTACTCCGAATCTATCAAGCATCATCGAGAGGGATCAAATCTCTCGAGGTGAAAACCTTACCTAAATTTTTTCACTCAAAAAAGTTTTTTGCACCTCAATATATTTGATCCCTCTCGGTGCTTGTTAGATCAGGAGTTAAGATGGATCTACATTGGTTGATATATATAGTTACTTTTGATTTTAAAAACTTATTTATGACCAAGAGTTGTAACTAAAGTTTCAATACAAAATAAAGATATAAGAAAAAAACCACTTGACTACAAACTAGTTAGGTAAGATTGTTTGGTTTCTAATAATTTTTATTTTGGAGTCAAGACTAAGTTTGGTTAATATTGAGCATGAAATGGGAAATATTGATAGATTTACTCATAAATATGGAAAATTTAATAGAATTATTTTATAAATATTACAAAGTTTATTAAGTTAAATAGTCTATTTAAGTTTAATAGTTGATTTAGCTTACATTTATTCGATTTCAGATATATCTCTAAGGATATATTTAAATTTATCCATCCTACAAAACATTATGAAAAATAAAAATACATGAATTCTTAAACAATCATGGAGCATGTTCCAATAATTTGAGCGGATAACACCTTCACCATATATATAACAAAGCCCAATAAGATTCACATCTAATATCGCTATGTTAGGAAAACTAAATCCTCCTGTCTATAAATAAAACTTCAATATTATTGGCCCTATTTAGGATATTCTCTCTTATGCCTGAATTTGTGTCCATTTGATAACCACGCCATTTTCTATAAATATAGAGAAAATATGTATGGTCTGGGAGTTAATTTATAAAGGTATACCGGTCATTGTTTGTGGAGTCACAAGATCATTTGAATTTCTATAGGGTGGTGATAGAGAGCTAAGTTACCTGAATAAGAAGTAAGGATGTGGATTGACTCCACCTGTGCATAAAATAGAAACAATGGTGTGATAAAACGAAGAATCGAACACATTTAATATGTTAATGAATGAATTGAAAACCCATAATTTCATAAGGTATCGAAATTACCTCTAGAAGGAGGAATGCGAGGATATATTTCCTTCTCTTCGCCCTTACTTCCTTGTCCTAGATGGAAGGTTCAACCTGGGTGGCAAAACCCAATAATATAACATGAGAACCTAACCCATAATGCATATGCAGGGGAGAAAAAATATAATCCTAATTCAATGTACAGCAATACCAAAACAATAAAAATAAAAGAGGCAATAAGGGTTGTACAAAACCTCGAACTAGTAACCCAAATTGCTTACGATCATCATGGAACAATAAGAGGAAAAAGCCCATATCACAAATACTCTTGTTAACATAACAAATTCTGAAATATAAAACCAAGAATTTAATAGAACAGAGGATTGAAAATACCTTGTTTAACAATAGAATGTACGATAATAAAACCAATAATCAAATGGGTAGAATAGAATTTAACAAAGAAGTTGTTAACATATCGAATGCACAGTGACCAAAATCATAATTACATGGGTGTATTTCATATTAGAAAACAATATGTTGAATATATGGAATGTACATTATTTAAACCTAGAACTTGAATGGGTATAAGAATGGTGAAAAATCCTTACCAGGTGGCCATGGAGTAAAACCAAAGGTTCTTCCCCTGCGTAGGAAAAATCCCATTGTGAGATGGGTATTTACAAATTAAATAAAAATAAAGAAACATAACAGAGTGTATACGAGTGACGAAGAGAGAAATTTATCATATAATTTGAGTGCCAAGGTAGACCCTCTCATGGAGTTTCTCTGCAAACATGAAAAAGAAAAGTATTAGCAAATCTCGAAGGGTAAGGAATCAAAATACCAAATACATTTCATGCCAAATTCAAGCACTAATAAATCCAAGTAAATCACCTTAATTGTGAGCAATGTGCTGAAGATATTCATTGTGTAGCCACATACTTCCTCATTCAACATTCTAATGCACAGGATGAGTGCGGAGAGGCAGCATTGTGACTGAATAGAGCTACCATGGCAACCTAGAAATGATATGTAGGTCTGAGCTAACAAAGGAACAACACCCTCAAGCATGGCGGCCACACTTTGTAAGTGAAATTTAGAAATGAGGAAAAGTAAGGTAGGTAAGCCCTTAGGGTTTTTCGTGATCTCTTTGGACCGTAGATCTTCCCCACAAGATCTCATTCATCCATCCATAGCCTCGAGGAGTGCAAAGGCCATGCGAGGGGGGAAGCCTATCACATGGCCTCCAACAAATGGCGTAAGAAGAGTGGGATACGTCTTTCGGAAGGGACGTTCTGCTAATTGTGGAAAGAGTCTTAATATAAAAACATAAGAGGGCTATACAAATTTTTTAGGAGAGAAATTAATACAATTTCCATTGCAAAGGTAAAGTCAATTTGACTAAAGGTATAGGTAAATATTTTTGTGGCTAATGGTATAGGTAAGGATATTATCACACCTAGGTAATGGTTAGGAAACCATTTACTAATTATATATGTAATGGTTAGGGAACCATTGTAACCAAACCTTAAGGAGCATGAAATTAACTAGGGAGATATGAGTTCTCCAACCTTAATTAAAAATCAAATTTATTTAAGATATTAGAAGTAGGTTAATCATATTAAGATGAAACAGGTGAACTAGCAATTATTAAACGAAAAGAGTGATACGAAAAAAACAACTTTGGGGACATGACACATCTTCCCACACATGAACTTATTTTTCTTAATCTAGACTATCAAAAGCATGTATTATCTTTATGCCTCTTGAACCCTTTTCGATGAGTATACCCTCTTCCTCACTATCTCGTACTTCTATTTCTTCTAATTCTACATGCTTTGGGATATGGGTCATGAGTCCTCACTAGTAATTAACTCCTTTTTTTACCTAACTACCATATCCTGCTTCGACATCCATATTTGGATTATTCTCCATATGATCTTGTTATTTATCCTCTGGACTCTCATGTACTTGCCAGCCCTTTGACTATCATGCCTACCTCTTTTTCCTTTTTGGAATAATTTTTTCATGTGGGAATTCAGGTGACATGTTTGAAAACATATTCAACATATAAATGTCATATTCTCATAAAATAAACTCTAGGCCCAGTAACAATTTCATGCTTTAAAGAGATATGATCAGGTAGACCTTTACTAAGCTCTATCTCCACACATATTCTTGAAATGTAAAGAGACCATTGTCTATTATGTCAGTATCAATTTTTTTGAGTTTTCCAAGAGTATTCCCAATATCTTCAAGGACTTGATTTTGTCAGAAAGGGAGAGGGATATTTTTGGTAATATCACCTACACTAGCATCCTAGTAACCACCATACTTGTAGCATCAAATTCTAGAAACCATAGGGTAATAAAGAAACAAACTCTACACCAAAACCATAACCCATCATTTAGGACTTGATTTAGGGATTTCTACGTGTCAAATTGGACTATGATCAACAACAAGTAATTTTACCTTTGGGGGTTTGAAGTCCATTACTGGTACTTTTTGCACTTATTCAACTATCTAGGGTCTCATAATTTTATAATGAAATTCAAATTATTAAGTTTAAAAATTAATTGTATGTATACAATGTATCTTAAAGTTAATAAAACTTATATAATTAACAATAATATCAATGCACAAAAGTTATATAATTAAAATTATTCTAACAAAGACTTAGTATATTTCCCACAGGGAATAGAATAGAGAGTCACATTGTGTTTTGTTAAGGTACCTTGTGGTGTAAAAGTGACCAATTAGAAATTCCATGGGTAAAAATCCAATCATTCTAAGCAGTGGTATGGATAAAGGAAGGTGTTGTGTTAAGGTACCTTGTGGTGTAAAAGTCACCGATTAGAAATTTCGTGGGTAAAAATCAAATCATACTAAGAAATGGTATGGATCAGGGAAGATGCAATATGTGGGTGATTTTTATGTCTTATATGTCCTTGGGTCATGAATACTAAAGTCATATAATGGGTTTGTGAATCATCTCAAGACGCACATAACCTATCAAATGAAAAAAACTAAGACTTATGCTATTGATTAAACTTTTATAATAAAAAAATATATGAAATTAAAAACATGCATATAATAATTTTACAAGGTGAAAATGAAATATTATGGTGATATAGGTTTGGACGTAGCATATTAGTAGTAGCTCCTTAAACTCTCACGTGTTGACTAGAAAAATCCTAAAATATAGATGATGAAAAATATCCTTAAATTTTTACTAAATACCGAATGGCATGCCTGTCCACATATGAAATAGAAAAATCTCCTAAATGGCCAATTTTATATATGTTTATTTATAAAATGATGGAAAACAATTGTCTTCAAATGAAACAAAGTAAGGTGTGATACTAAACGCATCTCATTTTCCTTATTTCATTAAGAAGAAAAAAACAAATTAAGGACGGGTGATGTCTGCCCCTTACTCATTCACTTATAAGTAAGTGGGAAAAGTGATATTAGACATCTTACTTTCCATACCATCCTTCGTTTCCAAAATTTCCCTATATTATTTTTTAATATGTTATTTTTTATTTTAATTTTTAATTGTTTATTAGCATGTATTTTATTTCATTGATGGTAAGTGAGTAAGGGGCATTAATCTTTTTCTCTTTTCTCATTTTCGAATTGTAATAATTACTGATACATTGATCTACATATATATATATATATATATATTCCTTTTAACAACATACATAAATGTGCATAGTTACTTTTATATAAACTTTCACAATACAAAATCTTTCACATTATTTACCTCGAAAATTTCCATGTACCTGGATGAGATTTGATATGGAAACTACTATAATTAGTTCCATCATATGATACAGTATATTAAATATTTGAGTGCACATAGTCATCATGCATACCTTCTGCAGATTTCTCATCTAATATAAGTTAGTTCAACTATGGTTTTATCATAAGATTTGAGTTAATGAAATTCATTACGCTGACATGTAACCCCTCAGCATTTATTCAACCCTTGATTTGTGATACGGATTCCAGCTAACCCCGTGGTGCTATCATTTCTTCCACCGTTATATCTCTGCCCTTTGGGATCAACTGCGCTCATGGCTCGATGGGCGGTTTTGGTAACTTCCCACTCATTCGTCCTTCACCTCTGGTCCATTTTTGCATTCCTCTATTGGTGATTTTGGCTCTGCAACTACTATATTTGCTGGTGCGTTTTTATTGAAGTAATATGTTGTTTAAGGTCCTGGGTTTCAATGGAATTTTCTGCAAAATGATGCCGCAGAGCTATGCTTTGGCCATTGTCACATTCATAACCAAGGTAAAAATTACGGTTCCCTTTTGAACAAATAATTATGTGGAGCATTTTCAATTTATTTTCCTTTCTGTTATTATGCTAATTCATTTGGAATTTATATTTTTTTTGCTAAGAATTTGATTCCGGTTATTAACCCTCACTATTTTTGGTTAATTGCAAGGTAAACCTGATACCTCTTGATGCTTGCGGAATTCCAGAGGAGCAACCGACATCAGAGGTCCATCCTAGCTCGCCAGCCGATAAGTCTAGATTAGTTTTTAACCCTAAGATATACTAACAGAGTTCACAACGTAACACTTGTCCTTTCTCCCTTATTCTACAGGCGGAACCCTTGTTTTTCCAGAGTGGGGTTTCTTCTTTTTTTTAAGAAAACAAACTAGCTCCTTATTATTATTCTTTTGAAGAATGAGGCTCAGACAGACTGCCTCTGGCATGTTATTATACATTCATGCATGATTTTGAAGTAAATGGCTAATCTGAGAGTTTTCCCGACAAGGGTTTTACTATTTATCTTGATGAGGTTTAGCCCGTCGTGGCCTTTGTATTTGGTGATTAACATACTTTATGGTAATGTCATTGGTATAGTGGATTATCTATGAATATGTTTCAAACCTTATGTTTTCAATTGTATATTTCAAGTTTCTTCTTTGTAACACAAAAACTTGGTATACATTTAGTTTCCTATTTAAATATACAGATAATGAATGTTCCAGATTTTTTTCTATGTATTGTATCTACCAGTATTTTCAATTTTCAGCATATAGTCTAGTTTTCAGTTTAATCTTTATGTGTTTTGTTCTATACTATCCCTCATTACTTCGGTGAGTTTTTTGTTGGGACCCAAGTCCGAGACTTTGTCCCGGTTCTATCTCGAAACCCTCAGTTTCACCAAAAGCTCTTACAGAGAGACTATTCTATCTAAATTAAATTTTTAATGCTCAGTTTATGAACTTTAGGCCATTCTATACTTGGATGTGCTCTCTCTTCTTTAATCAACATTCTCAGATAAAATTTTATTGTCATTTTCTTTTTCATTCACCCTTGGGGTCTTAAAACTATAATAGGTTCTAATTATGTTATCACGCTTAAATGTTGTTTTGTACTCTCTCTGTTTTATTTCTAGATGGAGAATACCAAAAATTACATTTTTTTGGAGCAGAGTATATTATAGGTTGAAATCTTTATCGTTTTTCCTACTTACTGTACAAGACAGTATCATCAAGGCAGTTCTAAACTCTTGAAATTCTAGTTATAGGAAATTTTTTAAATACGCATCAGTAAACTTGTTTATATATATAAATTTTGGCCTTATTGTTATTTTGAGAACATATATAAATAACTTTCCTTTTTGTTTCTCTAAAATCATATTTTGAATTTTCATTCTGTTCTTTTGCAGAAAAATAAGAAATGGCATTTGTTTAATACCAAAATTCATTTCTCATATCTTAAATAGTGTTGGGAATTTATAGTGCTATAATTTCTTTTGCATTTTCTCTCATCTGAAATAAATTTAGAAACTTAAATACAGTATAACAAACATTAAACTTTTAGAGTTGTGTATACCTACTTCCAAATTAAGGAAAATATGTCTCAATAACTGCTTGGTCCACCCAACCTTGAGCGAGGTGATTACATCCTCTGCTCCCCCCTAGATCCAGACCAGGTATGAGGAAACCTTTGAATGAGACAGGAAGTTTTGACATTGGGATTGCAACATCCAATCAACTTCTTTAGGGATTTCTTGAGTTCCACTGGTACCCTCACCAGCTCTGGACAACTCAGAATTCAGCACTCAATGCTTAGCCCTCTTAATCTTTTGTACCAACCCCATTTCCTCCTAGGGTTTTCCTTTAAATCCTTTTCTGGGATTGGTAACCATCAGATCTGTCTCAACCTCTTCCTGGGTTTTCTTGGAATGATTTACCGCACAGTTACTTTTATCATTTCCTCAAAATAAAAACTGTCATTTTAATTAAATACTTCAAAAGAAATAATAGTTAGGTGTTAAAATCCTTAACAACTGTGTTATTCGTACTAACTCATACTATATCTATTTACCTTGTGTAACAACAAGTAAAAAAAAATGTAAAATTAAATCAAGAAGTTATATCTTCCCCCCCTGAAGAAAAACACCATCCTCGGTGTTATTCAGATCCTAAGATTAGTTTCAGGAAAGCTTCCAACATAGCTTTTTCATCTTCCCATGTGGCCTCCTCCGGGCCAAAGTGCTTCCATTGCACTTTAACTTGGGGGGGTGATTCGCTTTCGAAGCATTATTTCTCTCCGATCTAGGATATGCTGCGGTTCTACCAGGAACTCGTTGTTCAGTACTACCTGCAAGCAGCAATATTTTTGAATTAGTTCAGACCATAAAGTTATTGTAAGTAAATTTTATGTCTTGTTCGACTTACATGTATACCCTGCCACTGTATGATGTGCTTGGATTCATGCACATAACACTTCAACAAAGACACATGAAAGACATTGTGCACTAATATATGGTTTGGTAAGGCCAAACGATTGGCCACCGGTCCTATCCTTTCTAAGACTTCAAAAGGTCCACAGTAACGGGGAGCCAGCTTGGCACAAGCATTCCATCGCAGAGTGCTTCTCTTTGGCTTAATTCTTACATATACATGGTCCCTTATAGCAAACTCGCAAAAATTTATTTTCCTGTCCGCATAGACCTTCTGTCTGTCCTGAACCACCTTTAGATTCTGTCTAATTTTCTTAACCTCCAGTTCCATTTCTTCCAGCATATCTGGTCCAAGAATCATTTATTTTCTAGGCTACTCCAATTTATAGGAGTTCGACACTGTCTCCCATACAGTGCTTCGAAAGGGCTCATTTTAAGAGATTCTTGATATCCGTTGTTGTAGGCAAACTCAACCAAATGGAGGTACTCTTCCCATTTCGTTGGTTGTTGCATGACATACATGCGAAGCATATCTTCTAAGACTTGATTCACCCGTTCCGTTGGACCATCTGTTTGCGGATGGTAGGCGGTGCTAAATTTTATTTGCGTTCCCAGGCCACTAAATAACGTCTTTCGGAATGATGATGTGAACTTCACATCACGATCTGAGATAACTGCTCGGGGAATACCATGAAGTATAAAAATCTCTTTCATAAAAATATCAGCAATTTGCACAGTCTTACAAGTAAACTGAACAGGAATAAAATGTGCTACTTTACTAAGCCTGACAGCTACTACCATAATCGAATCATTATGCCTTTTGTTTCGGGGTAAACCCGTAATAAAGTCAAGGTAGATAACTTCTCACTTCCATTCAGGCACTGGAATTGGTTGCAGCAATCCCACAAGGTGTTGATGTTCTATCTTAATTTGTTGGCATTCTAGACACTTAGTCAAATATTTTGCTATGTCCCTTCTCATCTTTGGCCAAGTGTAGTCCTTTCTGATTGCTGTCAGCATATTTTGATAACCTGGATGCCCAGCATAAGTACTTCCGTAGTACTCATCCAAAATAATTCTTTTTAAATTCTCCTAGTTAGGAATATATATCTTTTTTCAGAAAACAAGAAGCTTTTTTTATTGAGTTCATACTCAGTTTTATTTCCTCTTGCTTCATCATCTTTTACCTACTGCCACAATTTCTGATATTCTGAGTCCTCCCTTGCTACTTTCAAAATTTGGTCTTGAAAATTTGATTCATTCTGGTTGAAATATAGTTCATAAATGCCATGCAATTTTCTACTCAAGAAATTCGCCACTTTGTTTTCCTTTCCTTCTACATGTTGAATATCGAAGCCAAATTCGCTAAGGAACACATTCCATATTGCTTGGCGAGCGTTCAAATCAGCCTACTTAAAATAGCTAGTTAAGCTACTATGATCCGTCCTTAGTACAAATCGATTCCCTAACAAGTAATGCCTCCATACCTGCAAGGAATGCACCACTGCAGTCAATTCCAAATCATATGTTGAAAAATCCCATGCATTAAACTCATAAATGTTGTTGGTGCATTGGTTAACCCAAACGGTAGCACCACAAATTCACAGTGGTCGTACCTGGTGCGGAAAGTTGTCTTGTTTATATCTTCGTTTTTTATTCGAATTTTATGATACCCGAACCTTAAGTCTATTTTAAAGAACACCTTAGCTCCTTTGACTTGATCAAATAAATCATCAATGCGCGGTAGGGGATACTTGTTTTTAACAGTCAACTTGTTGAGCTGACGATAGTCCATACACATACGCATAGTACCATCCTTCTTCCTCACAAACAGCACCGGTGCTCCCCATGGGGACACACTTGGTTGAATATACCCTTTATCCATCAACTCTTACAATTACATTTTTAACTCTGTTAATTCTGGTATGCTCATTCTGTAGGGATTCCGAGACACAGGTGCTGCTCCAGGTATTAACTCAATAGTAAAGTCAATATCTCTTTTTGGTGGAAGTCCCGGAATCTCCTCAGGAAAAACATCCTGAAACTCCTACACAACAGGAATATGTTCTAACAAAGCAGTCTTTTTTTTTGTATTGGTGAACCCAACTTGAATTGCATAAAGCTGATAGCCCTTTCTTAAGCATTTACTTAGCTTTGATGCAGTAATGGGTTGCAGCTTCAAAGGATTTTTAATACCTTGAAATTCTTGTCTTGACCCATCGTTAGACTTGAAATGTATAATCTTATTCTTACATTCCACCAAATACCAGTGTCTTTCCAGCCAATCCATTCCTAGCAATATATCATAAGAACCTAATGGTAAAACATTGAGTTCCACAGTTATGTGTTGGTCCCCAATTTTTAATTCACAGTTGGGTACTTTAGTATGAACCCGTCTCCTAGTCCCTATAGCCAGCTGAACCAGCCATGGCTTTTTAAATTTTTGTTCCTGTAATTTATTTCTCTCAACTACATGAGGGTGTATGTAGCTCAAACTGGCACCAAGATCAACTAAAATAGAAACATCTTGGTTTTGAATCTTACCTTCTAATTCTATCATGGTCAGCTGGTAATCCGCTTGTCGATCTTCCAGTGTTGCATTGATTCTAGGTATGTTTTGAGCTACATCTCCCACTGTTGATTCTTCTTGCAAATTTTCTGCCACCTCACTCCATCCTCGATGTGGACAATTCTTAAAATAATGAGCTTCTCCACATCCCTAGCATTGCAACGGAGTTTTCTGGGATTGTCCAATATCTGGTCTACTAGAAGCTTAATTAGGCCTTTCTTCCCTTGTCCACTCAGTTCTGTTTTGATTTTTACCATTGTTTTTGCCAAGTGGATGTATTGCAGCATTTTTGAAGCTACTTGTTCTGTTACTCTTGTTATTGGAGAAACTTTTATGCCCCTTTCGTGGTGACCAGCTTTTTCCAAATTCTCCTTTCACCTTAGACTATTGATAGCACATTCGTGCCTTCCTAATTGCTTCATCCATATTCTTTGGATTTATGAACTCAATTCTTTCTTTCATATGAATTGGAAAACTGCTCAAAAAACGTTGCAGCTTGGCTTTTTCATCCTGCAAGTAAGGTACATATCTTAATAAGGATGTGAATTTTGTAATAAATTCATCCATAGTCAATTGACCCAGTTTCAAATCATGAAACTCTCGGGACTTCTCATCATAAAATATTTTATTTAAATACTTGTCTTTAAAATACTGTTGAAACTCATCCCACGTAACGTTTTGATCCTCCACACCTCTTACATTCTTCACTTCCTCCCACCACAATGTTGCTTTCTCCCACAATTGGTAAATAGTTAGGCAAGCCTTAAGTTTGTTGTTATACTCACACACCTGAAAGTATTTATTCATATTTATAATCCATGATTCTGCCATTTCCTTTGCCTCTCCATTAGAGGTAGGAGGCTTAATCTTCCAAAATTCTCCCTGTAGCTCCACCTTTTGTTTTTTTATCTCCTGCTCATCCACAGCATTTCCAGATTTGGCCTCGTTATAGGTTCGACTTTTATGACTTTTAGGCATTCGACTATTTCTCACATGATCATGTGTTCCTTGATGTTGATCTTTGTTTTCCTGAGTATTTCTCTCATGGCTTGGTTAACCACCGAGAGGATTCTATCTGTCCGACAAACTCTTCAATATGCTCTCTTGTTCTCTCATCAATTTTTCGTTATCATTACAAAATTTATGCATTTATGTTTGCAACTGTTGAACAGTATCAAGCAACCTATTCATCTGTCGTTGTTGTTCTTCTAGCTTTCTACTTTTCTGTTGATGTTGTTCCACGCTTAACTACACCCACATTTCGGGACTGACTTCAGGGTTAGCTATAGGATGAGTCTCTCCTGGGTTTCGAGGAGGGTTTTGACTTGATCCCCTTCTCATGATGATCTACAGTATTCTGGTTCCTGTACTTATCACAACATCAAATCATCAAATCATTAATTTTGTAAAATTTCCAATACAACAGTAAGTATGGTGTTAGACCTGATTGGCCCAGTTTTTAAACCTTGCTCTGATACTAATTGTCACAGACATACTTTCAAAAAAAAAAAATAGAAAAAAATTTACACATATAAACATAGTTTAAAATATAATTAAGGATGAAGATATTACCATGTTGAACTTTCCGAATTGTACTAATTACTGATATGCAAATATACATTCATATATATATTCCTTTTAACAACATACATAAATGTGCATAGTTACTTTTATATAAAATTTCACAATACGAAATCTTTCGCATTATTTACCTCGAAAATTTCCATGTACCCAGATGAGATTTGATATGGAAACTGCTATAATTAGTTCCATCATATGATACAGTATATTAAATATTCGAGTGCACATAGTCATCATGCATACCTTCTGTAGATTTATCATCTAATATAATTCAGTTCAACTTTGGTTTTATCATAAGATTTGAGTTAATGAAATTCATTACACTTACACGTAACCCCTCAGCATTTATTCAACCCTTGATTTGTGATACGGATTCCAGCTAACCCCGTGGTGCTAGCATTTCTTCCACCATTAGATCTCTGCCCTTTGGGATCAACTGGGCTCATGGCTCGATGGGTAGTTTTGGTAACTTCCCACTCATTCGTCCTCTGCCTCTGGTCCATTATTGCATTCCTATGTTGGCGATTTTGGCTCTGCAACTACTATAGTTGTCAGTGCGTTTTTATTGTAGTAATATGTTGTTTAAGGTCCTGGGTTTCAATGGAATTTCATGCAAAAGGATGTCGCAGAGCTACGCTTTAGCCATTGTCACATTCATAACCAAGGTAAACATTACGGTTCCCTTTTGAAAAAATAATTATGCGAAGCATTTTCAATTGCTTTTCCTTTCTGTCATTACACTAATTCGTATGGACTTTATATTTGTTTTGCTAAGAATTTGATTCTGGTTATTAACCCTCACTGTTTTTGGTCAATTTCAAGGTAAACCCGATACCTCTTGATGCTTGCGGAATTCCAGAGGAGCAACCGACATCAAAGGTCCATCCTAGCTCGCCAGCTGGTAAGTATAGATCAGTTTTTAACCCTAATATATACTGACAGAGTTCACAATGTAACACTTATCCTTTCTCCCTTATTCTACAGGCAGAACCCTTGTTTTTCCAGAGTGGGGTTTCTTCTTTTTTTTAAGAAAACAAACTATCTCCTTATTATTATTCTTTTGAAGAATGAGGCTCAGACAGACTACTTCTTTGGCTTGTTATTATACATTCGTGCATGATTTAGAAGTAAATGGCTAATCCGAGAGTTTTCCCGTCAAGGGTTTTACCGTTTATCTTGATGAGGTTTAGGTCGTCGCGGCCTTTGTATTTGGTGATTAACATACCTTATGGTAATGTCATTGGTATAGTAGATTATCTGTGAATATGTTTCAAACCTTAAGTTTTCAATTGGATATTTCCATATTCTTCTTTGTAACACAGAAACTTGGTATACATTCAGTTTCCTATTTAAATATACAGATAATGAATGTTCCATATTTTTTTTTCTATGTATTGTATCTACCAGTATTTTGAATTTTCTGTGTATAGTCCAGTTTTCAGTTTAATCTTTATTTGTTTGGTTCTATACTATCCCTCATTACTTCGGTGAGTTTTCTGCTGGGACCCGAGTCCGAGACTTTGTCCCAGTTTTGTCTCGAAACCCTCAGTGTCACCGGAAGCTCTTACAGAGAAACTATTCTATCTAAATTAAATTTGTAATGCTCCGTTTATGAACTTTAGCCCATTCTATACTTGGTTGTGCTCTCTCTTCTTTAATCAACATTCTCAAATAAAATTTTACTATCATTTTCTTTTTCATTCACCCTTGGGGTCTTAAAACTGTAACAATTTCTAATTAGGTTATCACGCTTAAATGTTGTTTTGTACTCTCTCTATTTTATTTCTAGATGGAGAATACCAAAAATTACATTTTATTGGAGCCGAGTATATTATAGGTTGAAATATTTATCGTTTTTCCTACTTTCTGTACAAGACAGTATCATCAAGGCACTTCTAAACTCTTGATATTCTGCTTATAGGAAATGTTTTAAATACGCATCAATAAACTTGTTTACATATATAAATTTTGGCCTTACTGTTCTTTTAGGAACATATATAAATAACTTTCCTTTTTGTTTCTCTAAAATCATATTTTGAATTTTCATTCTGTTCTTTTGCAGAAAAATAAGAAATGGCATTTTTTTAATACCAAAATTCATTTCTCATATCTTAAACAGTGTTAGGCATTTATAGTGCTATAATTTTTTCTACATTTTCTCTCATCTGAAATAAATTTAGAAACTTAAATACAGTATAACAAACATTAAACTTTTAGAGTCGTGTATACCTACTTCCAATTTAAGGAAAAATCTGTCTCAGTAACTGCTTGGTCCACCCAACCTTGAGTGAGGTGATTACGTACTCTGTTCCCCCCAGCTCCAAACCAAGTATGAGGAAACCTTTGAATGAGACAAGAAATTTTGACCTCGGGATTGCAACATCCAGTCAACTTCTTTAGGGATTTCTTGAGTTCCACTGGTACCCTCACCAGCTCTGGACAACTCAGAATTCAGCACTCAATGCTTAGCCCTCTAAATCTTCTGTACCAACCCCATTCCCTCCTAGGATTTTCCTTTAAATCCTTTTCTGGGATTGGTAACCGTGAGAACTGTCTCAACCTCTTCCTGGGTTTTTTTGAAATAATTTACCGCACAGTTACTTTTACCATTTCCTCAAAATAAAAACTGTCATTTTAATTAAATACTTCAAAAGAAATAATAGTTAGGTGTTAACATCCTTAACAACTGTCTTATTCGTACTAACTCAGACTATGTCTATTTACCTTGTGTAACAACAAGTAAAAAACAAGAGTAAAATTAAATCAAGAAGTTACACATGGCCCTTTCCTCCTTTATCTAATTTTAATTTTGTTCATAAATATATTTTTGTTATGTGTTGATTATTAATTTATTTTTAAATTTTGTGTGCTTTCTTTTATGTGTTATATTTATTTATTTTTATTTTTTTTGTTAAAATGATATTTTTAAAGTTTGTTATATATATAGATGCTTATATTTTTTGAACTATTATATATAAATATCATGTTTTTTTTTCTTTGATTTTATTAATTTATTTTTAATATAAATTTTAAGAGAAACAAAATTGATTTGTAAGAAATTATTCAAGCTTTTTTTCTAATTTAAGAATTGATTTAAGATTTTTACTTATCATTATGAGAGTTGAGGTTGCAATTTATTTTAGTTGCAATTTTAACTTAATAATTAAAATTGGTGTTACCAACAGTATCATTTTTAGACTCGAATGTCCATTTTAAAGTTTTGTTTGCAACTCAACCAAAAAATTAAATCATCTACCATAAAAAGATTTTATTAGTTACACTACTTTTTTATTTGAGGATAAAAATAGCCACTAAATATGATCTCTAAAAATTTTTAAAAAAATTCTTATCAATTTGATAACTTTGTTGAGGCCATTAGTGCCTTCTCCTAAGAAATTAAAAATATTAGTACTTGGTTGCCCCATACTACATGGACCATTGTTTCTCAAATTATAGGAAGATAATATTTGAACGAAAAATTATTTCTTAAATGAACTTCACCCACTTTAACAAATAAAAGGTTAGTAGGTTGTGTCAAATGAGGTTTGAAATTAACTAAATGATTTTCATTAATGGCTTCTATCTCAGAAAAATATAGAGTATAAGTCTCAATTATTTTATTTGTGTTTTTCACTAAAAACTTTAGAATATTTTAAGGTATGGAAAGCCACTACCTAATTATTGGTCATTCCTCAATTTTAGGAGATCTTCTTTGCTTCCAAGAATTATGAATAAAATATAAAACCACTACAATATATGTATTTTAACAAACAAACAAAAAATACAATAAAGTAAAAATTAACTATGATGAATTAGATGGAAACCAATAGAGGGATAACCGTAGTAAAAAAAACCAAAAATCTAAGTAGACGAAAAGACTTCTGAAAGCTAGTATAAGATGATGAGGACCTAAAACGAATTAGAAGAACTGGAATAATAGTTATGCAACAATCACCCAAGCACCCAAGATGAAAGTACCCTCATGAAGATGGAAACAGTCCATGGAGCTAAGCTAGATGCTATATGCGCGAGTAGACCATCTTGAGGGGAGTAAGTTGCTGAGAATTCTCACAATTGTTGTTGGAATTGGAACTTAAAAGGGGTGAGTTGCGAGTAATACTGCAAACTGCACTGCCATCCTTTGTGGAATACTAACAAAGAGGTGACCTACAAAGGGAATTTAGTGAGACATTAATCAGTTATGCAACCATAGAGGCTAGAAATGCGATACCAGTAACCGAATTAACCAGGGTGGTTGCTCGGTTTCACCAGTCTTCACTTGCACCACTAAGAGAATGGGTTATGCACAAATTGACAAAAGGAAAATTGGATGAGGGGGTTTAAGGTTCGGATGAGGCGTGGTGAACCGTTGGATCGCCTCGACACATCCTAGCCTTCCACAAAAAATCTAGCACTGCACCCCCATGTGATGTGCATCTGGCGCTAGGTGTGTTAGCCCAATAGAATTGGTCATACGACTCCCAAAACGTACCGCTTATTTCACCCTATATTTTTCATGCATGACGTTTTTTGTATTATCATTAACGGTGATAAAGAAACCATCGGTATGAGGTTTGAACATTATACACATAATTATAAAATTCTCCAATTTATGTTATGATGACATATACAAATCAATGAGACACTCGTCGACCAAGCACTCAACAAGAATCTTGGCCAAGGAGTATAACACCAAGTGATATGATAAATTAACAAAAAATTACAAAGTTCCCAATTAAACAAAAGTTCATTTGAATGGATCTGGAATATACCATAAATAAAAATAAACTCACCTAGCAAGCCCCCTTGAAGTCGTAGTGGAGATTTATACTAAAGGAAGGCATAGCGAATATGTATTATGTAAGTACAAAACAAGGTATGAAGGAAAGGTAAATATATCATAAATATATTCATGGTTAATATGTGATAAATGTTATGACTCTTTAGTAAGTCCTTTCATAGAATTGTTTTTTTTTTTTTTTTTGGGCTAGTAGTGAAGAGGGTTGTGACATATATCCTCGTTTGACGTAGTCAAATTTAACTAACATCGGTCCTTGTAGATTTATTGATAACATAGGAGGATATTTGTGGGACAATATTCTTTAGTTTTTTGCGAGGTGAGTTTCTAATTTTTTTTTCCTTGTTACCTATTCAAATACTTAATATAGTGTTCTTATTTTTTTTCCAATTTTGATTTTTATAGAAAGAACATTTACTGATATTTATTCATTATTTGATGAATCCACAAGGGTAAAAAAAGACTCGTTCTCGCATTTCTTGGTGTTATATTTTTTACTACAGAATCTCCCGAGGTAACCCCTTTTCCAAACCTTTGGTTCATATTCATTCAAATCGGTGTCATTATCTTCCAGGTATTCTTCCCTTGGTAACCACCCCTCTCTTGCGGTGCATAGGTGCAGAAACAAGGCCGCCACTGATTTCCTCGGGTATAAATGTTAAATCCTCGACGACCAAAGTTTTTAATTTGCTTCATTTAGTGGCAAATGATTTTTTTCTCCACGTTGCCTCTCTACTGAGCTAATCCCACCTTCGTTCATCGATTTTTTTCCAGGTATACCTGTGCACCCATGGTAGCTTTTAGCTGAATACACCCAGCGTTTCGATGAATTTCTGACACACACTAATTCTTCTCAGGTTGGTGATATAAGCTTGTCTTTATAGGATTTCTTCTTGGTTGCTAGCCACGATGTTGTGGTGATATGATGAATATCAATCCATATATGGGAATGTTTAGTTTGTTGAAGATGAATTTTTTTATTTTGTTGAGGGGGGATTGCATCTACATTTCCTGAGTAAGGCTATATTATAGTGAAATGAGATGGTCGTGTAACCGTCCTTAATGTACTTTTTTTATTACTCAGAAGTGGTTTTATTCCAAAATTTTCTAGTATTGTTTTATCTTAAGGAACTACATCGCCACGAGGGGTTACTCGACAATTTTTGTTTGTTTGTTTTTTCTGCAAGTGGTACTATGTTCCAGACTCAAATTAACGTTATGTTTTTCATTGTATTTTACTAATCTTGTTCAATAATATTGGTATAATGGAAATATAATTACGCTTCTATTTGTTTTCCATCAACTTCTAGTAATAATGATTTACTGGAATCATTCATTATGAGTTATGGTTAACCTTGTCTATTATTTGGAATTTACTTATTAATCCCACATAAGTTAAACAGATAATTGTCGGTATTTCTTGTTGTAACTCTCCTTGAGGCTATGTAAATATCATGGTTCATATTTTTTTTCTGTAGATATATAATGAACTACAATTCTCGGTCACTGAGTAGCACTCGCCTTTGTGAAATTTCTGATGTCATACTGCTTCAAATGTTTACTGGTATACCTATATACCTTCAATTTATTTTTATAATTGTCTCCACTTTTCCACCAATTTACTAAGCATATATGTATGTGTTTTTGTATCGTAACACTACTTATGAATAACTGATTTAAATAGGTTATGATCTAGCTCTCGCTCTGTGCAATTTAGGCTTTATGAGTTCGCCTTAATTATTTCACTTTAATTTTTTATAGGGAGAGCTTTCTTGTCCCACCTTCCTAATCATATGGTTTTATATAAATAAAAATAACCCTTTCATCTAAATTGACCTCATATTACTTATTCATAGCCTATTGCCAAAATTGTATGTGATGTATAATACATCGCGTAGTCTTATTGATTTCGAATGACTCCCAGCGAACAACTAATGTCTTCCCAGAATTGTTCAAAATGTTTTTATCTAACGAGTTTGTTTTAAAGTAACTAATTTCGTTCTATACAGTATACCGTCAGGTATTTCATGGAATTGACTTTGAGATCACTGTTCTCCCCATCCCTAAGGTCTTTCCATGCCTATAAAAAGTTATATATATATATATTAAAAAATAAATCATCAGGCATCGATTGTAACCCTCCTAACTTCTCCCAGAATGTTACCTCCTAATTAACATCCACCAGGTTTGTTTATAACTAAAGCGTTGTCAATCTAACAATTATCGTAATAAGCTTATCTCGAGCATGATTTTCTGTATAATTTCTGGTTATCCTAAGAACTTTTTTCTTTAACTATATTAGAGTATCAAAGTATATACATAGGTCATTATTGAATAAATCTTTAGGTTCATGAATGCGCTGAAATATTGATATATAAATTCATTCATCTGCAATTATTATGATTATATTTACCTTTGCATGTAAACAACCTAAGTGTTGAGTTATGATTCATAGTACTATAATTTTACACGATGCTTCTTGCACTACTCTATATTTATGGAAACATACTCGCTTTATTTTTTTTATATACATATATCTACCAAAAAGAGACCATGGGTATACCAATCATCAATATTTTCTTTTGTTACACAAATTTATTTAACTACCATGCATCCCAAATAGATATAATAATCAATAATATTTCTTTCTATTGCTCAAAATTTCTCTAATTGTCATGCATCTCAAATCTGTAATCGGTAAAGAAAAATTATTTGATTACACGCATACTCTAAAATGGTATTAATGTTGGAAAGGCAGAGGATTTAATCACACATAAATAACACAAAGATTTCACACATGAACAATGAGCTGCGGCTCTTCAATTAATCCAAAACTCTGAATCATAAAACTCTCTTACTCTCTTAAAACAATGAACTCGTGAAGGGTATTTAATCTAATTGACATGCACGCACTCTCACACATAATTGAACTTAATCAACTTGCTTAACTCACTGTCTAACTCACTCACCAAATCTAACTGTAACTCAACTCAACTCATTCACCTAACTATCTGTCTAACTTCTGCATGAGGAAGTAATTATATATTTTAACACTCCCCCTTAATTACGACCTCTAAACTAAAACATAACTCATGACAACTCAAACATGCCTGCTAGTCTATGTCTCAGCTAGGCTTACAACACCCAAGTTTCTTTTATGAAACTCAAACAAATATACTGCTAATGGCTTCGTAAAGATATCAACTAATTGATCACTCGTTCTACAAGGCTTCAAGTGAACTTCTCCATTGTTCACTAGTTCTCGAATAAAATGATATCTAGTATCAATATGCTTGCTCTTTTGATGAAACACACTATTCTTGGATAGTGCAATCGCTGATGTGTTGTCACAATATATCGCTGTTGATCCTTGCTGTTTCTGCTTGAGTCCATCCAATACTCTTCTTAACCATACTGCTTGACATGCTGCTGAAGTTGCTGCTACATATTCTGCTTCTGCTGATGATAATGTAACAATAGGTTGTTTCTTAGATTCCCATGCTATCACTCCTGAACCGAGATGGAAAACATAACCGGATGTGCTTTTCCGATCATCCAAACTTCCTGCAAAATCACTATCTGTATATCCAATAAATTCTTTCTTTTCTGTACTTGCATACATTATGCCATAATCTCTGGTTCCTGCTATATATCTCAGAATTATTTTTCCAACACTCCAATGTGTGTCTTTTGGAGTCTCCATGAATCTAGAAATCAGACTCACTCCCTGCATAATATCTGGTCTTGTCGCTGTGAGATACATGAGGCTGCCAACCAATCTTTTGAATAGAGTTGGATTGACATCTGCCCCTTCATCATCCTTACTTAACTTTGTACCTGTTGCAACTGGTCTAGGTACAGGTTTGGAATTATCCATCCTGAATCTTTTCAGCAAATTTGTTGCATACTTATTTTGACAAATAAAAATGTCTTTTTCAGATTGCTCAACTTCAATGCCAAGAAAATATTTCATGAGACCTAGATCTGTCATCTCAAATTCTTTCATCATGCCTGCTTTAAATTCATCTATTTCAAGATCACCTGTAAAAATCATATCATCAACATATAAGCAAACTATCAAAATCTGTCCATGCTCATTTGCCTTTGTGTATAAGGTAGGCTCAATGATGCTTCTGCAAAATCCATTCTTGATCATATAACTGTCGATTCTGATATACCATGCTCTAGGTGCTTGCTTCAGTCCATAGAGCGCTTTCTTCAATCTGTAAACCTTATCCTCTTTTCCTTCAACTTCATAACCTGGAGGCTGCTGCACATAAATTTCTTCTTCTAAAATTACATTCAAGAAGGCTGATTTGACATCCATCTGATACACTTTCCACTTGTTCTGAGCTGTTGTTGCTAGGACTGCTCTTACAGTATCCAATCTAGCTATCGGAGAAAATGTTTCCCCAAAGTCTATTCCCGGTTGCTGCGAGAATCCTTTGGCTACAAGCCTTGCTTTAAACCTGTCAATCTCACCTTTCTCATTCACTTTAGTCTTGTACACCCACTTCACACCAATGAGATTTTTATCGTTTGGTAAATCAACCAAATCCCATGTATCATTCTTTTCAATTGAATTCATATCTTCATCCATGGCTTGCACCCAATTGGCATCTCTGATTGCTTCTTCAAAGGAAGAAGGTTGGAATGCCAACAATTCAAAATTTGAACTAACATCCAAATCATCATAAATATCTTTCAAACTTCTCATCTTTTTCTTACCAGAACTTGATTCATTACCTGATTCACTGCTTGGAGAATTATGATCTGTGGATCTGCTTGAAGATCCATGTTGCTCTGAAAATCTGGGAGTCCTTGCTGGTGTGACTCTGTTTGGTGTCTGCTCTCTTGGTTGTTGTTGTTCCTCTTCTTCTACAAGATCATCCTCCATCAATGGTGTTTGAGCATCGGTTAGTGTGTCTACAGTCCCATTCCATGACTCTTGTTCTTTAAACACAACATCTCTGCTAATGATTGTCTTCTTTGTGATAGGGTTATACAAGATGTAAGCTTTTGACTGCTCACTATAACCAGTAAATATACATTTTTCACTTTGATCATCTAATTTGCCTCTTATTTGCTTAGGCACATGTGCATAGACTACACATCCAAAAACTCTGAAATGAGATACACTGCAAGACATACTTGACCATGATTCTTCTGGAACTCTATTCATCACGCTCTTTGTAGGAGATCTGTTTATCACATAAACAGCACATGCAACTGCTTCTACCCAATAATCATTAGACAAGTGTCTTGCTTTCAACATGCTCCTTTTCATGTTCATGATTGTTCGATTCTTCCTCTCTGCTACACCATTCTGCTGTGGTGTGCATCTGGTTGTAAACTTTCTTCTGATTCCATGTTGTTTGTAGTACTCATGGAATGCCTTTGAATCGTATTCTCCACCACGATCTGATCTCAATACCTTGATCTGTTGATCACTTTGGTTCTCCACCAAAGATTTGAACTCTTTGAACTTTGCAAAAGTTTCAGACTTCTTCTTCAAAAGGTAAACCCAAGTCTTCCTACTATAATCATCAATAAAGGTGAGGAAGTAACAGCTTCCACCAATTGACTGTGTCCTCATAGGTCCACACAAGTCGGTATGCACCAATTCAAGTGGTTTCTTTGCTCTGTAAGAAACTCCTTTTGGAAAAATTTCACGGTGTTGCTTGCCTAAGATGCAACACTCACACGTGCTAGCAGGTTCTTTGATGGGAGGTAGACCTCTCACCATCTGTTTCTGCTGCAATAATTTTAAACCGGAAAAATGCAAGTGTCCAAACCGAAAGTGCCATAACCAGTATGCATCAGAACATGGAGTTGTAAAAGAACTAACCTGATCATTGTAGTTCATAATGAGAGGAAAGAGTTTGTTCCTCGTCATCTGCACCTTTGCAATCAGCTGCTTGCTTGGGGATTTGTCGTAAATAACACACTGTTGCCCTTGAAAGATAACTTTGTATCCTTTCTGCATCAGTTGACCAACACTAATCAGATTGTGTTTGAGTCCAGGGACATAGTATACCTCTGATATGGTCTTTGGCTCCCCCTTCTTGGTCACAATGTTGACCACTCCTTTTCCATCTACAGCCACAGTCTTGTCAGTCCCCAACTTTACCTCTGTCTGCACTGAGACATCCAAATTAGCAACCAAATCCTTGTTGCATGTCATGTGGTTACTGCAACCACTATCTAATAGCCAGACCTTATCAGACGGTGCATGCATGGTGTTGCATGCTAGAAACATAGAGTCAGTATTTTCTGTACTAACATTAGCTCTCTGATTGCCTTGATCTGCAATCTTCTTCCTACAATCATGAGCATAATGGCCAAATCTATTGCAGTAATAACACTTTACCTTAGATTTGTCAGACCTTTGATTGTTCTGAAAGCTTCTGCTGCTGCTGCTTCCATGTTGATGCTCATGATCGTCTCGGCCATCTCTGTGACCGCCATAGTTGCTACCCTATCCTCTACCTCTCGATCGACCTCTTGAAATATAGACTTGACTTTGGAAGGCAATTTCCAAATTGGAATCTTTATTTCTGTCTATCCTTACCTCATGCGATAGAAGAGATCCCATTAACTCATTAATTGTGAGTTTTTCCAAGTCCTTTGCTTCTTCTATGGCTGCTACCACAACATCAAATTTGGTAGAAAGGGATCGAAGAACCTTCTCAATCACTATTCGATCTTTAATATCTTCGCCATAGATTTTTAACTGATTGACGACAGACATGACCCTATTCATGAAGGAATCAATGTCTTCTGTCTCCTTCATCTGCAGAATTTCGAAATCTCTCCTAGTATTCTGCAATTTAACAATATTAACTTTTGCCATACCTTGATAACTTGTCGCCAAGGTGTCCCATGCCTCTTTTGCTGACGAGGTTATCATGATCTTCTGGAACACGGCTCGATCTACTCCCTGCTGGATCAGAAGCAACGCTTGTGCATTCTTCTGCTTATCTTTCTTCCACTGTTCCCTCTCTGCATTACTGAGGACTCGTTCTTCTGAATCATCTTGAGGTTTTGCAAACCCATACTTGACATGATCCCAGACATCAAGCGCTTTTAGCATAGTCTCCATCTTAATGGCCCACATATCGTAATCTTTCCCATTGAAAGAAGGAAGCTGTGGCTGGAAGCTACTTGTAGCCATCTTTCTTCAAAAATTCACTGCTGGAACCCTAAAAAAAAATTTGATATGCTTTGCAAAGCTTCAAAAAAAATTTATAATAAAACCCTAGGTTTTATTATTTATTTTTATATATATATAAAAATTTCTTTATAAAAGAATCTTTATATAAAAAAAATCCTTGTCTTAAAAAAAAAATTATTATAAAAACTCCACTCTTTAAAGCTTTTTTATAAGATGCTTATGAAAAGCCCCTTTAAAAAAAACGTTTTCAAATACCTTTGAAATTTCCCCTTTTTAAAAAAAAGCTCCTTTTCAAACCAAAACTCACGTGCTTTTATGAGATACTCATATAATTAAAAGAGCCTTTTTTGAAATACTCCAAACCTGAACACGTTTTAAACCGTGGAAATTTATTGACTTTCCAAAGTTTTGTTTTGGAATTTCGTGCTTTTCATAAGACTAACGTGTCCGCTCTTCAACACGTCCGAGTGCTAACGCATCTCCCGATATGCTTGTGTTGCGTTAGTGCTTTAACGCACTGGAACTTCAAGATTTCTGCGTGCTTGAAAATTGCGTTAAGTTTTTTGTTTTTAACGCAGTTCTCTACAGTGGGAACCCGCATTATAACGCTCTGTTTATAATTAGCAGCGGCTTTATAGCGTAAAAACGCGGAAAAAAAAAAAAAAAAAAATTCCTTCTCACACACAGATGATTGCTAATCCGTTTTTCTTTCGTTCTCTGTGACCTCCCTCTGATACCAATCTGTTGGAAAGGCAGAGAATTTAATCACACATAAATAAAGAAAATATTTCACACATAAACAATGAGTTGCGGCTCTTCAATTAATACAAAAATTTGAATCATAAAACTCTCTTACTCTCTTAAAACAATGAACCCGTGAAGGGTATTTAATCTAATTGACATGCACGCACTCTCACACACAACTGAACTTAATCAACTTGCTTAACTCACTGTCTCACTCACTCACCAAATCTAACTGTAACTCAACTCAACTCATTCACCTAACTATCTGTCTAACTTCTGCATGAGGAAGTAATTATATAGTTTAACAATTAACAGTAATCAATAACATTCTGGTCGTGAAATTTATTTAGCAATTTTCATAAGCACATAAATTGACTATTATGGCATAAGTAAAGAAATTTCTAACCAATTTATGCCTGACAAATTTCCTTGGGAAAATACCTTCCACCCAACCTTGAACTGATTCCTCCAGTTCCCCCGAGCGCAGATATGCTTGCCTTGAATCAACAACCTCTTTTTTTTCCAATTAATGTATTTTATACATTATTTTCTCATAAGATTTTTCCTTAGCGACATCCCACCTTTCAAGGGTCTATCAGCCCACTAACCTAGGATTTTCTTTCCTTTTTACTTTAAAGCCAATTTTTATTCTCCCTTACTCGATATTTTTCTACAACTGAGTGATTTAAGGGAATGAGTGATTTAAGGGAATTTCAACTTGACTTTTTTGAATCTGGCAAGAATTTGTTACTCCAGTGTTTTCTTTCCCAGAGTAATTTCCAATTTCCACTATTATTAACAAAAAAAAATTCATTTATTACATCATCATGTCCCATTTTTTATATCAATAAAATCCACTATGGCTTCTAAGACCATAAAAATAATAAAAGAATATGGGTATTACACATGAATGTTTTTGGTTCCAAAGGAGGTAGGCTCGGGAAATATGGTGCATGGTTCGACCTGAGGTATGCGCCACAAATATATAGTCGTTGACTGTTCGAGAGGAGGTACGCACGAGAAATACATTTATCTAGTGGATAGTTTGAGAGGAGGTAAGAGTGGGGAATATGGGTTTTAACTTTATATATATCTTATTTCCTATGATTTTTTAGCATTTTCGTCCTCGTCTATCTATGTTCTTTGTGTTCTTGGCTGTGTGGTTTGAGTCTGAGTTAGTGAGTAAGTCTGTGGCTTAATTCTGGGTAGGTCTATGTGTAGCATAAGTTTGAGTTATTCAGCCATGACTATGTTGATAGAGGAGGATGCTAAAGTGAAATGGATTGGAAGCAAGTAAAGTGAAATGGATTGGAAGCAAGAAAAATAGTTTGCAGTTTTTGGGCTCACGAAGATTAGTGATCATATTTCTTTCCATCGCATCAAATTCCGTTTATATGCTTTATATTCAAACTTTCATTGACTTTTTTATTACTAATTTTAAATTATTTCGTTTCCATTTACACTAAAATAATAAATGGGTCACTAATGTTGCTTAGAAATGAGTGAATGATATGGGTCATTCAGGTTGTTGTTGACATTCGCTAAAGAAATGAAATCATTACTACAAATCCCAATTCCAATTCTAGGCATGGCTCTTCGTTTGTGTTTTCATCTAGTGCATCAAACAATTTTATTGGATTTACATTTTTGTCACCTTCATAATAGTTTAAACCATTTTTATTTGTCCACAATTTTTATTAGATTTAACTTTTATAGCTACACTTGTCTTTGGCTCTAGCTTAACCTATTTATCGACATTCCCATTCATCCATTTATGTGACATGTTAATTATGGGTTTAATCAAGAGGAATGTATTCCTTGTGTTGAATCTTAGCTTTCGCATTGTGCATCTTTTTAAAAATCTATGCCTCCAAAGTTATAATATATCTCTATATTAGATGTCTTCATTAAATATTTCAAGTTTTTGGTGGCTGTCCTCTCAAATACCTCCATATTCACAATTAATGATATAAAAAAATGTAGCCTATACCTAAAACATGTAAGAGAGGGTCAATAAATTTTGCAATAAAAATAATTAAAACATTACTACAACTTTCTCTTATTTGTCCCTAGAACTAGAAATAAAATTTATCTCCATTACCACGCTCTCAATAAATCTCAAAGAAATATTTGGCATTCTATGATCTATCAAAAGATATTGAGATAAAATAATTATTATTAATGACCATAAAATGTACATGGAAACTGATTAAGGAATATTCCACAAAATGTTCCTAATCATCTAGGCTATTTCAAACATACTAAAATCTTTAAAATGCACCAAAACTATGACTATATATTCCAATTATCTTAAATTCCAATTGCTTCACATAATATATCATTAAAATTGAAATCCAAAATTTGCAATAGAACCAAAACATGTTGTTAGCTACAATAAAAAAGTGACCAAAACCAAAAGGAGAGGATAACCAATGTGTAAACCTGAGTAGGTGGCGTTCAAAATTTGGAATTTATCCAATAAATTAAGAGAGTAGAGACTATGATTTATTAGGTTGGGGAGACAAGGAATGACCATACAAATACCAAGGGGAATATAGCTAGAGAGTAATGTGTCTTGGAAATGTTTGATGACTCAATATGGGTTTCAAAAATAGAAACTCATAAAGCTTATAAGAATTCAATACTAATCACAAAATTCTCAAGTTTAATGAAAATTCAATTGAGATGTCAAATGTCTAACACAAAATCGATATATTAATAGTCCTTGCAACTCAAACAAATGGGTTGGTAATGAAGCCGATAGAGATATCTCAAGTTATGAATGGATTATCGAATCATAGAAGCAAAAACTCATAAAGTGCTTAGACATTGAATAATTATGCACTTCTATTTTGACATAATAACAAGGCACTAACCAACCTAGAACAAATGGAGAAGGGGAAGACGTGTGAAGAAGAACATTGTGCAATTTATACATGTGATTTTACTAGCTTAAATGATAAAAAACAAATTGTGAAATTTATACATGCTATTCTACTAGCTTGAATGATAAAAACAAATGAAGTTATCACTTAATTTATACACGAGATTGAATGATAAAAAACAAATGAAGCTATCATGTAATTTATACAACTTCTTGTGTAAGTTCAATTACCATCTACACATGAGTAATAATTATTAGGTGGATGATAGGGATTTGACTTCCATACAATATTCTATGCCTAGTATAAAAAAATAAAAAATTATGATTTATTTTAAAGTAGTTGTGTCTTTTTCTGTCATTTTAATTAAATTCATTAATTAAAAAAATGGCATATGAACTAGTATCATAAAAAAAGAGTTGTGGATTTTTTAGCATTAACAAAGTCTATTTTCCTATTAAGACGCTTCATAATAATAAAGTGGGGGTGAATATGTATATATATTTAACTTAATTAAAAATAATAATAATAATAATAATACAGTTATAATTTAGTTATTGTTTATGATAATTTTTTTTGCAACTCGATATGTATGATAAAATACATGGTTTGATGCTTCTTATAGATTGATATACTAGGACTTAATTTGTATAGTTGAGCTAGTTATAAAAAAAAAAACTTATAATTTTATTGTTTTTATACTTTATTTTTAATTTCAGAAATGTAAAATGTACTGTGAGATATATGTATTTTATTCCTATTGGCTTTTAGGAACTATACTTAATTGATGTAGCTGCAATAGTTAGCATCAAAATAAAAAACAAAATCAAAGACTATGTCACTTTATTGGAGTGGTTTGTTAAGTCAATTAATATACATACAAATTCATTTCCATTTTCAATGCTTATTAACAAATTTTAACAAATTTATCCAAATAGTACCATGCAGAATTGATGTTTGACAATTTAATACGAAAACGAATATTAATATCCAATCAATTTTAGGCAGCTATTATTTATTAAAAAAATAAGTAAATATTATATATATATATATATATATATATATAATACCATAGTATTTTTGTAAAAATATCTAGACTTTGGAGCTCAAGCCATGCAACAAAATAAACAAAAGTTTTAAAACTAATATTTCAATTAATATGCAATTCCATAAATTTAAGCATGTAAACCCAAAAAACGTGAATAGTAACCAGGTTAACGTGGCCAAAAAAAAAAACCAAAATTGAACCCAAAAATAAAAGCCTACAAAGAAAATCTGTGAAAATAATAAAAAAGCATCAACGTTTCAAGAAAAAACACGATGAACACAAGCATCTCCTTCAAAATCTCTACAACTCTCAGCCATAGCCATTAAAGTAACTTTGGAACTGTACTCTGGCCCAAGACATTAAAAAGTAAAATGTAAAGTAAACAATCAACTTTAGGGGTTTAATTTATATGATTGTCAACCAATCAGGTATATCAGGGTATTATTATTGGGAACCAATTGAATTTACAATTGAGTTATATGAATATGAGGCTCAACAATAATCTAGCGCTCCCCTAGGAACCCAATTCGATGCAGGAACACGTAACCATTACATAAAAAATCATGATAGAAGTAGACATGGACAACATGGATCTGTTTCTAACAACTGCCTAATCTAACGCTCCCCTGGGTACACACTTCAATGCATGAACCTGGTA
This sequence comes from Pinus albicaulis, assembly GCA_034641835.2. Lineage (NCBI taxonomy): Eukaryota > Viridiplantae > Streptophyta > Pinopsida > Pinales > Pinaceae > Pinus > Pinus albicaulis. The sequence goes on from CM076572.1 coordinate 221,465,402, forward strand.
ACCATTACAGAAAAAAGCATGATGAAGTCGACATGGACAGCATGGATTTGTTTCTATCAATCACCTAATCTGACGCTCCCCTTCGTACTCACTTAGATGCATGAACCTGCTAACCGTTACAGATAAAAACATGATGAAGTTGACATGGACATCATTGATATATTTATATCAACCTCAAGCCTTAGCCATTGAATTAATTGGCAAACCAGCATGATGAATTCGACATCGATGGCAGCAATCTGAGGAGGTGAGATATGGAAATACATATATCGGATGGACGGTTCCAGAAGCGCCAGGAATATATAGTCATTGAAGGAACCTATGAAATGGCTATATATATCTCAAGTCCTATCATATTTCAGTATTTTCTTCCTTATCTATCTATGTTCAGATTGGCATCTCTGTGTGTTTGGCTGTGTGAGTCTGTTAGTAAGTGGGTCAGTCTGTTTGTGTGGATTGAGTCTACGTGAGTCAGTTTGTGTGGTGAGTGAGCCAGTCAGGCCTGCTTGGATAGAGGAGAAAGCAAGAAAAAGGGCTCATGGAGATCAATGATCATGTTGGAGAACATCAATGGTATGCATCGCATTGAATTCCATTTATTCGCATCTCATTGTGTTCCATCTTTCATTGCCCTGTTTTGTTTTTATTGTAAATTATTTCATTGCCATGTTTTGTTTTTATTGTAAATAGCAAACAGGTGGCTAATGTTGAATGAATGATACAGTTCATTGAGGTCACTACTAACTTTCATTCAAGAAAAATTCTAATTCCAAGTATGACGCATCATGAATATTCTAAAACAAATTTTTTTTTATGTGTCCACCATTTTTCATATCTTCCCCATGTACACTTGCCTTTGGCTATAATTTATCCCATGGCCATTGAACAATCATTGCACCCTCCTAATTATGGGTTAAATATCTACGCCATATTTTCCTATTTGTCAGTTTAACTTGTGTGTTTTTGTTATAACTTGCGGTGTGTTAAACTAACCAATCGGTGTTTTTGGTAAAATCTGCTATTGTGTGAGTTTAACTAGTTATTTTTTTGGTATACCCTGCTTTGGGTTGTGTTACTTTTTAGTTTGACCTAGATGAGCAAATGAAATAACATATCCCCAATTTCATATGGAATTTCATATTATTTGTCTTCCCCAAGACTTTTATGAAAGTAATATGAAATCCAGGTACAACCCTGCATATTATCTTAAAGGCGGTGCATTAACGATCCCCAATTCTAGGTAAAGTATATATATAGTTTGAAAGAAATCGCGAATTTAGGTATACATACATATAGAAATAAGGGATATATAACTACTATTGTAACTATTAGTTATATTGGAAATTACATTGTTGTAACCATTAGTTATATTGGAAATTACATTGCACGGTAGTCAGTGCCTTGGAAAGATGAAATGTGAATTATTCTGCAGGATCTTCTCACTATTCATTTCCTAACTTCTGGGGCCCTGTCAATTGCTTGTGTCGTTGTAACAAACAGGGGAAGAAATGTGCCATTAATTTTTTTATACATAATGTATGTGCTTACATTTTGAATGTCAATATAGGTTATGGACTTATTTGTATAAATCTATGTTGAGGAATTTGTATGCCCTATGCCATTTCTGTACACGGTATGGACTTGTTTCTGTAAATTTGTGTTGGGGAATAAGCCATCAATTTCCACGTTGCATGTTGGTAATGACCATAGCTATAGGTTATTTTTGTAATGTTAATATAGTGAACACCATACATGTTCTCAACACCATAATTTTGGGTAAAAGGAATTTGTAATTTTCATGAGCTGCGTTTGGATGAGTTCATGATCTGACAACGGGAACTTACGCTTCTGGGTTTTTTTTGGTGTACATGCACCTAGATTAGCTTTAGTTCAATTCTATATACTTCATGCAATGTGCACTTCTCTTTAGCTAGTTAACCTGAGTGTTGTACATGCACATAGTGATCCTAGATTAGCTTTAATTCAACTCTAGAGATTGCATGCAATATGCACTTGTCTTTAGCTAGTTAACTCAAGTGCTTACAAGTGGTGTGCACTTGTCTGTTAGTTAACTTTAGTGCTTGCATGTGGTGCATGTTCACATTAACAGAACATAATGCACACTTAGCTTCAGTTAGCTTTAACTATCCATAGTTATTGCATGTACAACTAAGCTTAACTTAATTTCTTTATATATTGATTCTCAAGTCAATATTGATGAATCAATTTCATTCTCAATTCTAATTGTTTTTATTTTTCAACTTGGAAAGTTTGTGCAATTATTCTTCAACTAGATCCATATTTGTGCTCTAATAATTTTACATGGTATCAGAGCTACAAGCGTTTGGAGAAGTTGCATGAAAAATCTTTTACAGGTTTGAAGAGAAAATAATTGGAAATTTTTTGAAGATTTGATTTGCAGATCAAAATATTGGAGAATTGCCACAATTGTTGCTACAACTACAAAGTGAAAGAATGGAATTCCTAACTTCCACTATTCTTACTCCATACAATTACTATGAATGGAAGCCAATGATTTTGCTTCATCTTAGGAGCAAAGGCTTATACCAATAGTCATGGGAATTGAGACAGAACCATTGTCAGAGGATGAGAAGTCATATTGGCTTAACAGATCTGACATGGCTTATGGAAGATTGTGCTTACCTATGTCTCATGATATCCTTTATGAGATCAGAAATATTGAATAACCCCATGAAATATGGACTACATTGAAAGGATTATATGGGGATGAAAATGATCTAGAAGAACACCATTTGGAGGCAAAGAGATTGACTTATTATAGCAGTCATGAAAGTGGTAAAGACTCCAAAAAAAGTGGTGAAGACACTACTTTCAAAATCATAGAAGAGGACTTTGATTCCTCTACTATTGATGATTTTGATGATGTTGATCTAATGAGGTCTCAATTTAATGATGCCCCACATGCACTCTCAGTCGCATATCCATTCATGCCCATGCATGCATCTAAGGAGGACTTTATAACACCATGTATGCTCATGTATGCATCCAAAAATGCATCTCTAAAGCTACACATGCACATGCACGCGTCCCTAGAGACAACCATTCCCATGCATGCATATAGGGTACATTAATATGATCGTCAAATGCATGAAAAAGTTGCAGGGAATCCGTATTGGCATGTAACCATGTATAAGGAAATTCAGTCATTTATGGAAGTTGATACCTCTACTTCCAAAAAGGAAGCTTATTCCTCCAAATCCATGGTGGGATCATCGATCTTCAGTATTATCCCAGTTCCGAGCAGACTGCTGATATCTTCACCTATATTTTCACTGAGAAGAAGTTTCGATTCCTGCAAGATTGTCTCAGGGTGAAGGAAATGAATGCCTAAAAATTGTCTTTTCTCTACTTTTGAATTATATTTTGAGGGGGGGTTTTCTTCCCACTAGGTTTTCCCTCTTTCCTCTTTTCATGCATTGTATATGGGTACTTAAAATGGCCATGTTGCCGGGACTCATTCATTTTGCATCACACTCACCTAAGTTATGCTTAAGGTGGGACGTTGGTGTACATTCACCTAGATTACCTTTAGTTCAACTCTAGAGACTGTATGCAATGTGCCCTTGTCTTTAGCTAGTTAACTCAAGTGCTGTACATGCACATAGTTAACCTAGATTAGCATTAGTTCAATTCTAGAGATTGCATGTAATGTGCACTTGTCTTTAGCTAGATAACTCAAGTGTTTACATGTGGTGTGCACTTGGCTTTAGTTAATTAACTTTAGTGCTTTCATGTGGTGCATGTGCACATTAACAGAACATAAAGCACACTTAGCTTCAGTTAGCTTTAATTATCCATAGTTATTGCATGTACAACTAAGCTTAACTTAATTGTTTTATATATTGATTCTCAAGCCAATATTGATGAATCAATTTCATTCTCAATGGCCATGTTGTTGGGACTCATTCATTTTGCATCACACTCACCTGAGTTATGCTTAAGGGGGGGTGTTGGTGTACATGCACCTAGATTAGCTTTAATTCAACTCTAGAGACTGCATGCAATGTGTACTTGTCTTTAGCTAGTTAACTCGAGTGTTGTACATGCACATAGTTAACCTAGATTAGATTTAGTTCAACTCTAGAGATTACATGCAATGTGCACTTGTATTTAGCTAGTTAACTCAAGTGCTTACATGTGGTGTGAACTTGGCTCTAGTTAGTTAACTTTAGTGCTTGCATGTGGTGCATGTGCACATTAATAGAACACAAATCACACTTAGCTTCAGTTAGCTTTAACTATCCATATTTATTGCATGTATAACTAAGCTTAACTTTATTGCTTTATATATTGATTCTCAACCTAATATTGATGAACTAATTTCATTATTTTCTCCATTCTTTCTCACTCCTTTGTTCTCTTGCAAGTTTTTTCATTGTTTTGCAAATCTAGATCTTTAATTGCTTTATATATTGATTCTCAAGCCAATATTGATGAATCAATTTCTTTCTCAATTCTAATTGTTTTTCTTTTTCAACTTGGCAATTTTTTGCAATTATTCTTCACCTAGATCCATATTTGTGCTCTAATAATTTTACAATTTTGATTACTAGAAAGGTGAAAGAATCGAATCAATTTAAACAACAAGCACAAATGCAAGAGCCATGCAATTTCCATTACAGTTGTTGGATAAAAGTTTAGTCATAGTTTCATGATGTTGGGAGTAGGTCAAGGATAGTTATTTCTTAGTTGAGAAGTAGTAGAGATAGGCCTTGAGGAGAATAACTCATATGAAATTCCATTTGAAATAAGAGAGTTTTAGGATTAAAATAATAATCCAACGCTCTCGCTTCTATAGGAAATTCTCAAGCCTTGTTCTTGGATTCAAGACCCTATTAATGAATCCATTTATATTAATTATTCAGCACCCATTTTAGGGTTCTTCATACTGTCCGAGCTAAAATATTACACCTAAAGGTGTGCACAATCTAGCTTACCAAGCAGCAATGGGTTCCCCGTTTTGGATGTTTCACCCTTTTCCTTTAATTTTTGTACATTATTAGATAAAATAATTTCATACATATTATGAATCTCACATCTGCAGGACCAATAATATCAGTTCCAGAATTTAAATTTTCCCTCCACCTTGGTATACCCCATTATGCATTGTGCTGTTAGGTGAATAAATGAAAATCACAAATCGCCAATTCCAAGTACTATATATATACAGTTCGACAGAAATCAAGAATCCCCAATTCTAAGTGTGTGTATATATATATATATATATATATATATGAAATCATTATCCCCAATTCCATTTACATGGAATCATGATCCCAAATTCAAATTATATGAAATCATGAATGCGTTGCATCTCTCCTTCCGATGTAGGGTTTAAACACAGTGCACTTGAGATTTTTATTGGATGAAACCTCTCCTATTGCGTCCACCATTTTTTAATCATATTTATTTTCATTCATTGCTTTAATATTCCTGCCTTTCTTGGCGTGTATCCTCAATAGTTTAATTTAGCCATGGTTTTCTGGCATACCTTGCTATGTGCTATGCAATGTGTGCTCTCTATGTTTATTTAAGCCATGTATTTTTGTTTGTTAATTAAAACGCTGAAATAATGTGACCTTCACCTACCTAAACCTGAGTGTATTGGTTCAATCCATTAATGGATCTACCCTCATTAGGTTTAAACTAATGATTAGCCATAGAGTTCTCGCTACAATAGTAAATTCTCAATTGCAGCCAGTCCTCTTAGGGGACTCAACTCCCTATAATGTAAGGCATTAATTACTTAGCACCCTTCTTATGGTTGTGCATATTTTTCGAAGGTGTGTGCAATCTAGCAATTATTGTACTAGGAAAACATTAAACAAGAAGAAACTGAAACTGAAACTATTAATCAAGAATGATTCTCCTCATCTTACAAGCCTCTCGGGCCATCCAATTTAACCTAGGCTATTTCGTTATTCTAGCTTCATTTCGTTATACAACCAACTAACAGGTAATAAGTAAATTTTCCCAAAATTAAATTATTTAAATTTTTTGTAATATTTCAACAAACTCCACCTTGACAAAAATTTTCCTAATCCCTTGCCCATGCCCATTCATCATCTCTTCTGCAAGCCAAGAGAAGTGAGACACCATCTCATCTTCTCTAATGTAACTGACTTCGTGAATATATCTGTATGATTTTCGTATGTACGTACCTTCTTGAGTACTAATTTTTCGCCTTTGATTACATTTCTCACAAAGTGATACCTTACATCGATGTGTTTGGTCTTGTTGTGATAGATCACTTTTTCCTGCATCCTTCCAATCTCATCAAGTAGACCTTTTAACCAAATTTCCTCTTTACAGGGATCTAAATCAGCTATATACTCTGCTTCAGTAGTGGACAAAGCAACTGTCTCTTGAAGCTTTAACATCCAGCTGATTACTCCACCTGCAAGAGTAAAAACATAACCTGTAGTAGACCTCATTTTTTCCAAAACACCTGCATAATCAGCATCCACATATCCGCAGACTGAACCTTCATGACCATCAAAGCTGATGCAATGGTCACTTGTGCCTCTCAAATACCGAAGCACCCATTTCACTGCTCGTCAATGTTCTTCTCCTGGATTTGCCATGAACCTGCTAACAACTCCAACTACATGTGAAATGTCAGGTCTTATAGATACCATCGCATACATTAAGTTTTCTACCGCATTTTCATATGGTACACGAGACATATACTTATTTTCTTCATTAGTTCTAGGACTTAAATCTAAAGAAATCTTAAAATGGGAAGCTATTGGAACATTAACAAGTTTCACATTGTTCATACCGAACTTTTCAAGTACTCTCTCCACATACTTTTGTTGTGATAACCAAAGCTTACCATTTTTCCTATCTCTGTGTATCTCCATTCCCAAGATATGTTTTTCCACTCCAAGATCCTTCAGATCAAACTTCCTAGAAAGCTGAGCCTTTAACCTGTTGATTTCTTCCATGCTTTTGCTTGCAATAAGCATATCGTCAACATACAACACCAAGATAATGAATATTCCATTGAAACTTTTGAAGTATACACAGTGATCATACTCACTTCTGATAAAATTCTAGCTCACCATGAAGGAGTCAAACTTCTTGTACCATTTCCTGGGCGGCTACCCCATGCCATACAATGATTTCCTGAGCTTTCAAACTAATCTTCTATTGTGACCTTGTACAAAACCTTCTGGTTGATCCATATATATCTCTTCATCCGAAGAAAGGTTGTTTTAACATCTAACTATTCTAACTCAAGATCAAGTAATGCAGTTAGTGCTAACACAGTACTAATAGAAACAAGTTTAACGACAGGTGAAAAAATCTCATGAAAATAAATACCTTCAACATGAGAATATCCTTTTGCAACTAGCCTCGCCTTATACCTCTCAATACTTCCATCAACTTTTCTCTTCAACTTGAAGACCCATTTGCACTCAACAACACTTCTCCCTTCAGGAAGTTCTACAAGATCCCAAGTATTGTTCTTGGCTAAGGAATCCATTTCTTCTTCCATATCCTTTTTCCAAATCTCGTTATCTGCATCATATACTGCTTCCTGATAACAAGAAGGCTCCCCATCTTCAGTAATTAATGAAAAAGATGAAGCAGAATCTTCATACCTTTTGGGTTTTTTTATTTCCCTTGTAGACCTTCTTAGAGTGACTGGTTGCTGAATTGGTTCTGGAATTTCTCCAGTTTCCTTTTCTTCTCCACCTTTTTCATCAGAAATCTCTCCTTCCTTTCGACTTTCTAGAAAAGGTTTAGTCTCCAATTGAATATGTTGATTTGGCGATACCTGTTCCTATTCAACTTTTCCAACATCTAATTTTAGAAGAGAAGATTCATCAAATGTTAAATCTCTACTAATGACTATCTTCCGTGAAGAAGGATCCCACAACCTATATCCTTTCACTACATAATCATACCCAACAAAGACACAACATTTTTTATTCTGGATCTAACTTTAAACACTAATTTATAGAAATAAGAGCATAGGCATCACAACCAAAAATATTCAAATAAGAATAATCACAAGACTGACCCAACCAAAATTCTTCGGGAATTTTACAGTTTATGGCAACCGAAGGTGATCTGTTAACTAAATAACAAGAAGTAGATTCTTCTTCTGCCCACAACTCCTTTAGCAAGTTAGCATTGTCGATCATGCTTCTGGCTCTTTCCATAAGAGTCTGATTCATCCGTTCAGCAATGCCATTTTGATGAGGAGTATAAACAGTAGTTTTATGTCTAAAAATCCCTTCATCCTTACAGAATTGTTCAAATTACAAAGAATTAAATTCACCACCATTGTCAGTTCTTAAACAACTAATTGATTTGCCTGTTTTCTTTTCCACCATTGCTTTAAATTGTTTAAAAACATTAAATACTTTAGCTTTATTTTTCAACATATAGACCCAAACTTTCCATAAGAAATCATCAATAAATACTAAGAAATATAATGCACCTCCATAAGACACAATAGGAGATGGTCCCCACAAATAAAAATGAATGTAGTCTAAAATTTGTTTACTATTATGATTTCCAATCTTGAACCTTTGTTTACATTTATTTCCAAACACGCAATGTTTACAAAAATCCAACATAAAGGATTTCAAATCAGGAAGCAACTTGTGGTTCATCAGTACCTAAAGACCTTTCTCGCTCATGTGACCCAACCGCTGAAGCAATAGATGAGAACCTTATTCTGCTTTTTCTGATATGATCGATGCTTCACTAACTTGAGTGCTTCCTTTGAGTCTGTACAGAAATATGACCTTTTTAGCATTCATAACTACCAAGGCTCCTTTTGATATTTTCAACACTATATTCTGACTTGTAAATTTATACCTCTTCGAATCCAAAAATCCCAAGGAAATCAAGTTTTTCTTTAGTTCAGGTACATGCCTAACATCACATAATTTTTTAACGGTATCATCATAAATTTTATTTTTTACGTTACCCATCCCAACAGTCTGACAAGACGCATTATTTCTCATAAACACAGAACTACCATTTACAGCTTCATATGAAGTAAACCAACTTCTGTGCGGACTCATGTGATGAGAAGCACCAGAGTCTAATAGCCAAATTTCAGAATCTTGAGAGACATTACAAACAAATAGGGATTCATCAGTTAAAACTTCATCAATCATACCTTAATCAACCTGATTCGCTTCCTTATTCTGGTTTTCTGACTCCTTCCATTTCCAACAGTCTTTCTTGAGGTGTCCAAGTTTGTTGCAGTATCAGCACTTGGCTTTACACTTCTTTCCTCCCTTTGACATTGATCTGGAAGAACCCCTTTCTTTCTCCCATCTTTCCTTTGACCAACCTCTGGCTACCATAGCTTCTAGTGTAGATTTGTCAATACTAGATTTCCTTCATACTTCTTCAGATAAGAGAGCACCCACAACTGATTCAAATTTTAAAGAATTAGCAGTGTTCAAACTAATTGAAGTTATGAACTGGTCCCATGACTCGGGCAGAGAACACAACAAGTTTATCGCCTTGTCTTCTTCCTGCATTTTAACTTCCATATATGACAACTGGAAAATAAGTGTATTAAAAACATTTAAATGTTCTGCAACTTTTGTACCCTCCTTCATCCGAAGACTATACAATTGTATTTTCAAATAAATTATATTTGTCAATGATTTAGTCATATACAAGGTTCCAGTTTTTCCCACAACCCTTCAACTGTACTCCCTTCAACAATATTAAAGAGAATTTCATCTACCAAACATAACCTAATGGTACTAAGGGCTCGGGCATCCAAGTCCTCCCAATCCGAATATGTCATGCTTGCAGGTTTTTTCTTTACCCTGTCTAATGCTTTGTGCAACCCTTGTTGCACCAGCAAATCCCTAACTTTCAGTTTCCACAATGCGAAATTTTTCTTCCCGATGAACTTATCCACCTCGAACTTCACATTTTTCATTTTGGCCATTCTTCCTACTATGGATTTCTGGTTTTTCCTTCTTTCCAACTAGGGTTTAAAAAAAATTGTTTCCCCTAAAATTATGATTCTCCCAATCATTCCTGCTTAACAAACACTACTCCATGAATTTTCTCAAATCTAATTCTTCTTAAAAAAAATTATGTGTTCCTTCAACATTGTCTCCTTCAACATTGTCTGCTCATTTTCTGCCTTAAATAAATTTAATTTTTGAAAAAATATATATATTCCCACAATAAATTCTCAAAAAACGAAATACACGGTTTCTTTCCACAACAAGTTTTCAAAAAAAAAAAATACTCATTTTCTTCCAATAGCAAACTTGATCTTAAGCAGTTGGACTCCTCTAGTTCAGACAGCGAGCCTGGTACCAAATTTGATTTCTTCCGGCAACAAATTCGCAGCAAATTCAATCTCTGATAGGGGCATACAAATGCGGACTCCTCCAGCTCAGACAGGAAGCAATTCCTCAGGCAGCAGAGACCGTGGCTCTCAAACTTGTGCACAGTTCTTGGTTCTGATCTTCAAAATTATGGGAGAAAATTCAAATTACCAAACTACCTTATTGAAAATATGTGCCAGTGTGAGTAGCTTATTGAAAATCAGAGCCAACGTGAGCCCTTTTTTTCTTAACAACAAATTAAACTACCAAACTCCTTCATGTTTTTTTTTTTCCAAACAGCGGCCAATGTGCTCACACCGCCCCTCCTCTCTGCTGGTGGTAGTTAGACTCTGGCTCGCTCAAAAAAAAATACGGTAACAACAATGTGCATATACAATGGCTCATCAGGTTGATTTAGGTATGGTTGATGAAGTTTTAACTGTTGAAGCCCTACCTATTTGTAATGTCTCTCAAGATGCTAAAAATTGGCTATTAGACTCTGGTGCTTCTCATCACATGAGTCTGCATAGAAGTTGGTTTACTTCATATGAAGCTGTAAATGGTAGTTCTGTGTTTATGGGAAATAATGCATCTTGTCGGACATTACAAATAGGTAGGGCTTCAGCAGTTAAAACTTCATCAATCATACCTGAATCAACGTGATTCGCTTCCTTATTCTAGTTTCCTGACTCCTATTTCCAAAATTCTTTCTTGAGGTGTCCAAGTTTGTTGCAGTACCAACACTTGGCTTTACACTTCTTGCCACCCTTTGACTTTGATCTGGAAGAACCCCTTGCTTTCTCCCCTCTTTCCTTTGACCGACCTCTGGCTACCATGGCTTCTAGTGCAGATGTCTCAATACTAGATTTCTTTCATACTTCTTCAGATAAAATATCACCCACAACTTATTCAAATTTCAAATAATCAGCAGTGCTCAAACTGATTGAAGTTATGAAGCGGTCCCATGACTCGGGCAAAGAACACAACAAGGTTATCGCCTTGTCTTCTTTCGGCACTTTTAACTTCCATATCTGAAAACTGGCACTGGGACAACATTAAACAAGAAGGAACATAAACTAAATGTAAAATACACCAAAGATAAACACAAGAATTTACGTGGTAAAACCTTGACAGGTTGTCAAGGAAACCTCCACGGGGCAAGGGATTGGAAACTCTATTAATCAAGAATGATTCTCCTCATATTACAAGTATCTTGGGCCATTCAATTTAACCTGGGCTATTTCGTTATTCTAACTTCATTTCGTTATACAACCAACTAACGGTAATAAGTAAATTTTCCCAAAATTACATTATTTACTTTTGTTGTCATATTTCAATAGCAATGGGGTCCCATTTTGGATGTTTCACCCTATTCTTTTAATCTCAACATATTTTGAATCTCTCATCCCTGAAGATGAAGCAGTTCTCTACCCTGGAATCCTACCATACAACTCCTATTCCTAGAAGCCTTTGAGCATAAGAAGAATGTTTGGGAATCTGATAGATTAAAACCGGCACTCCACCTTCGATTTAAACCTTCCAGATTTAAGTTAAAGCATGAAGAAAAACACCAATACCCATGTGCCTGAAATATATGATATGAATGGTGTCTCGCATCTTGGTGGTCATCATACCTATCTAACTTTGAAAGGTAGCTATATGAATCACTAACCTATCTTACGATTTTCAAATTTCAAATCAAAATAATAGCCTGACCAATCGTCATTGAATCCTCTGAAATTTGAACAACCATTGTTTACCCTTTTTTTTCAGAAGAAAAAAAACGCTGTATATATTAAAAGAAATATATGACAGTACATGATCATCGATACAATCTCAAACTGTTAGTTAAAACAGGGAGAAAACCCCATATACCAAATACATCCAGAATGAACTTCTGATGAGAAGTTATTCGATGTTCATGGCCAACAACATAACGGGTAGTATAAAACATACCCACGAGATCATCCCTGTATACATAGAAAAGAGCCAACAGAGAAAATACAGCAGCATCATATTCATGATAACAAGGAAATAAAAGAAAACTGAAATGAAAAAAGGCAAACAAAAAGGTGAGTTCCATAGTGTCTCCATGACTGATAAAAGGCCGATTCGCTAGGCAGACACCAAATCAGGCTCGCTTGAAATACATCATGCTCGCATGATATATGGAAACCGACTCGCTTGATAATAATGCCAGGTTCACTTGAAGAAGAAAAGCGGTCCTGTACAAAACCAAAGACCCAGCCCACCAAAACAGGCTCGCTTGATGAAAGATGGACTGTTCTGAAAACAAAATAGCACCCGAACAAAGATGAGATTGGTCCCCAAGATAGGGGGAGATCCGGCTCCCCAACACGATCCGGAGATCCATATCTATTATCTTACTCATATCTATTATCAAATAATCGCTTGACAAATCTACATTGAAACCTGTGAAATTTGAACAACTATCGCCTACCCTATCTTATTCATATCTATTATCAAATAACCGCCTAAAAAATCTTCATTGAAACGTGCAAAATTTGAACAACTATCGCCTACCCTATCTTATTCATATATGTTATCGTTGTCTTAGGAAACCTAATTTAATCCACTCTGTATAAATGAAACCCCAATAAGATTCATATAAGTTTTCACTCTGTTAGGAAAACTAAATCGTCCCGTCTATAAATAAAACTTCAATATTATTGGCCCTATTTCGGATATGCTCTATTGTGTCTGAATTTGTGGTCCATTTGATAAGCACACCATTTTCTTTAAACATATAGAGATATGTTTCCTTTCTCGGAATTAATTTATAAAGGTAGACCACTCATTGCTCCTGAAGACAAGCTCGTTTGGATTTCTATAGGGTTATGAAGGTCGAACCCTATTCTCATTTAGATTTATATTTAATGGTGAAGGCATTGTCTACTCAAATTATTGGAGCATACCCGGAGATTTTATAAGAATGTATTTATTTTTTATGATGCTTGTGGGATGGACAAATTTTAAGTTACATTTATAGATAGGTCCAAAATTGGATAAATGTAACCTAAATCATCTATTTATCTTAAATAAACTACTTAAGTTAATAAATTTTGTAATAATTATAAAATAAATTCTATTCCATCTTCCATTTTTACTAGGAAATCTATGAGTATTTTTCATTTCATCTCAATTTTTTAACTAAACTATGTCTTGACTCCCAAGTAAAAATCAGTAGAAACCAAACGCTCTTACTTGGTGACTAGTGATTTAGGTGGTTTTTTCTTAAATGTTTATGTTGTATGGAAAGTTTGGTTACAACTGTTACTCATAAATAACTTTTTTAAATGAAAAGTAACAATGAAAGTAAATATACTCCTCAGAAATATAAAATTATATCATATTTTTAAAAATATTTTATTTTCTCATGTGTCATTTTTCTTATATTTATTTTTTGTATTCCATATTTATTTACATCAATGAAAGAATGACTTCTCATTATGATATTGGTTAAATTCATTCCTTCATTATGATATTGGTTAAATTGAATGTTGATATAGTTATATGTTAATACATTTTCTTTTCTCTTTCAACATTGACATATAATAATGCAAATACACTTATTAATAAAGTTTTTTTTGGTTAACTCTTTCCAAATGCTCGCTCTGCTAGGATAGAGTAGTGTAGAATTTTTTTATGTTGATTATTTTTCCTTAAATTTATATATATACAACACATTTTTTTCATAACATTCATATTTAAAACATGAAATTTTACACTTGAATTATTACCCATTCATATAACAATACTTACCACAAGTACATTAAGATCAACACATAAATAAATTTTAATTAAAAAAAATACAAAATATACAATTTTACACTATGCATGGAAAAATAAACAAAATATATCTATTAAAATAAACCATTCATATTTTTTTCATATATATTATTAATTTTTAAAGTGTTTTTTATATAATAGGTATTTACTTATTTGAAATTACATGGGTATGTTTGATATTTTGAAAATGTTTTTTTTTTTTCATTTATCTTTGTATTTTGAATTGAAATTAGAATATATGTGTTGTTTTGAATTGTTATTGTAATGAATTTTGTTCTATAAATTTGAATTTTATATATAATATAAGTTTGACGTTGTATATTGTGTTTTTATTTATTTAAAATTGCATGTTTATATTCGAGTGTTTGTTTTTGTATGACTTGAAATTGTATAATTTGTATTTACTTATTTCAAATTGTATGTTTTGTGTATTTATTTATTTAAAATTTTAAAATTGTGTGTTTTGTCAATTCAATTTACTTATTTCAAATTGTATGTTTTGTGTATTTATTTATTTAAAATTTTAAAATTGTGTGTTTTGTTAATTCAATTTTTCTTTTGAATGTTTATTTATTTTATATTTCATATAATGTATGTTAGGGGAATTTTACCATTTTATTTTATATATGCTTGTGGGTGATTTAAATTGTAATGTGCATGATGTATTTTTTTGTAATTTTGATGAATTATATTGTTTGTATTGAATGTAGGTTTTCTTAACTTTATATACCATTTTATTTGAATTTCTATATGTATGTTTGTATTTTTAAAAATATTTATGTGTGTGTAAGAATACTTATTTCAAAGGGTATGTTTTGTGTGTTTATTTATTTAAAAATTCAAAATGTGTGTTTCTTTATTTGAAATTGTCTTTTCAATATTTATTTATTTTATATTACATATGTATGTTAGGGAATATTTATCATTTTTTAATGTATTTTTGTGTGTGATTTAAAATTGTACATAAAATTGAAATTGTAATGTGATTGGTATATTAATTTGTAATTGTTATGAATTACATTGTATGTAGCTTATTACATTGTGTTTAAATTTAGATATGTGTGTTTCTTTTTGTGAAATTGTTTATGTATGTGAATGAATACTTATTTCAAACCTTATGTTTATGTGTGCTTATTTATTTAAAAATTTAAAATAGAGCTTTTACTTATTTGAATTTGTTTTTAATTTTTTTTATTTAATTTTTTTTTTTTTATTATATATGTTAAGAAAGTTTTTTTAATTTGTATTTTTAGTTTTATTATTAATGCTTGTGTGTGATTTAAAATTGTATATAAAATTGAAATTTTAATGTGTTTGGTGTATTGATTTGTGTGTTTATTTATTTTAAAAAATTTAATTTTATGTGTTTATTTATTTAAAAATTCAAAATTATGTGTTTCATTATTTGAAATTGTCTTTTCAACATTTATTTATTTTATATTGCGTATGTATTTTAGGTTATATTTATCAAAAAAATTTAAATGTATGTTTGTGTGTGATTTAAAATTTTACATAAATTGTAATGTTATTGGTGTATTGATTTGTAATTGTTATGAATAATATTTTATGTATTTAATGTAGCTTAAATTACATTGTGTTTAAATTTATATATGTGTGTTTCTTTTTTTGAAATTGTTGATGTATATGAATGAATACTTATTTCAAATCGTATGTTTTTGTGTGTTTATTTATTTAAAATTTCAAAATTGAGCTTTTGTTTATTTGAATTTTTCTTTTGAATGTGTTTATTGGTTTTATATCTTTTTATTTTTATTTTTATTATTAATTCTTGTGTGTGATTTAAAATTGTACATAAAATTGAAATTTTAATGTGCTTGGTGTATTGATTTTTAATTGTGATGAATTATATTATATGTAGGTTTTCCTAAATTTATATTCCATTGTATTTGGATTTCTATTTCTATGTTTTTTCTAAATGTTTATGTATGTGTATGAATACTTGTTTCAAATTGTATGTTTTGTGTCCTTAATACTTAAAAATTGAAATTTGTGTGTTTTATTATTTAGATATTTTTTTTATTAGATATTGCATAGTTATGCCACTTTTATCAATTTCTTTTTTTTTAATTGTATGTTTGTGTGTGATTTAAAATTGTACATGAAATTGAAATTTTAATGTGCTTAGTGTATTCAATTTTTATAGTGATGAATTGTATTGTGTGTATTGAATGTATGTTTTCATAAGTTTATTTTCCATTGTATTTGAATTTTTCTATGTATTTTGTTTTTTTGAAATTGTTTATGTATGTGTATGAAATGTTTTTTCAATGTGTCTTTATGTATATTGATTTAAAGTTATGTATGAACTTTAAGGCTTATATTTGTTGTGTTGATTTGTAATTTTGATGAATTATATTGTGTGTATTGAATGTAGGTTTTCTTAGCTTTATATTCCATTGTATTTGAATTTGTATGTGTATATTTGTTTATTTTAAATTTTTTATTTATGTGTATGAAGTGTTTTGTCATTCTTTGGTTCTGTATGTTGATTTGAAGTTGTGTCTAAATTTTTAATGCTTATATTTGTTGTGTTTCTTTGTAATTGTGATGGATTGATTATATTATATGTATTGAATGTAAGTTTTCCTAGCATTATAATTTTTTTATTTGAATTTGCATATGTATGTTTGTTTATTTTGAAACTATTTATGTATGTGCATTAAGTGTTTTATCAATATTTGGTTCTATATATTGATTTGAAGTTGTGTATGAATTTTTAATGTTTATCTTTTGTTATGTTGATTTGAAAGTTATTTTGAAATTATGTTTGTTATATTAATTTCTATTTGTGATGAATTATAGTATAAATTTGGATGTATATTTACTTATGATTTTTTTTTATTATGATGTAGTGATGATTATTATGTTGAATTTTAATTATAATGATTTTTTTTAATAAATGTGTTTCTTTAAAATATATTTATGTATTTATATAACTATAAAAATTGTACAAAAGTAAATAAATAATGACAAAATTAAATGAAATATTACATTATAAAATAATACATTTCTTCTATCTTCTTAATTTTTTTAAATATTTCCCCGGATGCGGGTGCTTCCATGGTTAATTAAGGGAATGGGATGGAGGGGCCGACACCTACCCCGGTGGTACGCTGTGTTAAATGGACAGCTGCTCCACAGCTTGTCGCATTTACACTCCTCACACTCCAATGCGATGGGCTCTGCAACCCAATGCACTCGCGCGCCTTCAATCAGGTTGAGCTCTGCCTTCGCATGCTCGGGCGAGATTTTCACTCGGCTTGCAGTTATGAAGATGGATTTGATGGGTTTGGGCAGGACGAACTCGGCGCATGTTCAGGCCGGTCTCATGGCAGATAAATTTCACATGCAACAGTTTAATTTGGCTCCGGTCTTGGCTTTCCCGCATTGTCATTTGAGCAGCGTTGGTCTCTGTCTGCACAGTCGGGTGATCGACCAACGACGTCTGGAGCGCGCCGCGCAAAGGGAGGCCTCCTGTCTTGGGCATTTTCCGCTGTCTCTGCGTCTTTGTTTAAGTTCGGGCCTCCTCGGGCGGGTTGGCAATTTGGTTAACTCTTTCAGGTTCCTGCTCCCTCTCACAATGCTGAGGCTTCGACATCGTATGCGGAGTAGGAGAGGCAGCTCTCGGAGCCATCCCACTTGCCTGCCTTCCAGTCCTTCCCCGGACACTTCTTCCTTCGACGATGGATCCAGTCATTACCCCAGAACCCGCAGTGGCAGGGGGCGCTCTTTGGATTTCTGCTCGTACTGGGGTCCCCATTCCCGTCGCTCGTCTGCCGCATCTGCTAATACAACTGGTTCTGCTCGGTTTACTTTCCAGAGTTCCCTCAATCGTCCGAGGATTACCGCCATTCTCTCGGTGGTTTTTTTTGAAGACTGCTTGCCTGAGGCTTCTAGTGCGCAACCGGCTGTTCCCATGGAGACATCTGCTCCTGCCTCCCAGTTTTCTCATTTCAATCTGGGCAGCGGCACTCCTTTTCAGCCTCCATCTCGCCCGGCTGTACCTGATGAAGACATGATTTCGGCTGAGCCTGGCCCCCAGGCCTCTCAGGCTGAACTCGCCCCTGAAATGCTTGTCACCGGTGGTTGCAGGATCGTGGAGGAGATTCCGGAAGTCTAATGGGTTCGATGCTCGGTCCTTTTCTCTGTTTAAGCTGCCCATTTCCTGGGTTTTTTTTTTATGTTTTGGTTGCCATGAAGTTTGCTGGCCCTTTTCTGTCTGTCATGGGTCATAGAAGTTTTTGGAGAAATCTTTTGCACCCCTGCGTGCGTTTCGACAGTCCAATTCTCTGTTTTTTCTGAATCTTCTGCCTTCTAGGCAGTAGATTTTGACTTCGGTCTCGATGTAAATTATTTAGCTTGTTAATAGATCAGTATTACTTAGAAAAAAAAAAAAAAAATTAAATATTTTGGATTTTTTTTCCTGTTTATATGATTTTTGTTGTATTTTTCCATTTACCATTTAAAAAGTAACAATATAATTTGAAAAATTACAATAAAACACATGCATTATATTAAAAATCATCTAAATTCATAGTCAATAAAAATAAAGAATATTTTTAATAACTATTTTTATAAACATTGCAATAATAATATCATTACTTATAAAATATTATTATAATTTATATTCATTAATGTTAATACATTAATATGTTTTCAAAATATTTATTAATATTATTTATCATACTAAATAAATATGGTTAAACCAATTGGGCATGTTGATAGATTAAAAAAATCAGTATCAACAATGCACACAAGTTTTTGGGACACATAGGCTTCCATATTCACCTATTTAACCTTGTGTAGACCCTTTATAGAAATTACAATCTAGAACCAAAGATAAAAAAATTTCACTGTTAATCCAAATTATTATAATAAACATTTTAAAACAAACATAATGAATAATATATATTTCCTAACCATAGAATTTGTTATCATATAAATTTTAACCATTTTAGCACTAATGAAAATGAATCAAATAAGACATTACTCAATAAAAAAAATACTAATAAAATCATTAATTTGTTTTGAAAAATTAATATACATCCTCATCACTACATTGTTTTCCAAATTTATAACTATTAGAATTAGTATAACTCATTTTAAGCACAGCATTCTTCACTTCATTTACATTAATCACTTAAGTATAATATAAGAGTCAAAATATCCAATGTATAAATACAATTATTATAATCAATTCATTGTATAAACTAGTATACCATGTATAATTATTCTTAATGTTTAATTAAAATATACAAAAACAAGAATTTTCACATTTTAATGAATAATGACATCTATCCCAGCATAAAACATAACATTTTTGGTAAGTAAAATAATATGTGAAATGAAATATAAGCCACAATAAATTAGTTTTTGATACAATATTATATACCCACATAATATATACAAATATTATAACCAAGTTCATTTATAGCACTTCTCTACTATATATATAGTTATTCTTCATGTTTAAAAGATAAATAAATGACATGAATTATAGTGTTTTAATGTTTAATGACACTTTTTTTCAACTTAAAACATAACATATTTTATAAGTAACAAATTTTGTAAAATGACACACGAGCCATATCAAATTATGTATTTTTTCATTATCAATTCAAAACTATAATAAAAATGTAAGACATAATTATTCTTTATATATAATATAAAAACAAAATAATATTTATGAAATTTTGGTTCAATATAAAACATAGTATCCTTCTATTAATTTTTAAAATAGTACATACACTATATCAAAGTTTTTGTCTCTTATTAAATTAGCAATAGAATAAAAGTGAAAGATTATATGAAATTTTAAAAAATATATTATTAGTCTATTATATGTTTTTTAAAATATCAAGAATTCCATTAATCATAACAATTTAGCTTAAATAAATCACTAATACCAATTTAAAGACAAATTACTAATATATTCAAGCTAGAGATGTACTTTTCCATAACCCAGGTTAATTTGAACACGTACAACAAATCACATGCATTTTATTACATATTATCTTAACCCATTATAAAATTTTATGATATTTTATTTTCATTAATAATAATAAACTAATAGGTCTTCTAAAAATTAGTTTATATTATTAGTCCTCGCCAAGGAGGGTGTATAAAATTCATTTTTCGCTCAAAATGCTATGAGTATTATTTCTCACACATAATTTGTCTAATGTTTAAAAATTTTGTTGGATACTTTTTATTAATTTAATTTTTTGAAATTTTAAATATTTTTCAAATTTTCAAAAATAGAAAACTATTTTTTTGTTTTAAAATGTTGATAAGACTAATGTCCTGTGGTTAGGTTTATTAAAAATAATTAAAAATAAAAGGAAATAAAAGGAAAAAATAAAAATTGACACGTAGCATGAATAAGTGGATTTGACACTAGAAGTTGGCTAGCCTTTCCAACCTAGCAAAAAATAAAATAAAACATATCATATTACCATTGTTAGATAATAATTCATTCTTTATTCCAGATTTAAAGAAATACATGATATAGAGGTATCTAAAGATGAGATGGATTGTGTTCCTCGCCTCTAGAGAGGAAACTTTAATGCAAGTTGCATCCTTTCCAATGTTTAATCTTCAATTTGTTGACCTTTTTGTTTCTCTTTCACTACATTTTGTTATTTTTATAGCCAATATATCCAAAAACTCAATTAGTTGTGGGAAATTTGTCTTGTTACTGATATCAATTTGGAAATTAAGGTGTTGGGTTTGAGTTTCCTTCTAATATAGGGTTTTTATGACTATGAAAGAAAAAATTCATGGCATTTGACTATCTCATGATAAGGCTTCTAAGATTCAATATCAATTCAATTTCGAATTTTATATCATGTTAGTTTCATTCAGCCCAAGGATGTGGTGAAATCAAAATCTCATGAAAATTCTACCCATGGAGTTTGTTTCCCTAAGGGGTGCACTATTCCATCATTTTATTTGTTGTTGAGGTCTAAATAAATTGATTTTTTTTTAGGTGAAATGAATATTGCATCAATTTCAAACTAGAATTGATGAATAGGAAGGTAAATCTTTTATTTTAAGTTGAGTAGTTAGAAAAATAAGCCATTAACAACCTTTATTTATATAAATTCATGCTAACAAATAGTTGAACAAATCAACATAGTTGAGAGTGATAAAAAAAGAT
The DNA here is from genome assembly GCA_034641835.2 of Pinus albicaulis. Classification (NCBI taxonomy): domain Eukaryota; kingdom Viridiplantae; phylum Streptophyta; class Pinopsida; order Pinales; family Pinaceae; genus Pinus; species Pinus albicaulis. The sequence goes on from CM076572.1 coordinate 221,486,759, forward strand.
GCTAATTGATACTTATATTCAATCTAGGTGATACTAACAAAAAAATATGTCAATTAATAGTTATATGAAATCACAAAAGACTTCCTACACCATTGATCAATCAACCACGTGGGGTATGCATTGACGGGGTATGCATTGACATGACAAAATATCTCTAATGACGAGCAGTAGTGAATGTCATTTAATGTGAAATTATGTTCAACCAAAGGCACATGCAAGGTTGTTATTTAATGTAACCTTGAAGGATGATTATAAAAAGTAAATAACTCATGGAAAATATGTGGATCCCAATCCAATAAGAAAAATAAAGGATATATGGAAAATGGGATATGTGTGGGAGAAAGGTTGTGGAAGGGAGAGTGGTTGAATGCCTATGTAGAGCAAGGAACACACTCTTTCTTTGGAATAAATGAAATTATTTTAGCAATGATCTGAATATTACATATTACATTAGTGGTGGGAATCCATGAATTGTAAGAATGATCACTGATACCCAATAGAACCTAGGTAATGATATCACAATGATAAAAGTATTCTTAACTGTGATGATAAAGGGCCTACTATTGAGATGTACAAAAAATATAAGAAATTTACTAATAACCAATATCAAATACCAAATTCCTCCAAAGACAACTTATTTATCCTTCAATTTCAAAAATGAAAATTACAGTTTCTATGTATACACACACACATGTATATCAATAATAACGTGAAGCTATCCCAACCAAATATACTAGAGATGTTTTCATTCCCCCATGAATTAAATCTAATTGTACACATAATCTAGGGCCACATGGTTGATTATTATTAAAATGGAGAGTTGGAAGTGAATCAAGAAAGGGGTAGAAAATGGTTTATCAGTCCAAACCCAAATCAAGGTGAAGTGGTATGGAAGAAATTGAGTTTACATTTATTGTACATTACAGTATAGTTGATATCTATTTCATGAATTTGTACATGGAAAATACATTCACGTGAATTCTTGTAATGCCTTTATTCTTATTCTTATACAATACTAATAAACTATTTGAGTTTGTGAGAAATCAAGTGAAGGTGGCTTTGAGTTTGTGAGAAATCAAACTCAGGTATATTTAGAAGTAAATTTGGCAATTCTTAATACCTTGAGATTATGTATCATGTACTTGATGTGATCTCAAAGATATTTCTCTTATCGTATTAAATATGTACTAAGACATGACTAGATCAACATCTAAAACTTTACATAGAAGATATACTAGGTCTGCATCTTGAGTTGTTTCTAAATTATTTGCTTCATTTCTAACCACACAAAGAGTCATTGAACCTATCATGTCTAACCACACCACAAGCCAACATTATCATTTAACTTGATGGACAATAAGCAGCATCCACACTAGCTAATGGCGTCACTTAAGCAACTCAAGCATCTCCATTCTATATGACTTTAAGAAAAATGCCTATTTGGAGTTTGGATCCCTTACGTCATGTAAGGAAATGAATCAAAACAAAGTATATATGCAATTTTCCTTAACATGAGTCTCAAAGTTTGAAATCCTATGTCATTATCTTTACATGAGTCTAAAAGTTTGAAACTCCAATATCAATTCCTCATTGTAGTTATTATTACATATATCATGAATAAATGTATTTTATTATATTTTATTGGATTTCATTATCACTTTATTATAAAATTGTATTATAATTCGTTGTACATGGACAAATTAAAGAATTTGCAAATGTATAAAAACCCTGCAATGTAAACATAAAATTGAAAATACTTGAATTATTGTAATTCCAATTTTTTAATTTTCGAAATATAAATCAAGATGAACATGCCATCACCTTATTTTTTATATGGATAATTTAATATAATTATATCCCATAAAACATGTAATAATAATAGAAAACAAATTAAGATACAATTTCATTAAACTAAACTTCTAATTGATGAAAGAATAAAAAAGGCTATTTTTTTGCTACCAACAAAGTTCCTAAGGCAACAAGGAGAAGAGAATACATGTAATGTGCCAATTCCAAACGTTTAGCGGCTCACCTCTAATAACATATCTCGCAAGGTCCATCTCTGGTCGAAATTTCCACAAGTTGTACTTGTGTAGATGGTAAAATCTCATAAATCAATCAATATGATAGCCATACATGGTGGGTGTATTCAAAACATATTCAATGTTTTGGGCCTCGTCTTATATGGAAAAAGGGAAATGATTACATTTTAGAGGTAAATTTCTTCTAAACGTGGCATGTTTTATCTATGAAATTTTCATCACTAATATATATTATATATTTTTAGCTGATGGAAGAAAAATGCTAAGAAATACAATTTCTTCGAGTTGTAAATAAAGTCAATCTCAGGATGAAGTTATTCTATTAAGGAGTATTGTGCAGTATTTGGGTGCCTTTTTGAGATTTCTTTTTTTCATATAGTTTTCGACTAAGGATCTTTTTCTAGTGACTAAGCAAAAGATTCAAGGAGTATTGTGTAGTATTTGGGTGCCTTCTTGAGAATTTTTTTTTTCATATAGTTTTCGACTAAGGATCTTTTTCCACTGACTAAGCAAAAGATTCAAACTTCGTAGCAATAGTAGATGAAAGTTTAGATATGTATAAAAGAGAAATAGTATGGGAATATAGATTAGATAATCATTAACTATAATAAGCATGCATCTTATGAAATCCAAGTACTTCATTAAGTTTTGAGGATGTAGAATATTGAACTGCAAACCCGACGAATTCAATTACATCATTAGGTAGTACAAAGTAGTGAGTGCTATGTGCGTTTTTTACAGTTTAGTTTCCTCATTGAAGCTAGTTTTAAAAACAAAGGATTTACGCAAATACACTGAGTGGGATGGATATTAAATATAACTAACACTAAATCAATGTAAAATTTATTGTTATAATAATTTAAACAAACAATAATAACTAAAAAATCATATTAAAAATTAATTATTATTATTATTATATATATAAAGTTTTTTCATGAGTTTTCAACTCATTTAGTTGCAAAAGATAGTATTTAGTTTAAAAGGCATATTTAAAAATCTATTATTTAAATTGTTTATTTGATTAAATTGTGTTATATTTTTTCTCAACAAAATATAAAGTATTTAAATGAATAAATTATTTTAAATAAAAAAAAAAAATATTATTTAAAATTTTAATAATATTTCTAAATACATAAACTTGCAAAAGTTTTCATATTAACTTTCTTATAAATTTATGTAAATATTTTTAAAAATTATTTTATATAATATATGATAAATTTTTATAATTTTAATATATTAAATCATAAAATAATTTTAATATTTTAAATTTAATACTATTTTAAATTAAAAATTAAAAATAAATAAATAAAAAATAAAAAAAAATCTGTGTATACCAGAAAATCTGTGTTCCTTCGTGAGGACATGTATTCCTTGGCACAACCTTTCTCCTTTTTCACACACATCTCCAACTCACCTATTTTTCCACAACTACTTCCCCACTTGGATTTTTCAATTACTAAAGTAAAATCCATCGCCATTTTAATAATAAGGACGTCATAATTTGATTTTCTCTCTATATTATTTCTGTTGCTTTTTAAAATGTTAAATGTTATTTTCTAAAATGCAAAATAAGTGTAGAATGGATTGTTTATAAAAATTTAAGGATCTAAATTAGCAAATAGAATAATTTTCCAAATTTTTTTTTATTAGAGGGCTAATTTTCCAATTTTTATTTTTTTTAAATTATATTTTTCTAATTTTTAAAATTATTTTTTCTTCTAATTTTTTAATAAAAAAACAAGTCTTATTTCAATCAAAGTTATTTTTATAAAAAAATTAAATTCATATAATTCTAATTATAATATTATGTGGTCAATATTGAATTAAAAATAAGATAACTTAAAAATAGTTTGAGGAAGATGAATTTTGTAAAATTTGTGATTTTCATAAATATTATTAGTATGATTAAGATATATTTCATATAATTTTACAACCTAGTTTACAAGAATCTATTGCATTCATATATTTAGGCAGTAAGGCATTCTTATTTGAAAACAACTTTCTTAGTTGTCAATGTATCCATGTCTCAGCCATTGGATCAAATGTTAGACGATTGAAATATTTTAGGCCATTAGATCCACAAATAAATAGGTTTATATTTTTTTTATAATGTTAGTTTTTTTTTTCTTTTTAATAAGTTAAATTGATTTTAGGTGTATAATAGAAATGTTGTAATGTCATGTTTAACATTTTGACTACGTCAAATTACACAAAAATAAAAATAAAAATAAATTAAATCAAAATATTGACATAATGTAATGAACATTTTAACTAGATCAAAATACAATAAAAAATAAAAATAATAAAAAGAGCCCATTGTATTGACCCGTGGTATTCATGTGGAATATGTTTTATTTAAAGGGCTAAATTAAGATGGCCTAGATCAATCTTGACTCTAGATCTACCAAGAGCTAAGATGGATCAAATGTCTTCATATGAAAACCACTTTTAGAGTGAAAAGAGAATTGATCCCTCTTATAAATAATATAGATATAAACTAACTACTTAATAAAATTATTTTTAATTGTTTATAACCATTACTATTTTAAAATTTTACTTAATAAAATGTATCTAAATTTTCATACATCCAAATATACATAGTTTTTCTTGTTCTATATTATTTTTGTTACAACTATTTTATTATTCCAAAAATACATAGCTTTTTTTGTTATATATTATTTATGTTACAATTTTTTTATTATTCATGAATAGTATTTCTTAATATATAAAAAATTAAATTAATAATGCAAATTTTTTAAATATGTGAAATTATTTCACACATGATTTATTTTGAGCAATAATGATGAATGTTCATAATTCTCATTTCTTAAATAACACTAATTTTACCTTTAATTACTTAATTACGTTGTAAAGCGTTCTTATTTGAAAACAACTCTCCTAAACTGCTACGTGTATCATTATGAACCATTGTTTTTTATGTTAGACGATTGAACTAATTTCTAATTTAGGATTAAATACTGTTATTATTAATCAGTTACAAAGAAAACTGTTTTAAAAATAATCTACTTCATCCTAGATCATTTAACCTTGCACCAACTCATCAATTCTGACACTGAAATGTATGCATAGTGTACAAGATATAACAACAACAATTGAGTTCTTGAATCTGGTTTTAAATTGGCAAGATAATGATGATGATTAATGTCTGATACGCTATCTCGCTATATTGAAATCTACTGTAGGTACCACGATTTGAGCTGTTGTTTTCAGATACCCATCCACCGTTGTTTGAGGCTCAATTGCAGGTCATGATCTCTTTTAATTTTCTACTGCAATAAGGGAGGTGAATTCAATCTTTCGGGGTTTTACCATTTCAGAGCAATGGTATTGGGACGCTCTCCTATTTACCATTTCGTCTAGGGTTTTCAGATCCTCCCTGCAAGACAACTCTCTGATTCTTGCTCTTTTTCCACACAGGGTTTTATTTTGGGTTCTTGCAAAAAGAATAGTCGTCTTCAAGGTTCGTTCTGGCAAGGAGATGACAGCCTCAGAGTTTCTAGATCTCTCCCCTTAAAATTCACAGAAAGGGTTTTTCACTCAACTTTGTTCTAGTTTATTCTCTGTTAGTTTTTCTTTTGGGTTATGGTTGCTAATTCCTTTGTTGTTCCTCTTCGTGCACGGAAAACTCTTGCTGTAATTACCCCTGTTTTTACTCAGAATGATCTCAATAAATTTGAACTAAAGATCAATTGATTTTTCTAACCTTATAAGTCTATTTTTTCTACATATATTAATAGTGCCTTTATCTTGACAGTGCCTTTATCTTGAGAAGATCAATCTTCTTTCTAAATTCAATCATAGGAACCTGGTATCATTATTGGGTTACTATAACTAGTCCAGAGAACTTATGCTAATCTATGACCACATGTCTGGAGGATCTCTCAAATACCACCTTTATGGTACGTACATTTCTCAAAGAAATATAAGCTCGTTAAGCAACTTAACCAACACAAATTTGGTTCTAATTCTTTCCTTGTGCAGGTCCTAATGCACAATGTTCCGAACTAAATTGGAAAACAAGGCTGAAAATAGTTATAGAGGCAGGCCAGGGTATGTCTTTCTGAAAATAATACTACACATTAGATTTTCGTGATATAAATGCCGACCATGTTTTCTTGTGATCCAATTGTAATGCCATATTTGAATGATTGGAATAATTTCACATGGGTTTCACTCCAAAGATAATTCATAGGGATGTTAAGACTACCAACATTCTTTTAGACAACAATTTGAATGAAATATTGGGCGATTATGGTCTTTCAAGGATGATAATTGATGGGGAGGCTTCTCACATTACCACTGCGGTGAAAGGAATGGCAGGATACAACGATCCAGCGTAAACCACATACATCCCCGTAATTGGATTAACTATTAAGAGAGGATGAATTCTTTGTATTTTTCCACAGAAAGCAGATAATATTTTTTATATTGTTTCAATGATTGTCTTAAGCTTTTTTCCACAGCTGTTTTCGAACTCAAGCGTTGATGGACAAGAGTGATGTGTATAGTTTTGGAGTGGTTCTGCTGGAGATTATAAGTGGTAGACAAGTTGTTGATGCAAAACTAGGTGTAGAAGAATGAAACCTAGTTCGATGGGTAAGGAATCTGGTAGCTTTTCATCCAAAACATGTTATATTTTATATTCTAATTGTAAATTTCTAAATATTTGAATATTGTGATGAAAACGAATGATACAATGGTTTGACTTTCCTTCTATGAACATTTATAAAAACAAAAATCCAATTATAATATTGTAACTTTATTGTTTGTAATCCATCTTAAATTAACAATAATCGTGATTACTGGAATATTGGAATCCTTATAGGTGATACTGTACCTGGAGAACGAAGAAAATCATAACAAAATAATAGAAATCATAGACTAAAGGCTCCGTGGAAATTACGAGATGAAATCCATTAATCGCGTTGCTAATGTAGCAATTAGATGTGTTCAGCAAGATCCGTATTTGAGGCCAACGGTGATTCAGGTAGTGGAAGAGCTGAAAGATGGCTATTGCAGAAATTGTGTGAACACAGAGGGACATGGTGCACTAACAGTAGAACTAGTTTATTTCAAGTACTAATTAGAAGAGTTTAAACACACAGATTTTCTCGATGACAAAATTTTTTATGGATCGATATGTTTCTCTTTATGTATTATGCATTTTTTAAATTCAGTGAACAAAACATTTTTCCATATATGTCTAATTTACAAGACTAAGTCATGACACTTACACAAGTATTCGTAGTCATAGGATTTTGGTATACCTCAGTTCGGTAGACACGGACGTTTTTAAACTATTTATAAGGAATTTCCAATTATATATTATTTCAAGTATGTTTAGTAGTTACTTAATTAAAATGTTTTGGTTAACCATTTTCTAAATATGTAACTTACATGTAAATCTTTATTGAAATTGAATATTTCTAATTTAGTATATATTTTAACCTTTTATAATGAATGATATAAAAGTAAACATAATTAAAAGGTTTAAAAAATAATTTAAAGAAATAAAAATATTAAAATATTAATAAATAATTTCATATTAATAGTGTTAATCAAAAGCATAAATTTATTTCAATTATAATTATTAGTTTTTACTGTAGTTTAGTATTAGTCAAGTTGTTTGGGAGTGTTATTGATTACCTATAAATCAAAAATTATAAGCTCAAATGGATTTTTCATCTTATTGGGCTCTTCCTGAGTGGAAATATTATATGTTATAAATATAGTTTCTTTAGTATTTTCATGACTCGTGAATGCTAGCTAAACTAATGCTAGCATTACTTTAGTGACATTTATGTTTTCATAAAGTCTTTGTGCTACATTTGAAAACATTACACCATTTCCACCTATAAAAACTTATTTCCGCCACCAATGAAAACTTATTTCCTGTGAAAAATCCTTTCCACCACTACCACCAATGAAAAATTTCCACAACTATCATCTATACAACAATCCAAATGTCGGTTCGACATCCTTACTCTTTTCCTGCTCTGTTCAAGGGGAATTGGCTTTGTTTTTTTGCAGAGAGAAGTTCTTTGATTAGCTCTAGCTCTGTAATCGATATTCGAGGTTGGTTGCCCCACTAGAATAAGAAGAATAAGAAGCGTCGGCCTATACACATGATATTATAATTTATTTACCCCACTTATAATATGATCATGTTTAATTACTATACTAGTGCAGCTGAATTTTTCCTTAGCAAACACTAAATTGGAATATTTCATTCATTTTTTGTGGCATTCACTGTAATATGAAAAACTTCTTATTTTTAGTTCTTCAATGTTTTCTGGTGTTTTTTTTGCTTCTGTGATATTGTCCTTAGCAAACACTAAATTGGAATATTACATTCATTTTTTTGTGGCGTTCACTGTAATATGAAAAACTTCTTATTTTTAGTTCTTCAATGTTTTCTGCTGTTGTTTTTGCTTCTGTGATATTTGTATGGGGGCCACTTTTATGGAGACCTTCTCCATCTTATATGTTTCAGGTCGTACAAATGGTATATCATGTGAGAGAATTTCCTCTATACTACTCTTTCCTATGTTACTATTTTACAAAGTTTCCTTTGCAACATATGGTGCAATTGCTAGTTGTAATAGTTTGTAACTACATACATACTCTTTCTAATTTTTTTTGTTAATGAATATCAAATTTTTTCTATTAAAAAAAAATATATATACATATCTTTAATTACCTAATTGTAGCTAAAAAATATTACATCACATTAGCTCACAAAATATATGTAATTTTATAAGGATCTGAGATGATAACAATATTTTGAATCATGATAACTAGGTGACAACGAAAAATAAGATTTAGCCACAAGAAAAAAAATCACAACAACTCATAGAATATATCCAAGGTTGCAATAAACCCCATACATAGTGATGGACATCATGGGAATTTTAGTGAACATAGAACACCACCCTAAAAATTTTATACTCTTGATCAATTTAGAATAACGTAAGATTTCTATATTGGATGTCGAGGTGGGTGGTACAATAATTGAGGATGTTTCTTAAAGGGTAAGGGAATTTAGATATTCTATCCTTTCCACCAAAGCTATAAAACCTGAGACTTGTAGATTATAGTTTTACAAAATTGACAATATGTGATTAAGAATAAGTTACAAACATTAGGTATTTTAAAAGGTATTTAAAAAGTAATAAGAGGAAGGTACAAAAGGGCCATGGTAATTAATGTGATTCTTTGTACTATTTTTATTTAAAATAATAATTTGTGTTAGTCATCAATAATTTTTGATCTTATCCAAAGATGACTAAGTTGAAAATATCAAATTTCTAGAAACAATATTTGCAGAAATATTGTGAGTTCTAGAAATCTCACGGCCTTCATTATCCTAAGTCTATCAATTCACTGAAAATATTCACTCAAAACCTCCAAGTTATCCTGTCATCTCAGAAAGGAACTAATTTTAGGCTATTTCCACCATTTCATCTCCATTTCATTCTTCCATTTTATCTTTTTACCCCTATTTTCCTATCAGACCTTTTCCCTCTATAAAACTCATTTTCCCTTCATTAATTCCTTCATTTTCCCTAAAAGCCCTCTAAACCTTATAGAACCCTTTTATTTGGTTTAAAATGATATTTTATAGCCTTATCAGAAACCTCCAAAGGGATTAAAAAACCCTCTTTTGGCCTATTTTTCAGCCCATTGAAGAAATTAGGTTGTAAGCCCTTTTCAGACTTAAGCCCCAGTTCTTTTTCCAAAAAATCCTGAGGCCCGCAACGATGGGCTAAGTCTAAACCCTCAACCCATTTTTCCTTAAACCCCGGTCCCTTCCTTCATTCCCACAAGACCATGCATATGCCCCCGCACTTATAACTTCAGTCCCCTCCTCCATTTCTCCGCCCTTGCCATTTCTTTCCCCTCTGAAGAAAATCTCAACTTTCGGTCCTTCAGATCTGACGGTTGTGACACCCCTGTGACCTTTCTCCCCCTCAACTTTTCTACCTCCCGACAAAACAGATGATGTCAGCATCAGCCCCACCATCCATTACTGTCACCCATCGAGCACTTTTTCCCGTCGTGCTCATTCTCCACTGTCGATCTGGTTTCCCCAGATCTGACGATCCATAATCAAATTCGTGCTCGATCCACCACAAGGGCTTAACGACCATTTTCAACGCGAAAAAAGAGGTTTTTCAAGGGACAGGTGTCATCACCTGTATGGAATCGCATTCTATTCACTTGAAACCGCTAACAACTCGACCTCCGCATGAAAACCACTCAGTTTTGCTACCAAAACTGCCCTTCCTCATTTCGTGCTAAAATTCAAAAATTCCATCCTTCCACCTGGTTCCATCTGCGAAACCCTTCCTTTTGCACATCTCCTCTCCTCTATGCATTGCTCCATCGCCTCCCCAAGCCCTTGAAGCAGTTTGTAGCCAAACACGCATGTTTTATTAAATGTTTTTGTTTATTATGTAGGTTTAATGATGGCCCCTAAGTCAAAGGGCCATCCCACAGTTAATTTTTTAGTAACGGGCCTTGGATGACGATCAAAAAATCCCTATAAACGAAGAAAAAGGGAATCAAGGGTTTAATCTAAAGGTTGGGATGATGAATCATGATCATCCGTTCAATCAATAAGCCCTCCAGCACAGCAAAAGGAGCCCTTACACATAGCAAACATGGACAGAGAAAATTAATGAAGTTTGGGAACCAAAGGAGGCAGACAAAAGATTAAAAGCTTAATTGGAATATTAAAGAAGAAAACACAGTTAAAGACAAATGAATCAAAGGTTTGAAGAAGTCCAAAAGTGTTAAAAGATAGCATAATGAATTATGAAGGCCAAAAGTAGAATTAAGCCTTAAAGCACAGTTTAAATGATTAAGTTAAGGAAAGTTAGGCTAAAAATCCTCAAATGCATCAACAAAGAGCAGTCATTTCTTCATAATATCTAACTAACACTTTTGACCCACTTTCTGCCTACAAAGACAAACAAACAGTTATTACAATAAAGAAAATATTTAAAAACTGTCTGGACAGTTATTGTAGAGATAAGGTAAATCCTTAAAAGTCAATCTTTCACCTATTTTCTCCTTAGATAGTTAAAATAGAGTTATTAACAGAGAAGTAGTTGCACACATGTTCCTACCTTAGGCCTTGTATGGTTTTCAAGGCTAGGAACGTATTTACTCTGTCATTAATAACATTTTGAACCCTAGGAGAGTTCCACCTCCTCATTTGTAGCATAAATACTACTTTCCAAATCATTTTATTGTGGGCATTTGATGACTCTTTGAAGTAATACATAGTTCTATTGAAGTTGAAAGAAATTTGATGTTCTGGAACCTGTGGATATTTTGACCTGTTTGTTGATGAAGAAAGCTCTGTCATTGGATCCCTGAGCCTTGTTGTTGGTGAAGTATTCTAATCTGTTAATGTTTTTCCTATTTTCCATTCTATTTCATCATTTCTTACTACAGTAAAGTAAAAAATTTAGGCTAATAAATGTCTCCTAGAAGCACCTTAGACCTGTTTACTCTGCATTGCTTTATGTTTTCCTCTGCTAAGGCATTCTAGAGAATTCTTAATTGCTCTCTTGAACCCTCATGCTTGCTTATTTCAGAAATAGTTCAAACAGTTGGTCTCAAGAATGATTTATGGTTTTCCTTGCTTACTTGTTGCCACTTGAAAATTGTTTCTGAAGTCTCTCTTTAAAGTACCATTGTTTACAGTCTGCCAAAGAGGTCTATTTTGATCATACCCTTTGTTTTTGCTTAAATAATTGTTTTAAAGGTCTTTATAGCTGTAATCAAAGATGTTTAGGAGTTCCCTCTTCTATGAATGCCGTTATTTGTGAAACTTGAATGTTTTCTTATCCTTGAAAGTGAAATCTTTGGATGAAATAGAGCGTTCCTCGACTCCTAGATTTCATTTGAAAATTTTGTCTTTAAATTGTTATTTGCTAAAGTGTGGTTTCTAGAATTTATGGTTAGCCCTGTCTATGGAATGCCTCTTCATGTTCAGATAATGTTTTAAGTCCCTTTTTTGAGAAGTACATATAATTAAGGATTCTTAATTGCCCTTAGTTCTACTTTTCATTCTAAACCTTTAATTTCCATTTCATTTCACCTGAAAGACTTTGTAGATCCACTGGCCAAGTTATATTTTCCCTTTGATATCCGTGATCCCTTTACAAACTTGTTACAACTCCCACTTGACTCCATTTCCCAATGACTTAGAGATTCCCCTTTTCTATCTATTTTGCCTATATCATCATGTCCCACCAAACAATCAAACAAACTCATGCTTAATAACTAGCCTAAAATCTACCTTTTACAAGCAAACAAGTCATATCTTTGCAAAAAATTGAGAGATCCCACTCTGAGACTAGGAAGGCTAGGTCCTATAGCTCTAAATACTGGTTTTGATGTTGCCTTGTCACTTGGTATGCCAATCTTCCAAATCACAGGACCACAACATAAAGGCGATCACGGTGGGACCTTTTTGAGTAAATGTTCCTAAACAAGACACTCAGTATTCATTCAATTGAACTATAGCTTTCTTCAAGCACTACCAGCATAATGGTAATCATGATGGGACCTGTCTAAAGTAGTGGCAATCTAATTAACCCTTAGGATTCTAAGATACCCTTATCAAACCTTGAAGAAGATTAGCTGATAAGCCATAGAGTAGACAATGTTTGTTTCATCACCTTAGCTAAGTGTTGAATCAGGTATAGGCCACTCTCACAACCATAGAACTAAAAAAACTTAGAAAACCCCAAAAACATTTCAGATTGGCTTTCAAATAAACCATTGGTTGTGGACCATAAAACATTTTACCTTCAAAAAAGCTAAAAATTTCCACCTAGTGACTCCACTAGCCCCAGTAGGCCTATTACTCCTCTAGATTTCCAAATTTCCCCGTGATTGTGTTAACCAGCCATGAGAAAGTTTAGAAACCTAGTCCCCTATTATAGAAATCATTATGAGAGGAAAAACCTTGAAAAAACAGTCCTAAAAACTTCACCCTCTCCAAATTTTGGAAACTAAAATCTAGCTTCACGTAGGGTCAATACTAGATCCCATCCAGATCCTAACCTTCCTACCATAGTTGAAAATGCAGAGAGGATTTTGTGGCAAACTTCTAGATCTGGAAAACCAACTACTGATAGGATCATCCCAAGAACAAAATTTGTCCCTAAAAATCTTACAGTCTCAAAATATCCTCACTTTGACTTACCTCATACAAAAAACCTATCTAGAAACAAGTCTCAAAGTTATTTAAACCAAGCTGACTTTGAAACTACAGATTTGCAACAGAGCTTTAGCAGATAAACTTCACCTTCTACTCCACCTGATTCTTAGCTTCTCCATCATTTCAGCTCCTTCCATAACAAATCTGCTCATCATCAATTTGTTGGTCCAAGTATTTCTTCTACTCCTATACACAAATACATTTTTCAAAGCACTCCAACTCAGCCCAATTTCCCTCTTGTGAATCCCCCATTATTTCCTATCATGGCAGCATGGTATGCTCCACTTGTGTTACCACAACCTCTGGTTCCCTTACCCAATTATTACCAATCCAAAATTCCCTATTTCACTGGAAATGAACCTACTACTGCTCAGCAGCATGTAGAAAACATGGATGATGCTTTTGATTATATGGAAATAGAAGAAGAGACCATAAAGATGAGAATTTTTGCTCAAATTTTAGGAGGAGAAGCCAAAAAATGGTTCAAAGGGTTAACTCCTCAAAGAATAAATGATCTCCCTTATTTATATCAAACATTCACAAACAAATGGGAAATTAAAAAGAACCCCCTTCAAATACTATCAGAATATAATAACCTCAAGAGAAATACTGGGGAAAGTGTCCAGGATTATTGCACTAGATTCAATAGTGTGTATAATGCACTTCCCCCAAACATGAAACCTCCACTAGGCCTAGCCTTAGCTAAATTTCCAAAAGGCTTTGATCCAGAAATGGCCTACCAGCTAAGAGAAAGAGACCCCTTGACTTTAGAAGATATGCAGAGGGGAGCCTTAAGTGTAGAAGCAAATCTAATTGAGAAAAGAGCTAGGTTAAAAGCAGAGAAAAGAGTTACATACAGGGATGATACAATGGAATCAACCTCATCATCAGATACTAAAATTGATAACTTAGTGAAGGTAATGGAGAGAATGATTTAAAAGATAAATATGAATGATAGAATGCCTCCTAGAGAGAATCAAACCAATCCCCAAAACAGAAATAGGAATCCAAATATCAGAAGAGATCCTAATCAAGATAGGCAAAGAGATAATAACCAACAAATTAGGCCTCCCTTCCAACAAAATTATGTAGATCAAGAAGAGGAAAGTGAGTCTACTAGATTTTTATGGAAAAGGACAAAACCACTTGGGATGATCCGTCGTTCCCAAGTATGGTTTCGAATTTGTTTTACGGAAATCAAACCTATGGATAAGTATGCTTTCCCTAAGTGTGGTGGTGCACTTAGAACAACAAAAAGAAAAATGTCTGACCTTTTTCTTAAAATTAATAGATAAAGGGAGGAAAACCTACTTGTAATGTGTTCTCTTCTCCTCGCTTCCCTTCGTCGCTTCCATCGCTCTCAATCCAACATAACTCACTTTATTGATACCTGCAATGGCAAACAGTAGAGAGAAAAAAACATAAAGGCAATACTATCTATTAAAATTAAACAAATTGAATCTATTAACTTCATAAATACACATATAACATCATTGACACATGCATTAGGAAAGGAATGAATGTATTTATTATGAATTAGAAGGAAGAGTACAACCAGTTGATCAACTCGTTGTCACTCATCCAGCTTTAGTCCCATCCACATCGCATCTAGCATCAATAATCCAGCAACATCATATCACAAGAGTTGTGATCTCACCAGCGTAACTCTACTTAACACAAATTCTTGCTCTCTTGTGCACTATGATCAGTGTTCTATTTATAAGTAGACGAAGGCAGTTTGACATAAATGAATCATTGAATGGATTTCCTAAAATTGGATGAAGAGTTTTCCTTGTTCACAAGAATAGGAGGATAAGAGTTTTAATGGCTCCATGGTCTCCATATTCGAAGCTATCATAGGAGGTGAAAAATGGAACAACTTCTAGAAGCCACTAGAGGTTGGGAAGTTTCCCTGAATCCAATGAACAATTTTCTCCTAGTCGACCAATGCACCTTAAAGTGGGCCTAGGTCCTCTGCAACACAGGCTTGCATGGGAGTAGATTATTTACAAAGCAATTACACTTGTCTAGGGGTCCATTGATGGTTCAATGGGGCACTTCAACTGGTATCTAGGTAGTGAAAATTTCATGAAGGAAAAACAATAGGCATGTAGCAACTAATTTATAGTATGATAGACCAGACAATGACTGTGTTTTGGTATGATGCCCAAATCAACTTGTAACAATTTTTTTTACAAATTTTCATTTCTTAGGGTTCTTTGAGAAGCTAAGAGACCTTGATGATGTAATTTCCAAAGAATTTTCCTCAAATATCTAGTAAACATAAGGGAATGAGGTTATCACTATGGTTAGAAGCCTCATCATCTACATAAATGAAGAAATTATCATTAGGGTCACCACACTCCTAAGGGGACTCAAATAAAACAAAGAAGAAAGGGCAGAAGCCATTATAACCAAGATAATTTCTTTCTTCGGAATGAGTATCGTGTAGAGGATACAAATGGAGTAAGGAGGGAGATCCTACCATACCCTTGGGATGTGATGGCCTATCATATCCTTAAATATATTTCATGTGAGTGTAGGCTAAGCATGGTATATTTCTACCAGTTTAGATTAATCCATAAACTCATATTTCAAGTAGATATGTCTACTTAAGAGAGTCTTATCATTTCTCATTTCCCCCTTCAATCTATAAAAGAAATGAGACTAAGGGAAAAACGAGGAAAAACCCATTATCTAGATCACCATGGGTTGCTATGATTCAAATAGTCATAAATACCTCTGAGAGCCTACAAAACCCTATTTTTCAACTCATTTCATAGACATGGATAGAGAATCCATTTTAGAAACCGAAGTCCAACCTTAATTTGAGTTATATGGAGTAGAGATGGAGGAGGAAATTGAACTAAAAGTAGAAGGGGAAGATAATATTGAAGGGAAGGAATCAATGAAATAAATAAGGGACAAGAGAGAAAAGGAAGAAGAAGGATAGACAAATGGAAAGGAAGAGGTAGTAGTTTCTGAAGAATGGTTTTCCAATTTCAATTTGGTAGAATCAAAGGCTCAAAATCCCAAGAGGCTATTGAGACATCCTACAAGCCAACAAAGAAAATAAAATGCGGGAGAAAGAGAGCAATTAAAAATTGAATTTAGAGGAAGAAGTTTTTTCTACTTTGAAAAGTATTAAGTAACCCAATGGAGCCCATTTTAAGGAAATTAAGGGAATCCCCTCTTTACTTTCAAAGAAGGAAGAGCAACAAAATAAGGGAATAAAAACCTAAAGCACCTTTTCCAGCTCCAACCACCATTGAGTAACCTAAAAAGGAGTAGAAACAAGAAGTTGAGATAACCTCCAAATTAGTGAAATGAAAATAGAAATGGGTTGAATAAGAAGGGCCAAGTTAGGAAATAATGCTCCTAGAACAACCAACATAGCTACAAGAAAAGACTTTGGAACCACAAGAACAGAATGAAAAACTACATGAAAAGATTGTGGAACTATAGGAACATAATATATAACTACAAAAACTAGATCCTTATCCAGACCTCAAATCTTATTATGATTTGATTGATGTCGGGAAGGTACTTCATACCCACTTTTCACCAGTGTTATTTTTTGAGTTCGAAAAAAATAAAATAAAAACTTATAGATGGATGACAATTACAAAATACAAAGGGGTTGAATATGTTGGCATTATGGAGGAAAAGATGAAGAAAATCGGAGAATAGATGCCCAACCTTATGTTCAATGAAGAAAAAATAAGGGAAAATATAAAAAAGGAAAATAAGAAGTTGAAATATCATTGCAATAAACTTAAAATTTGTTACAAGAGAAAGAACAACAAATTTCCACAATGGCCAGTCTATCCATAGAAGATAAACATTATAGGCAACCATACAAAAATATTTATCTATTATTTAATGATTAATGGTGTCATTTTAAAATTAGGACATTGGCCCAACAAGGTTCCATTCGTCTACAATATGTAAGAAAAAACATTAACTTTTGGGTCAAATGTAGCATTAAGGATAGGAGCAGGAATGTATAATTTTATATGCATAACATAGTATTGCTAGAAATGAATATTTGGGACTCCAATTCTCAATTAGGTGATGTGCAATTAATGGATTTAGGTTCATGGCTTAACCATGAGGAAACCAGGGTAGAAGAGATCAAGATAATCCTTGCCAAGGATTAATAAGATCCACCTTGGATCATGGAAAAAATACCGACCCCTCATCTCATCATTTCTAACCACATATTTGTAGTATATGATCCTAAAATAGCAACAACATATAAAGAAAATAAAGAAGAAACAATTATTCATTTTTAATTTACTTTAATTTTATTGCAATTTGAAAGCGTGAAGCCATGCCAAAGAAGGTGGCATACCCTTCAACACATTTTAAGAAAGATAATACCATTCACCAAATATTTTGAGAAATGCATTGGCCATAATGCCTTGATACAACATAATAATCCATAGGCTTGAGGTCCACTAGATTGTGCTCAATTCTAGTCCTCCTCTACTATTGGTCATACAAGAGAATAAGGATCACCCAAAGGAAAAAATGGAGTGGACAAAAATTGAAGAGAATTAAAGGTTTCATCGAGAGGGTGCCACCACATTTGAAATAGCTTGGGGTGTCATGCAAGCCATCGTTACTATGAATAAGGTACAAGAATACGATTAGGTTTCTCAAAGGATAAGCAACAATTTTAGTAGGGTGGTATGATGGGTATCCACAATAAGTATCATTTAAGGCCCATCTAACCATCCTTTAGCATATTTAACCTTTCTTTTTACACTTGATATTGCATTTTTCAACTTTAATATGTCCTTAGGACGGTCAAGAGATCATTTTTATATTGTGTGTGCATATTACATCAAGTATGTGAGATATTATGGATATATTATGTATATCACACACGAGTCCAACAATATAAGATTATGGGGCTTGTTCCGTGCTCAAATCTAATCACAACTCAACTAGATCAAGGACATTTAATACCTCCTTGTAGTTGCAAGGACACCAGTGAACTAGATCCACATGTTTAGATATTTTCGAGGGAAAAAATCATCCCTTCAAGGAGGGTTCCCCTTAAGAAATTTTGTATAAATAGGGGCATTATAAAACTATTATGGATTCAAAACTCTAGAGGAATATAGTCGACATTAGAGAAAGGATAGTTTCTTTTTATTTGAGTTTTTCATGTTCCATGTATGAGAACATTTTTTATTAATAAAAAGAACTTTGTTTTTCTCAATCTCATTTTCTTCTAAGGGACCTGAGCCGCTTTGAGTTAGGGCCCAACCCAAGTGTTCAACCCCACTTATTGTACATTTAATTACCATGCATTTATCTTAGTTGTGTTTTTATTCAAATATCATCTCTGAAAAATTATTATCTTTGCAAGGTTTATGAAAAATATTCATTCTGATTTTTTTTTTTGTCTTGCTCTCATGATCAAAAAATTGTTTCTTTCATGTAGTAGTAGTATTTATTCAAAATTCATCTCATCCTTTCCATCCTTGTTTTATTTCTTGCAATAAGTATTTTATCAGCCATATATGCTTTTGTTTTTACCATTTAACCATGAATTTTGGTTTTAGATGGGTAATGTTACTCCATAGGAATATACATTGTTGCTTTTATGCATCTATTTCATTTACATGATCATGTTTTCACGAACTTTATATATTTATACAATCTTCTAGTACGTTTAAAAAATATATACGAGCTACAGGAAACTTGTATATTTTCCCATACTACAGATGAACCAATCCATTAGGTGTACCTAAGCTTGGAAATGGTCCTTCTACCCTTCTACAACCTTCCTCCAATTTCTTCTCTCTTCACACCACATATAGACCTCATAAATTTTCCCATGTTCCTTGTAGCAAAACAGGGACATCCTATAGCAATACACATATTGGCTTATAATGCCTCCACAATTTTACCAAAATATTATCTATAATTCCTTACCATTCTATAACATCCATTAGACCTTAGATATGGATTTTAGATATTCATAGACTCCTTAGATACTTTACCCTATTAGTAGTAGATTTATTTCTACAATTAGAGTTTATTGTTTTAAATGTCTTCTTAAATTGCAAGTTGATTCATCATGCATAATAGAGTATACTTGATTTTCTTCCAACATTATTGAAGTGCTTTTATTTACTTTCTTTCAATAGTATAGGTATATTTCATTCATTTACTTTCCTATGGTAGCATATATTTACTTTCTGCAAAATAGAGTAGGGATAATTCTTGTCATTTAATTCTCTGCAATTAGATTAGGGCTTAGCTTTGTAATGTTATTTTTGCAAGATAGAGTAAGGATTTGTTTCTAATGATTCATTTCCTATAGCTTTGTGGCCTTTGTGAATTTTGACTTCTCTTGAGTTGCATCACATAAACCAAAGTAGGATGTATTTACTGTTGCACATATAGTCTCGATACCTCTTAAGTTTATGAGAACCACGAGTTGATTTTTAAATTTGAGTCCCTCGAGTGTTTTAACAGTATTATTATAACATTAAGTTCCATAACCTATTACAATTCCATAGATTGAATGCAGCTAGTATGATATACATGAGGTATACAAATATATGAATTAGCTGCAAATTATACACCACTAAGAGACAATGATAAAAAATAAATGAGCGCTTATGTATATTAATGGAGGGCTAAAAGCATTGGGTAATATTTCAAGGTTTATAAACAACATACAACCTACGAAATCTAATAATCAACCTAATTTCATATTTTGAGGGATGTGACAGGAATCATTTATTTGTATGTGCAATAAAATCAATAGCTACAAGAGAAGGGTTTTTTATCAAATACATCTTGAATTGAATAGATACATACATTGCTATTATGGGTTCAACATGTCCAACATCTAAATTATTCTTATATTTTATGTTTATAGGTGGTCCAAAATGTCCTCGTTATTATTTCGCTTGTTGTATTTGTAGCTTTCTATAATGCATTCATATAAAAAATATGCTTATGAACTAGTTATAATATATTTATTTAAAAAAATTCTTATGAATAGTAATATGACATTGCATTGTTGGTAACACCATTTTCCTAGGGTAACAAGGGGAAGGAACCAACATTATATAAGTACATAGATCATCATGAGGAAGAGATTATGAATGAAGAAATCCATTCATCCACAAACCTAATGTAAACAATAAAGAAGATTATGAGAATATTAAACAACTAGCTCACTTCTTTGATCCAAATATAGCTGAAGACATGGTCAACAAATGAAAGAATTGATACCTCGATGCACAAGATTGATCACTATGGTGTAATAATGAAGATATTTAACTATCCCATTTATTTTTATATGATTTTGATGTTTATACTTGTGCAATTGATTTATAAAAAATATCTTTATTTTTAACAAGAATTTTTAGATGAGTTTGATACTTAGTGTATGCCTACGAAGGCCGATGTTGGTACTAGAATTTTTGGTACACCGATAAAAAATCATATTAGTACCCATTTTCAATATCTACCTATGAGTAACATGTTAGTCAATTAGATAGGTACACCTCAAAGGTTCAATGTCATAACTACACCCCCTGAGAAGCATAAGACAAAATGTGCATGAGATTATTACAGTGACATTGCATATTTTGAAGCATGAATTTCATGGATCTACCCGTGTCACTAGCATAGGATCATTACCCATTATTTATTTACTATATTATGAGCATATCCATGTGAAAATATAAAAGACTCAAGGTATTTAATAATTTTTTTACTTATTATGTATAATCTAATTGAAATTTGTGTATGATGTGTAATTATTTTAGACTAATGATAATATCATTTTGTAGAAAATGATGCATTTTATAAAAACTTAAATGACTTAAATATATATATTTTTGTTCCCAACATATGCTTAAGGTGGAGTTCCAAAATTTCTAAGTTAAACAATGATCTCATTAGAAATTTGGTTGGCATGTTCAATGAAGGTTCCTTCAACAAACCAAAGTCACACCAAAACCATGCCAATATTTAAAATATTTGTGGTACCAATAGAGAGCTCATATTTAAAACAACCCTATATATCAGAATCCTCCAATGATTACAAAGAGGGAGTGGAAGGCCCTATTGGTTTATGTAATTGAGAAGTAGCTCTCAAAGTAAGGAAAGACACAACCCAACTTAGGAAGGTATGTGAAACTTCTAATAATGGAATTATGATGCTTTATTGTCATTGTAACATCTAAATATGTACTTGAAATTTTTCAATATTCACTCACTGATACATCCAAAGCCAAAAAATATATAATAGAAAAACATGGGAAACAAAAACTTTGCCCAGGTGGTCACTCCAAATTGGTCGCAGGAATTGTGAGTATAAAAAAATCGATTGCATCTAAATAATAATTCTTTTACCATTTTAATTTAATTTTAAAAAGGTTTTTAATGCAAAATTGCAATGGTTGGAGATCATTTATTCTCCAACAGAGGAATACCTCGAGTTTCTTACAAGCATTACTATCAATCCATGGTTGAACATAGAAGAATATTGGAGAAAACGCCATCATCCCGCAGTCCTATCAGCACAGAGGTAAATATAATCAATGAAGAATAATTATAATGTATTACTTGTACAACCAATTTATTATTAATTTTTGGTATAAATCAATGTGTTTCTTTGTTTTAAGCAAGAAAGCAATGAAGAGACACAACCTAGTGTCTGGGGAGTGGCACCCAATGAAGCTGGTATATAGCTCAGTAATGGAGGTATTTCGTATGCTATAAAAAAATTAGTATGTATTACAACTAAAATTATTTAATATAAAATGGTTTATTTATTATAATATTTCTTGTTTCAACTCCAAAGCATGTACAGGATGAGGTTATACAAGAAGAGGAACATATTCCCACATCTGTAATTACTCGGCTTACCTCTGCTACTAAAATAATTAAAGAACACTCTAATATTATTTTATTGATGAAATACTTCTAATAATAATAACAAAAATAATAAATTTAACATTTCTTTCTTGTTGCATTAGATGATCTCCCCTCCCGTGACAGACTCGATGATGTCGTGAGTACACGACTATGTAATCAATGAGAGATAAAAGGGCCATAACAACCAAAGAGGAAGAAAAAACTCATGAAGTCATTTCTGAATTATTTTAAAAAATAAATAATAAAAAAATAAATGATTGTACTAGTTATATAATTAGAAACATCAAGTACGATATTATGAAAACATGTTTTTGAACACAAAATTTTTTGAGATGAATTATTTGTGTCTACGATTAATGAATGGATGAATGAATGTTATATGTCAATGAATAGTTTCTATATGTTTATTATTATAAAAAACATATTTTTTTATGAATTTTTTATTTTTCTAGTATCTATGAATGAATCCTAATCGGTTGATTTCAATTATATTCTTGTAGATAGATTGGATACGAGAAATTGAGAGGGTAGTGGGGAGGAGGGGAAATACGAGCTTCCAAATTCATGTGGTTTGTCATGTTTATTAGATAATAAATTAGGATTTGGATAATATTGGAGAAAACCTTCCTCAATCCAACACAGAAGCAACAAAGTCAATGTTGAATTTGTTGTTGCTCCATCAAATTGAAAGAAATTTTCTCTAAGGTTGTACTAATCCAATAAATTATTCTCAAAACCAAAAGGAGATCACTTAAGTATTCATGCAATCAAATATTTTTAATTAATATTTATTCATAAAAATGTTTTGTAATTCATTTTATCATTTTGATGATTCTTTAGCTACATGTAAATCAATATATGTGAATTACAGGTATTTTTATTCTCAATTTATCAATTTTTATCCCAATTTTGACATCAAATAAGTTGAGATGGAGCTTTGGTGGTGCATTTCAAGTATGTTATAGAAATAAAGTCATAATTTTACTATTTTTTCATTTAACTTATCTAGAATCACTCGCCATATATCAGTTATGATCTTCAAATCAATTTAAATAGTATATTGTTTTTGAATTATCACTTATGACTTTTATCCATTGAAAACCTTGTGGGTAAATGAAATAAAAATTCTCCCCATAGTTTTGGATGCCATCCCTAGTGTACCTATCAACATAGGATAGTGTATTGAACCCAAGGACATTCAAATCGAGCACCTGTTGACATGGAACTAACCAAATCCCAAAAAACATTGGTAACAATTAGCTAAGGGAACCCATTGTGATCAAATCACCAATTAATGTTGTAAATGTGGTCTAGGTACATTAATATTGGTTAATTTAGAATATGTATCCATTGGAATATGTGTCCATTTCTAACTCTCCAAATCAATAAATTCATAATAAGTGGAAATCTTTAGACAAAGTATTTCAAATATATCTATGGATACTACCATGCTTTTAGAGATTTATACCTTGTCCTTTGTAGTTAATGAAATATCCAATATAACTTCTTCTATTATTGTCGCAACCTTTGAAAAAAATCTATTTCCATCATGCACTCGATAATATGTAATAGGAGGAATTACCATCTAGCTCCACTAACGATTAATACAAACTCAAGTAGTGGAGATACTTCTCACATACGTTTGTAAAAGTATATTATGTTAACATGCACTTCACTGGAAAATATGAAAAGGTCCATATTAACTTATTGGATAGAGATATTGATGATTGGGAAAAGAAACAAGGATACTATACACTCATTTTGGTGTTGTTAAGTGTGGCTTTAGACCAACGATATGTCTTCCTTACATTTTTTCATCAATGCCAAACATAGAGAGTCTATTAATGCTCTCATTGGTGGATTTGAAGCCCCTCTACATGATTGTCTTTCCTTTGCCACCATTTACCCCAAACACCTAGTATCCCTTTAATTCCCATACATTTATGATTTATTGAAATCTTATATCCGACTAGGTTTGTTTGATATAAATTCTTGTACTATCTAGATCAGAAGAATGGTCATTGTTTACTTTGAAAATGACATACTTCCTTTAATGTCGTATAAATTCTTCACCACTTCTCCCTTCCGTAAATTGTAGAGTATGACATATCGAGATACTATTATTCCATCTCCTTAGCCTTATTTAAAGACAAAATAAAGAATCATCCTTAGTAACCCATTATCCATTCCTAAGTATTGCAATTCTTAAGAAGTGCTAAAAAATTAAGAACAAGTGCCATTGTGTTCTTGATTATGTTATTCCTGATTACCTTCAAGCTAGTTGACCTTCTCACAACATTTGGTGTTCTTGTGGAAATTCTTCTTAGCATGTGGTGGATTGCCAAAATAGTAACAACATTTTAACCTTTTGGCTTTCATTTATTTATTGTCACTACCATGATTTCTAAGATCCTCATGATATTTGTGATGGTTTCCCTATAATTACTCTCCTTTCCTTTTCCTTTAATGACATGATCATGCTACTTATTATCAATCATTCCATCTACAACAAGATCCTCCTCCTCCTCAATAAATAATTAACAAGAAGATTAAAATATTAATTCCTTACCATATTCTTTCCTTGCAAGTCTTTTTTGTCAAAATATGCAATCAAAGACATCAAAAGGTGATCTCAAATTTACAATAAGAAGCTCTATCCATTATCCTCCCTTCGAAAAGTATTTTCCATACTAGTCTATTGCTACCTAAAACTTTTCAGTATGTGACATTCCATCTTCAACCTTCAAATGAATGTGGGTCAAGAGTGGTAAGTTCTTTCTCAAGTAAGAAACCACGATTCTCACTCAATGTTCCTATATCAGAGAGAAATATCATTCTACACATCACAATGACCATATGACACCTCCCTTTGTATCATTTGGTCCTCAAATTATTACATCAAAAGATGAAGTAGGGTGACAAACATTATATTTTTTTCTACAAGTTTTTATGTAAATTGATGTTTTAGATTTTTCTAGGTTACTTGTCTTACATAATATACTCTTTTTCATTTCAAATGTCTATGAAACAAGGAGGTTTGGCTATTTCCTGACATCTTTAGGTTCTTATAGTGGATGATTTGACAAATAGTGTTGAGTTGTTGAATCATTTTGTTTAAATGATTTTATATCTAGTTTTCTTTAATATATATATATAGTTTATTTACTCACAAAGTAGACATCTACTTTAATATTGTTGAGGAAAATAACAATTATATGAATTAGATGTTATATATTTTATAAGTTATATAAATTAATTGTTATTAGTTATAGTTACTAAAATTATAAATTATTAATTAAAGTTATTTTTAATTTATACTTATAATAATTATAATATTATATTAAATATGTAAAATATGATCAATATTAAAAAATAACATCTTAAACTGATAAAGATTTATAAACTTCAGTAATAAAAATTAAATATTATAATAATGATAAAGATAAATACAAATATTATATATTATAAATAATAATCCGTATATAGCACATATAGTACATAATAGAGAATCAATTTGTGGGTGAATTAAGGATATATCTAGGTTAAACTTGGTTGTCTTTATGGTGTGTTAAAAATTTTGAATCTTTGACAATGGAATGGGGATGTCAAACTCTTGATGTGACATGGAGTATGGATAAAAATTGCACGAAATAATTAAGTAGAAATATCGAGGGTAGATTGCGCAAGTTCTCTGTGATAGAAAGTGGTTGATAATATTAATGTGACATTAACGTGAAAGGTAAATTCAACTCAATCTACGGAGACAGATTTCACATAATCTTTGCCGGATTCAACCAATGGAGATACATTTCACATAATCTACGGAGACACATTTCACATGGGTTATTGATTATGATTTTTTCTATTTTAAATTAGTGCGAAATTTCGTCGTACTTTCACATCATCCATAATGTAAGCATGAGACTAAACTCGAAGTTATTGTCAACTTAACGATGGAATGGACAAGTGAAATGATTTTACTTAAAAAGGTTTTTAAATGGAAGGTATTAGAGTTGATGTTTCTATTTTTAATGTTGATACCATTATATATGTGATAACTAAAAGTCCGATAAATTAATTGAGAACATCATAGTGGTGAAAAACAAATTTTACTACCTGAAAAATTAATTGGGAACATCATAGTGGTGAAAAAAAATAATTGCAACTTAAAAATGCTATTACCGAATTATTATTTTTCACTGCAATCGAATGTGAAATGCTATTCCCTAATTATTATTTTCCAGTACAATTGAAATAAGATGTTCATCATGCTTTTGGAATGCTATTCCAGAATTATTATTTTTCACTACAACAAAAATATGGTGTTCATCATGCTTTTAGAGTGATGATTAATTATTTGTAATATCTAATATCATGTATTATTTTCTCATTTATGAGTTCAAAGCGTGTTAATTTTTTTATGTTTTGCCTTTAAATAGAAAGACTAATCATTATTTGAATTATTATTTTTCACTATAACCGAAATGTGGTGTTCATCATGTTTTTAGCTTTTAGAGTGATGATTAATTATTTGTAATATCTAATATCATGTATTTTTTTCTCATTTATGAGTTAACTCTCTTATATTTTTCCTTCAAATAAAAAGACTAATCAATATTTTAATTATTCTGAAATATTGTGTTCATCATGCTTTTAGAGTGATCATCAATTATTTGTAAGATCTAATATCATGTATTTTTTTTTATTTATGAGTTCAAAGCGTATTAACTCTGTTATATTTTGTCTTCAAATAGAAATACTAATCATTGTTTTAATTATTATATAAACTTATTATCCATAATATTTTCTCTTTTATATATGTATAAATGGTATAGTTTACAATGAATGATTCTCAATTATATTTCTTTGTATATTATTTATACATTGAAGCTTAGCCAACATTTATAGAATTTTAATAATTATAATTCGTAGTAGGCACTGTAGACTTATTTTGTATACCCAAAAGACTTTCTTTATATGATTAAATGTTTTAATTTATTCTTCAACTTATACTATGGTATTACATCCATATCACCACGCTCCTCCAAATATTTAAGAGTTTTTTTTTTATTTAAAATCGTAGTATAGTGATATTTGAAGCCAGTTTTAACATATGAGTATAAATATTAACTTTAAATATTAATTTTAAATTGATGTGGTCATTACTATGAAGCATGTCCATTCTTGTCTTCATGCTAATAGGTTAATTACCTACGTGAGTTCCCACTAATATGCATGACAAGTAGTTGTTGACTAACCTTGTATTCCCTATTTAATTGTTCCAACAAGCTTTCTTTTCATTTACTTGATGTTAATCTAGCTTATGGTTATTTTTTATGGTTTTTACATATATTTTCTATTTTCTTATTAGTGTGATTACTAGGGGTTCTTTCCACTTATTTTAGATTACTTCTTATGATTATCTTTCATGCCAAATATTTTTTTAACCAAGCATTTCTCTAAAGATTAACCTTCAGATTTCTTTTAGGATTAAACAACATTGATATTATTCCTTTACATTAAAAAATATGTATTCATACTTCTAATTTATCTAGAAATATGTTAATACACATATTAATTTGAATCCATTATTATTTAGCAGTCTCTTTAAAAGTAGAAATTACACCATATGTTGCAAAAGAAAGGCTAGTAATATAGAGGAAAAAATATGTGATATGTTATATGATTTAATTGAATATTTAAATTATAAATATGAATTATTTTATTTAAAAGAAATTATAAGTTTAGATAATTGCTTAGATTAAAAAAAATGATTTTTTATAATCTACCCAAACTCTTCCACTGATGTTTGATTATGTACTATGGACCACATGGCAGAAGTATAAAATGAAACTAATCTATCTAGAAATAAAATTGATTGGAAATACTCTTTCAAACCCTTGTAAAAAAACAAAGAAACGAAAGAAAATAAGAAACCTGCCACAATTTTAATCTAAATTAAACCGACTCTAATCATGTTATAATTTTACTCTAAATTAAAAATAATATATTTTTCTTCTAAATTAATCTACTTTATTTTAATGAAAAGTAAAAGTAATATAATATATAAATTTTACTATGAACTTTGTTAACGCTATTCTCGTCCAATTCTCTTACAGCGGCACAATTATCTAAAACCACCGGATTCAGAATAACCTTTAATACAAATTTTGGAGATAGCCAACTCACTCGAGAAATTTTTTTCGATTGCAAACATCACACAGTACAGTAACATGGATTCGATTGTTTTGACAATTTGACTGCGAGCCATCAAATGAAAACCTCTCAGAATTTGAATTACCAGCAATTTTTATGATTTCGCATGGCATAGAGGGTTAGAGATTGTTTTCTTACCCGAACCAAGGTTGCGGTGAATCCCTAAGAGAACTGCGTAGATAATAGATAGTATCTGGTAAAACCGGTTGGCTCTTCAATATTATATTCACTGTAATCATCACACACAGTATCACAATGTGTGATGATAGGATTCTTGGCACAAACGCCGACCGGTTGGCTCTTCTAATTTCATTTTGATAGGATTCTTGGCACAAACGCCAAAAACTTTTTGATAAACCGTCGATTAAAGATGAAAATGAGAAGTAAATCTTAGTCAGAGAGATGAAAATGAGAATTAAATCTTACTCAGAGAACGAATTGGAGCACAGACAGACAGCCACCCAATATTTTAAAAAGGGCTTCCTCCGCTGCTTCTTCAACTCCTCTCCGCATCACGAACCAACTACGAAATCTCTCTCAATATTCTCAAAAAAACCCCACGGAAATTTCTGATTGCCTGTTTCTCTTTTCATTCTCAAACTATTTCTCCAACTATAAAAATTGTGTGTTCATTAAAGAAAAAATTAACTAACTTATAAATTGTAAATGGAAAATATTCAAATAAAACCTAAAAATACCCACCCAAAATAGACAGATCCAAGAATGCTCGAAAAACCTCCATTAATTTGTCATTTGAAGGAGAGACAAAGTGCCTCTCTGTTAATTATTCCCCCGGTAAAATATTACAGTGTGCTTTCCATGAGAGGGTTAGAAATTCCGATGAATAGGTATGAGAGGGTATCACCTGCAATTATCAGAGAACGCCAGCCGCCTTCGTGCAGAGTTTTGTTAATGTGATTATGTTCACAATATTTGCTCTCGCAGTAAATTCATAGTTAACTTGCAGAGTTTTGTAACAGAGAATTGAATTAGGATTTTTATTGACATTTTTTCTTATTTCTATTATTTTTGTAACCTAGTAATAACAATATTTAATCCTAAAATATTTCACTAACATTAAACATCAAAGTTGCAGTTGAAGAGAGTTGCTTAAAAAAAAAAACACTTTACAACAAAAATATGTTTAACCATACTTTCTCACTAATATTACAACTATTTTATAGTTATTATTGACATATAAATCCCACTAGCTTAATTTAAACAAATATATTCCACAATTATCCGTACACCATACATATATTTAATAGTCACTTAAATACTGTAACAATTTATTTAAAGAGTAAGAATCATTTTGGGAATACTATGCGAATGGCATGTTCCTCAAGTTGAAAATTGTTCAATCTATTTTCACTTTTTGGTATTTATTATTTTCTTCTTATCATATTTTTAGAAATGCTCATATTATCATTGCTCTCCACCTAACCTTATCATTCCATTTATCATAACCTGTGTGTTCAACTATTCTGTGTTCAATTATGTTATTTCCAAGTGGCTATATTTTTTTCACTAAATTATAATAAATTGAGAAAATCATTTTAGACTTAACCATCTAACAAATTAATTTGAACAACAGAGAAATCCAAAATTCTCACGTTCTTTTCCCCTAATATTTCTAAGGAAAAAGTAACATTTATATATTAAAATTGATTTAAAATATCCCACAACCAATATTTCAGTTGTAATCTTTCGAAGAAGTATAAAATAAATAAATACAGTTTCGGCCCTCAGCGAAAGGATCTTGATATCGGATTTGAAAACCACCTCCAAAATCTCTGCAGCGGCCGCAGGCACAGAGGAGGATCTCACTGCACAATACATTATCCTGGACAGTTCTACAGATGCTAAGCGAACTGTTGCCTTCGCAGCAACTCCAGAATATGCGCTCCTCTATGAAAAACACATGCCGCTGAGCTGAACTCTTCCTGCCGCTCAATGCAGAGCTGAAGACGTTCACTCGAAACCCAAAGACTCTGTTTCAGATTCTTTCCAGTGGCTTTTGGGTTGCCCGAATCTACTTGAAAGGAATGCAAGGAAGCTCTCATGGGCGGGAAACAATACCCATTTCCTTGGCTGCTCGCCTCTTTCTACAACTTCTTCCAACCCTCTACAACAAGACCTGGAAACGTTGAATCTACAAAGTACCTATTCGTTCTCCTCTCAAATATGCAGAGGCAAGCAGAAGTCTGCAGATCACTCTATTTTTTTTCAGATCCAACTTCTGCTCCTTTCTGACAAAACCCTGTTGCAATGGGTGAGCTCCTCGTATCTAGTGCAGGATCTCAAGCAAGCACTTGAACATAGGCTAGGGATTCCATGTGCATCACAGAGACTTCTCTATGAACGTAAACAACTTGCGGAACCTTACCCCATCTCCTTTTACAGTATTAACAGAAATGCATCTATTGTTTTCACCCTTCGTCTAAGAAGGGGAGCAGCTGGACAGTCATCTACAGCTCCTGATTTGTCCTATAAAGATGTTGTCCATGCTCAGACACACAAGACACCAACTCCACCAGCCAAGGCTCCCACGCCTTTTTTGGTGAACAAACTGGAGGAAATCCCCTCCATTGAAATTGTGCATCCAACGCTAGATGAGCAAATCCAAAATTATGCAGATTTTGCCATCATTTGCAGGTTTAATGAACTATGGCCACTGTTATGAACCTAATTCATAACTAATGTAATAAATATAGTCATTAATAGAATAAATAGAAATAAATGTAATTACTAAATAATCAATTAGGATTATGTTAAGTAGTCATTAGTTAACTGAAAAGGCATGTCTAAAAGACATGCTTGTTCATGAAAGGTCACCTGCATAGGTATAAAAGCAAGGCCCCATTGTAATCATTCAATCGTCTTATATCATATCAATAAATATTTATTATAAATACCTCTTGTGTATTTTTTATAATTAAAGCTATTTTTGCTATTAAGCCAACAAATCTACAAGTCTTACTGCTACAGTAACCAAATCTACAAGTTCCACCGCTACAGTGACCAAATCTACAAGTTCCGCTACTACAGTGGTATCGTAGCTGTTACAGTGGTATCGGAGCCATCTTGAAGCCAAGTTGAAGCTATGGAACACAACATCGTTCTACAAGCCTACGAACATAGTTTACAAGCTCGAGAACATTGTTTACCGTGTAATGTGCCATTACGTGAAGATCCCAAAATAATTGAGTAGATTCGAAAATTCAAGAAAAGCTTCAGCAACTAGAAAAATCATGTGCAGAAGTCACAAATTCATATGCAGAAGTCACAAACCATTTAAAAAAAAATTCTGCAGTAATCCATAATAGAGAAGATGAAAAATGTTGTAATAATGAGAAGACAATTAGTTATGCCAAGGGAAAATTATGAAGAACATCCATGGAAAATTCAAGAAAATACATTCCCCCACCAATGCGTAAAGGAAAACAACCAACTAATATTGAAAGAAAAAAAGAAGGGAAATGTTGGAAATGTGGAGACAAATATTTCACAGGACATAAATGTGCCTTTTATACAAAAAATATCATTGCCAGTAACAGTAAAGAAACAGAAAAATATGACTCTGATCTTGATAGGCTTAAAGAAGATGACGAAGAGGCTGCTGCACATCTTGACACAATAATGGTTGACAAGCTTAACTTAGGTGAAGAGGAAGAGGGCAAAAAACTGAATGATGAAAAAGTAAATAAAAATATCGAGGATACAATCAATGGAATGTCAAGAAAAGATGAGATCAATAGTTCACCTTTGCAAGAAGTCAAACTTGGAATAGTAGAGTTGAGGTCTATCATGAAAGTTAGGCATTAGCAATACTTGGAATCTGAACCTTCACCTTTGGAAGAGGCAACAGGTGGATCTGGATTGTGTACTACCCCATTTGATTCCAATATGCAGAAGTCCAAGAAACGAGTGAGATTTGAGCCTGGAAATAAAGGGGATCCCGCTGGACAGTTGGAACCTAAGCACAATGACATTGAAGGTGTGAACTCAAGAAAGAGACCATCAATAAGAGGATTTGGTTCTTCAGATTTAGTACAGAATGAATATGTTATGAATTCCCCTAAATACATACACTATACATTGGATTGGTCAAATGAGGCCAACACACAGGTAAATGAGGAGGCATTTTCACTTCCCGGCCCTCTGAATCAAACCTCCAAACATGTTGGGAAAGTACTTGGACAGAGCTTGGCTCCAAAGGAAATTGTAGATAACTCTCATTCAGTATCTTATGTTGACACAAAAACTGATCGTGAGACTTCCATGGATACAGATGTTGTGAGGAAAGATATTAACACCGCTCGAAATGCTAACCTGTGTGAACAAAAAGAAACTGGTTCACAGATAGATCAGAATTCGGGACAAAAATATTTTTACTATGATTTGCCACTCTTGGAGGAAACTGGCCCCTGGATACCTGTCTCTGTTCCTCCAATGTTAGCAAGTGATCATGAAGAATGGAACAGAGGTTTGTGTGTTGTTGGGGGGTATTTTCCTGAGGACAGCTTTGGATGGCAACATGAAGATCAGGAATTGACTATGTGGACTGTTGTGAGTGAGATGCTGGCAGTGATTCCCAGAAAGGTTGGTAGTTCTTTTGCAGGAGCCAAACTTTCTGTTCCAAATCATCTTATGGCAAGAGGTACATTAGAGCATGCTTGGAAAGAGATGGCTGAAGCCCTTTCAGATACAGTATTTAGTACTGCAATGGATATTTTGGATGTTGAACCTACAAAATGGATAGCTGACAGCGCAGCTTCTGCTTGCATGTTGTGTAATTCATGATTTCACCCAATCATGTGTCCAAGGCATCACTGTAGATTCTGTGGTGGAATTTTCTATGGTGTCTGTTCTAGGGGAGTAAAACTTCCTGCTCATACTGTTATTATAACAGAAATTCATGTTGCTCGGAGGGATGACAATTCGGGACGTCTTGAGAAACTTCATGGCAGCGGCGGAAGACAGCTGCACCACCAGCGCATGAAACTCATGCTTCCCAAATCATGTGATCGCGAAGTCATCAGCTTCTGTCCGTTGAGCTCTGCCACATATTCACAATTGCTCGGGCTGGTTTCTGGCATCAGTGTATTTGTGTCCAGGTAGTGTATCATACTGACATTCCATTAACAACATACCTCGGTCAACAGAAAAGAGGTATTTCGATTCGGTACACTATTTAACAATAGCAATGCGATTATTTTCAGTCGCAAACAGCAAGGAAACCCAATTCTTAAACATATACAAAATGTTTGGTGGACATTTGGAGACATTGTACCAGATTATTTTCTTGGGAAAAACACATGTGCGTTATATTTAAGTTTGTGCTGCCATTTCCTTCATCCAGATTACATTTATTATCGAATTCGAGAGTTACAAAAGGGCTTCAAGCTTCGAGTTGTTCTGTGTCATGTTGATCTGGAAGATGTAATAAAACACACTATGTGACATGAGTGGGTTGCAGACAAGGCAAGCGTGGGAATGAACAAGCAATACAGGCTATTCAACAATTGATTGCGGTTGAAAGATTCTTAGAAGCCGAGCGACAACCGAGTAGATAATTTGTTTTTAATTCTTAAAAAATCGATACACAGTTAAACACCATGAAAAGCTACCGTGCAAAGCTATTGGACGTTGTGAATCTCCATAGAGTTAATTATAATATAATTAAATTTTTTTATATAATTCATAAATTATATAATTTATAATTATATAAAATATATATTAAAAAAAAATTATTATTATTATTATTTAAGTAATAGTAATAATAATTGTTATAAATTTAAAAAAAAAAAAAGGGATTTAAGAACAGAGTACAAGTGAATTCTACAAGGAAGGTAACATTGAATGACATGTCTAGCAGATAATCTCAAGTAAAGGAAATTGTCGAAAAATTAAGCTTTGAGGACAAAGCTTTTCGAGAAGAAGGCAATGTTATGAACCTAATTCATAACTAATGTAATAAATATATTCATTAATAGAATAAATAGAAATAAATGTAATTACTAAATAATCAATTAGGATTATGTTAAGTAGTCATTAGTTAAATGAAAAGGCATGTCTAAAAGACATGCCTATTCATGAAAGGTCACCTGCATAGGTATAAAAGCAAGGCCCCATTGTAATCATTCAATCGTCTTATATCATATCAATAAATATTTGTTATAAATACTTCTTGTGTATTTTTTATAATTAAAGCTATTTTTGCTATTAAGCCAACAAATCTACAAGTCTTGCTGCTACAGTAACCAAATCTACAAGTTCCACTGATATAGTGACCAAATCTACAAGTTCCGCTGCTACAGCCACACACTGCAGATCTCTACCGGTGGATCCACTCCAACTGGACCAACAACTGCAAGGTTTTATTATGCTCAAAGGGATTCTTCATTGTAGTGTTTGCATTCAGCGAAGACTACCAAAAAGCCTTTACAAAAGGCCCATGGTTCTGGGGCACAGCAGGTTTATTCCTCACCCCTTGGTTCCCAGATTTCGATCCATCCATGGCAGTCATCACCAAGCTTCCCATTTGGGTCAGACTCCCTAATCTCCCAGCGCATCTATGGCACTTTGCTGTCTTCCAAGGGATTGGAAATACTCTAGGCTGTTTTCCTGCCATAGACACTTCGAGGGGGGGAAAGGGAATATACACCTTCGGAAGAATCTATGCAGAAATAGATATGAGCAAAGGTTTTCCCGATCAGATTAACCTCAAGATTGGGGACTTCATTTGGACTCAGACCCTGGACTACGAGAACACAGCCTTTCGTTGCCAGCACTGCCATCAAACTGGGCACCTTCAGAGCTCATGCCCCTCGATTCCTGCCCAAAAGAAGAAATTCAATCATAAGAAGAAATCCAAAAGTTGGAAACCTTGTGATCCCGCCCCCCCCCCATGGATGATATCGATTTCTTCAGCTCAGATGAAGAGGAGGGGGAAGCAAAAGAGGAGGAATCAAAGCAGTCACAAAATCCGCCTACGGCATGCCCCGAGGAATCTAGTATTCCACCGAACTCACAGAAAATAACTCTTGAGTCTTCTCCCTCAGACTCAGACAAAGAGACCTCTCCAATAGCCCAGAATAGTCTGCAAATCGTTCCAGCTGAGCCGCATCATCTTGGTTGGGTCAAAGTTAGTAAAAATAAAGGGAAAAAATGTCGAATGGATGATTCGACCCATGCTGGGTAGCCTTTATTACCTTGCCTTTTCTTGTTTCTTTTTGCTTATTGCTTTGCTCTCTTCATGGTTTCACACAGGGGCCGAGATGAATAGTTTATCTTTTCCGACTACCTGTTTTCTTGCTTCTCTTGTTTGTAACTTCATACTGTACCATAAGCTCTCTTAGTAAAATTAGTTTTAATAAATAAATAAATAAATAAAAGTATGAAAATAAACTATTTCTTAAATATATATCCAATAATAAAACTATTGATTCAATTCCATGTTCATGAAATGTCATATTAATATTACTATCATAATCCATATTAACAATAAAATATGTATTAACAATAAAATATGGATTACAATATTATGTAGTAAAACCGTCCATCACGTGGAGGTAATAAATTATTTATTACAAATGTATTTAGTAAAAACGTCAGTCACGTGGAGCTGGAAGATTATTAATATTACTATAGTAATTTATTATCTGTATTAACAACAAATTCTATATTATAAAAATATATACCAATGAGGAAACCATGTGAAGGTGGAAATAATTATTCCTTTACATATTATTTCTTCATGCGTGGTATTTATTAGGTGAAAATGTTACTAGAGTACATTTCTAACCGTGTCATGTTTGGGTGATTTTTGATGGTTTAGATTCACATTCTTTGTAGCTTCTTAATTTATAGGTTAATAATACATATTTGTGAACTAACTAATAAAAAAAAAAATAGTAGTGGTCATAAATATAGTGAAACTAAATTTTTTTAATTAAGAAGAAAATCATATAGTGAAACTAAATTTTTTTAATTAAGAAGAAAATCATATAATATATTTAGTGGAAAAAATATGCCTTTGATATATGGTGATGTTATCCATAACCTTGACCGTAGGCTCTAACTCTGTTCTAAACCAGCAAGAAGGCTCCTTGCAATTTTCATGGTCTCAAAATTATTCCTGTTCACCCTAGATGTACATTTTGATAGCAATAGCTACTCTTTACAGTCGACTTCGACTTTTATATGGGTTGCAGTAAATATTAGGCTTGTTAGAATAGGGTTTGTATGTATTTGTTTTATGACTATGACACACATGAATTTCTTTAATACCTTGCAGAAATTATACTAAAATAAAGATTCTTATATGATCCACATCTCTGTAGCTTTGCAACTCCAAACTAATACCGCCAATTAAGTCCAGGTCTCCCCCGAGCTCCTAAACTCCCAGCAGTTTGTGACAAGGACTCTGAGCCCGCTTTCACATGTCAAGACTCATTCGAGTCCAACCTGAAGGCCGCCAGAATTCAGTATGTACGGTGAGGAATTCCACTCGTTCCACCAACTCAAGAACTGCTACCAGGGTATCACTGTACGTATATACTTTAAAATCTTTCCTTTTCCATCTTTTTAAAAAAAGAAATTCCAGAAAAGAATAAAAATTAAAAGACCCCCCTCATTCACCGAGATTTATAATGTCGGCAACGAGAGCCAAGACTAGTACCCATCACAATTGTTCGACATTTAGGTTCTTTATCTAGAGCTTCCCGAAAGTTCTACTCATGCCAAAAATATATTCTTATAAAATAATAATAATAAAATTTACACAACCGCATATGTATCCTCTCTAGCTTTAATGGATAAGTCTTCGTGTGTGTTTCTTTTTTATCTAAAGTAAACTATTTGAAAGAAATTACTAGGAGTTACTTTCATTAACTAGAGGTGTTACAATTATCGTAATGTTTATTAAAAATAGTTTTAATATTATTTTTTATTTTTCTTAAGAATGGGTTAAGATGATATGTGTAAAATATGTTTGCTTTGTTGTATGTGTTTAAATTAACTAGAGGTTATGGAAAATCATATTTATAGTTTGAGGTGCTTAGTAATTTCACTTTAAATTAATTTTCACAAAGATGAATGGGTGATTAGTGGCTTGAGGTGATTAGTAATTTAATTTTAAATTGGTATTTTTCACAAAGATGAATTGGGTGATTAGTGATTCATTGAAGCAAAATTGTTATGATTAAGAGAATTTTTGATGTTGTGAAAAACACCTAATAACATAAGTTAAAAAATATTTTTTTAATTTCTTGTTGTCTTTTATTTTTATTGTATTGCTCATTTAATAACAAACAAAGACTTAGATATAGTCTAAGTAAAGTTTTATAGATTATATTACTTAATGGATGTTATGTTTCATGTTCAACAAAATTCCATAAAGCTTATTTCTTTCTACATTAGACACATAAAGAATAATTAGATGTTCTAGTTTTATTATATTTTTGAATAGATAATAGGGAAAATACTTAATTTAATATGACTTATGTATTATTTTACAAATTATGTTACTTATAAAATATTTTATGTTTTATAATTAAAAAAATGTAATTATACATTAAAACACTATAATTATTGAGTTCTATGTTTTTTATTAAACATTAAAAATGATTATATATGGTAGAGTAGTGTTATAAATGGAATTATTTATAATACTTTTATATATTACGTGTATATATAATATTGTATATAAACTTAATTTATTGTAGTTTATGTGTCATTTTATAAATTATGTTACTTACAAAAATATGTTATGTTTTATGTTGAGAAAAATGACATTATGCATTAAAATGTGATGATTTTTTTCTAGTGTGTTTGTGTTTGAATTAAGCATGAAGAATAATTATACATATTATACTATTTTAACAAATGAATTGATTATAATACCTGTATATACATTAGATATTTTAAACTTTGTATTGTATAAGTGATTAATAGTAAGCGTACTGTGCTGAAAATGAGTTATACTAAGTTATACTAATTCCATTAGTTAAAAATTTGGAAAACAATGGAGGGATAAGGTTGTATATTAATTTATTCCAAAAAAATAATGATTGGATTAATAAATTTTTATTGAGTAATTTAGTGTTTGATTCATTTTAATTAGATCTAAAATGGTTGCAATTTATATGATATCATATTTTTATATGATATCATATTATATGGTTAGGAAATATCCATTATTTATTATGTTTATTTTAAGAATTTGTATTAACAATAAAAAATATTCTCTTAGCTTTGAGATTGTAATCTTTACTTGAAGGTGGAAACTTATCTGCCCAAAATATTGTGTGCATTGTTGATAAGGGGTTTTTAACATATAATATGAACATGTCCAATGTATTTAATTATATTGATTTAGTATGATAAATAATATTAATGGATATTTTGTAAATATATTAATGTATTAGTATTAATGAAGATAAATTAAGTCAACATTTTATAATTTTTCATATTATTATCATAATATTTATAAAAATAGTTATTAAAAAAAAAATTTAGTTTTATTGAGAATGATTTTTAATATAATTTATGTGTTTTATTGTAAGTTTTGGAATTATATTGTTATTTTTTAAAAAGGCAAATGCAAAAATACAAAAAAATTAATATAAATAAGAAGAAAAAATGAAAATTATTTTTAAAAATAAAAAATTCTAAAAGTAATATATTATTTTATCATATAATATTTTAGATGAGTTTGTGATTATTTATTTACATTTTTTATAATTATATAGCTACATAAATATATTTTAAAGAATTAAATTCTTAAAAAAAATCATCTTAATTAAAATTCAACATAACAACTATAAAGACTACATCATAATAAGATAAAAAAAATAAAACATAGGTAAATATAAATCAAAATTTAGACTATACTTCATCACGAATAGAAATAAATATAACAAACAAAATTTCAAGTTAATAGAAATAAATATAACAAACACAATTTCAAGTTAATATTGAAATGAACATAACAAAAGATAAACATTACAAATTCATACACAAATTCAAATCAATATACATAACAAAATATTGACAAAACATTTCATACACATACATACATAAATAGTTTATAATAACAATAATACATATGCAAATCCACATAAAATGGAATATAAAGCTAGAAAAACATACATTCAATGCACATAATATAATAAATCCATCACAATTACAAATCAACACAGCAAAGATAAGAATTAAAAATTCATACAGAACTCAAATCAATATATGTATACAGAACCAAAGAATGACAAATCTAAGAAAAACTATATTCAATACACACAATATAATTCATCACAATAACAAATAAATATACCAAGAACATTACAATTCCTATTTTATGTACAATTTTAAATTACACACAAGCATACATACCAAAAAAAAAAAAATGACACAGGTTCTCAAACATACATATGCAATATCAAATAAATAAAAATTCAAAAGACAAATTCAAATAAGCAAACACAAATTCAAAAGACAAATTCAAATAATCAAACACAAGATTTAAATTTTAAATAATAAGCTCACAAAAAATACAATTTGAAATAAGTATTGATACACATACATAAACAATTTCAAAAAAACAAACATACAAAAAGAAATCAAAATAAAATGGAATATAAACTTAGGAAAGCATACATTCAATACATAAAATATAATTCATCATATAAACAATTTCAAAAAAACAAACAAACAAAAATAAATCAAAATAAAACGGAATATAAACTTAGGAAAACATACATTCAATACATAAAATATAATTCATCATTATTACAAATCAATACACCAATCACATTACAATTTTAATTTTATGTACAATTTTAACTCACACACAAACATTCATAAAAAAGTAAACAAAATAAAATAAAATAATTGATAAAACTTCTCTAACATACATATGCAATATCAAATAAATATACATTCAAAAGAGAAATTAAAATAAGCAAAAACAAAATTTCTAATTTTTAGATAAATAAACACACAAAACATACAATTTGAAATAAGTATTCATTCACATACATAAACAATTTAAAAAAAAAAACAATATACACATATAAATTCAAATACAATGGAATATAACCTTAGGAAAATATACATTCAATAAATACAATATAAACCTTTGCTTGGGGGCTTGGAATCTCATCCAGCATCCAAGCTGAGGCTTTGGCCCTCTATCAAGGCCTCAAGTTCCTCAAAGATTTAAGTATAAGTGAAGCTAACGTTATAGGTGATTCCCAGATTATTATAAACGCGATGGTTTCCAATTCTCAAGCCTTGGATCTCAAACTGGCAAGGCTAATATCCAGAATTAAGGCTTTGGAAAACGCTTTTCAGAACTTGAACTA
Organism: Pinus albicaulis; assembly: GCA_034641835.2. NCBI lineage: Eukaryota > Viridiplantae > Streptophyta > Pinopsida > Pinales > Pinaceae > Pinus > Pinus albicaulis. The sequence continues at coordinate 221,527,558 of CM076572.1, forward strand.
CTTTCATGTGCTAAGAACTCATAACAAAGAGGCGGACACTGAAGCCAACAAAGCTGTTCTCCTTTCAGCCGAGGTCAAGATGAAAGACAGAAAAATTCTGGGAACCCATCCCTTAAGCTGATTGTTGACATGTTTTACTGCTTGCTCTTAAATAAATTTGTTTGTATCTTCAAGCTGGGAAAAATCTCTGAAAGCGAATTTATAGATATCTTATCAAGAAAGAAGTCTTCAAGTTTCAACTGCATTCTCATTCTTAGCAGGGAGATGCAGCAGGATTTAGACATCCTCATTGTAATCAAATTTTCGGCTTTCAGGCCAAGATGAATATAAATACAACATAACCGTTTCTGTCAAAAAAAATATATATATAATTCGTCACAATTAAAAATCAATACACCAAACACATTACAATTTGAATTTTATGTACAATTTTAAATCGCACATAAGCATACAAATTTTTTTTTTTTTTTTTTTATAAAAGTGGCCTAGCATACATATGTAATATCAAATAAATAAATATTCAAAAGAAAAATTCAAATAAGAAAACACACAATTTTCAATTTTTAAATAAATAAGCACACAAAACATACAATTTGAAATAATTATTCATATACATACATAAAAAAAAATTAAAAATTAAAACATACATATAGAAATTCAAATACAATGGAATATAAATTCACAAAAATATCCTTTCAATACACACAATATAATTTATCATGATTAAAAATCAATACATCAATAACATTACAATTTCAATTTTATCTACAATTTTAAATCACACACAAGCATACATTAAGAAAAAAAGATAAAACAGACATGACAGACATGTGCAATATTAAATACATAAACATTCAAAAGATAAATTCAAATAAAAAAACACATAATTTTTAAATTTTAAATAAATAAACACAAAAAAAACATATAATGTGAAAAAAGTAAACACAAATTATACAATTTCAAGTCAATAAAAAATAAAACACCCAAATATGGACATACAATTTTAAATAAGTAAAAACATAATTTACAAACTAAAACCTATATTATATATTAAAATTCAAATTTACATAACTAAATTCATTACAATCACAATTAAAAAAAAAACATAAATTACAATTTCAATTCAAAATACAAAATTAAATAGATAAAACATTTTCAAAATCTTAAATATACATATACAATTTCAAATAAGTAAGTAAATAATATTGTAACACCATGTTTTATGTTAATTATGATTGAAAAATTTCTTATGATACATCTGAATTATTAAAAGAAAAATAAATTAATGAATATGGTTATTGGTTAGTGAGACTTAGTTTAGACAAATAAAATTGATAAATTGTCCTAAGTAAAATGGATTAACTTAATGGTAAATGATTCCAAGATTTCGGAGTAAAACCTAGAGAGAGTTTCTTACCATTACTTCCCAAAATGGATAAAATGGAAATCCTAGTGAACAAGGGAAGGGGTTCTGTTCAGAAAAGATGTTAAGGGTTAACAACATTATGTTGCTCATAGTTGTCAAGAGCTAGTAGGAAACCAGTGGAGCTTTGAAAACCCAGAGAAGTATAGGTTGGATTGAAATCTTGAGGCCTTTCTTCTAATTAAGATTTTCTACTACCTAAGGCTCTAGAGAGGAGCAAGGGGGAGCGAAGGATGTGATTACCTATCTCAAGGTTGGGCGGAACCATTAGTTATCTAGAAAGAAAAGTATAGATATAAGTACCTTTTGGTTTGTTTATCTTACTATGCAAGTGATAACCAAAGAAAGAAGTGTATATGACTTTATTTTAATATTATGTTAATGATTCATATATGGTATTATTGATTAGTACAGAGAAATCCCTTTCATTTAATTTAGAAGACGAAAGTTGGAATTGAAAATAAAGAAATATAATTTGTTATATGTTACACCAAAGGAAAAAACAGTACTGGTCACTGCAAGCTTAGGTTTTGTACAAGAAAATATATTCAACATAATATAGATAGATAATACAGTAAGTAGTATAAGTTATGTTTTCTTTAATGAAATAGATACAAGTTATTTACTGTGTACATGTTCTGTTTTCTTTAATGAAATAGATACAATTTATTTACTCTGTCTGAGACCCATTAAATTTCAGAAATAATTTATGAAGTGAATAATATAAGAAAAATTTCTAATGTAAACCTTCAAAATGTTAAGGCACAGAGGTTTAGCGTTGATCCCCATGGTGTCAAGGCAGTGGTCATGATCCTCTGGCCAATTTAACCTTAGACTTTATGTAGCTCACATTTAAATAAATAGAGAAGAAGGAACGTTGTGGTATTTATCTTTAATAATTAGAAAGAGACAAAGTATATCCATTGCAAAATAATTTAAAACTGGAAACTATGCATAACAATAGGCAAATGAAAGAAAACAGTAGAACGCTATTTCATATAGATGAGTTTTTCATAAGAGTAAGAGACCTAAATTGCATGTTGAAACCGTAAACCCTCTGGTGGAGGAAGAAAAACATACATGTGTCTAAACAATACATATATTGAACAAAAAAGAGAATAAAACTTAGGCTCAGAACCGAGCAATGTAATATCTCTTCCCTGAGGATTCACAACAAAATACAAAGAACCATATTCTAAGTTCAAAGAAATAACAACGAAATTGGTTAAACTTTCAACTTCACATAAAATTCCAGGAATGGAGGCCTCAGGTTCCAAAGGAAAAATTCATGCAATTACTGAAAATCAATAGGCAAAGCAATCTCGAGCTAAGTTCGAGAAAATAAACAAATATGCCATCTTTCATCGAACTTCATGAACCTGAAAAAAAAACTCTTGCATGTAGGCGCAGCCACGGCCATATGGCGCCCTGTACACAAGGAGGGTTTTACCCTCAACAAAATAAATATTGAATTTAAGGAAAGAAGTGATTAAGGGAAACTAGGGCTACCTAAGAGTTAGCGCGGTGTTGTAGTGTCGAACCTAGCTCCCCATCTGTGGCTCTAGTATGAACCCAACCTTCGTACAAAAGAAATTCAGAGGTGGTTCGTAGGAGTAGAAATAAATTAAAATACAACCCAAAATTATTATGATAAATTCACCAACACAAACAAAATGACTAGATTCAGACTTGACTCGACTGCAAGGTTAAGAATTGGTTACCTCGTCAGGTCAAGCATGCAATGTCCTGACTCCATTTACCACTTGACCTAAAGAAACTAAAACAGGATGTTTAGTTTCACCTTTAACACACAAAACAGTTGATGAATAATGGAGCGAGAGTTCCGACAGAGGAAAACTCATCAAGAATGACCCTCTAGAAAAATGAAAGAGCTTCGAATTAATATAACTGTGAGGTAATGAGTACTATAAACTTAAACTCACAGATTATTTCAACAGAAGAAGTGACTGAATATCTAAAACAGGAGTAATATATAATAAAAATTGAAAAAAGGAAAAAAAAGGATAAATTTACTTGTCAATAGCTAAACTCGACTACAGTGTGATGAGGGATGGAAACTTCCAACGTCCATAAGGGCTTACATAACCGTTCTCAAGTATCAAAGAAAAGTTGCAAATCCAAGTTAGCTAGGGTGACGGTGAAGAAATGAATTCGAGAGATGGGACAGGGGGTGGGTAGTTACCCTAACCACCCTGGTCATCCTCCGATCCATTCAATATAAGGTTCTACAAATCGACGGACCAGATGCTTCAAATAAATAATGTGGGATAGATGTAGGACTGTTACCTTATCCTCTGGCCAGGTGTCTCCAGATTGAGGCGGAGCAGTAACCAAGGTTATAAACAATTAATATTACATATTGTACATAGATATTTCGTATGACATCCAATTAAGTCAAACTGAAATATTAACCATTGTAATCAAAAACCAAATCCTAAAGTTGGAGTCTATTGATGTTGATAATTATATTTTAGTACTGTGGTTCAACACGGATTGATATACCTAAAGCATAAGTGTAAAATATATAAAGTTGTGTCAATGCTTTTACATTGTAATAGTGAGTTGATATATATATATATATATATATATATATTGTTTACTGTGACATATGCTTGACCAATAAAGAATGTGGGTAGCATAGGTAATAAATCTATGGATAGAATAACAATAGGAAAGGTAAGTTATTAATAGTAATAATGGAATGTTTACTTGGTAAGAAATTTTTTTATGGTAAGTTTGTTTTTATGTATATATATGCGACAAGTGGTATCAGAGAGTGGTTACACACTGGGGCCAGATGAGCCAATGCGATAACATGGGTTTTTTATGTTTGTTTCTTATTTGAAATTGTACGCAATGACTCGAAGACTAATAAGAAGTTACAATGAGGATAGGGTCCAGTCATCAAACGCCAAGAAATACAGGGGAAACCTATCCCTTGTCCAATCCTGAAGTTAACCTAGAAATGTGGATCCAATTAAGTGTATACCAACACCAACAAACCAATAGATTATTGGAAGAGCAACAACGTCAGACGAATAGATTGTTAGATATGGTGCAGCAACTTCAGACAGAGATGTCTCGGGTACGAAGCGATACTGAAAAGTTAATGAGAGAGCAAGAAAGGATAATGAAGAGTGTCTCAGATAAATAGAACCATCATACTACACAACCCAGCCCAGAGAGGGACACCCACGGAGAAGGAGAGAAATAGCAACAAATTCATGACAATCCAGAAGGGAGTTGTACCTAATGGAGTAATAAGAGTAGAACTCGTGATGAGGCTGAATCTGGTAATATGTTATATCAGTAAGAGTTGAAGAAACATAAAGTAGAATTACGAGGTGAATTCTAGAAAATCAAGCCTCCTACATTTAATGGAGAGGCTGAAAAAGTGGCAGAATCTTGGATAATAAATATGAATAAGTATTTCCAAGTTTATGAGTATAATAACAAACTCAAAGCTCGTCTAGCTATCTATCAATTGCGGGGAAATGCTACATTATTGTGGGAGGAGGTGAAAAATGTGCGTGGAATTGAAGACCAGAATGTGACTTGGGATGAGTTCCAGTAGTATTTCAAGGACAAGTACTTAAATGAATGATTTTATGATGAGAAATTTCAAGAGTTTCATGATTTAAAATTGGTACAAATTTCTATGGATGAATTTATCACTAAATTTACCTCCTTGTTAAGATACGTGCCATATTTAAGATATGAAAAAAAAGTTACAACGGTTCTTGAGAAATTTTATTGCTCACATGAAGGAAAGAATCGAGTTTGTGAACCCAAAAAATATGGATGAGGTAATAATAAAAGAACCGATGTGTTATCAGCAGTCCAAGGAAAACGAAGAAATTGGCAGAAGCTGGCCACCTAAGAAAGGGTAGAAAGGCCCCTCGAATTTCAAAAACAGCAAATGAGGAAACTATAAAAATGCTGAGAGGAATTCAGGAAATAGATAGTCTCAGAAAAATTAGAAAAAACTAAAATGGGCAGCTGAAGAGCGACATACTAAAGCTTCTAGTAGGCCAGAACTTGGACAATCCCAAAAGCCACCATTCCAATGCTAGGGATGTGGGGAGGAAAATTATTTTAAGGATTGTCCTCATCAAAGGGGAAATTAAGTGACAACCAATCTGCAAGAGGCATCTACAGTGGGAGATGTGGTGCAAAACATACCCAGGATCAATGCTGCTATGGAAGATCGACAAGTGGATTACCAACCAACTATGATAGAACTGGAAGGTAAACTACAAACCCAATATGTTTCCATTTTTGTTGACCCTAGTGCCAGTTTGAGCTATATAAATGTCTGCATAGTTGAAAATTGTAAACTTCAAAATCAGAAATTTAAGAACCCATGGTCGGTTCAATTAGCTATGGGGGGAAAAAGGGGATTCAATGCCAAAGTTCCAAATTGCGAGTTGAATATAGGAGATCAACACATAATTGTAGAACTGAACATTCTACCTCTGGGCTCCTGCGATATTGTTTTGGGAATGGACTGGCTAGAAAGACATTGGTCATTAGTGGATTTCCAGGATAAAGTCATTTACTTTAAATCATAAGACGGTACATGTCACGAATTGCAAGGGATAAAGAAGAAACTTCGGTTGTGCCCCATTACTACATCCCAGCTTGGTAAATGCATTAGAAAGGGATGTTATCTCTATGAAATTTAGGTGGGGTTCTCTAACTCCAAGGATAATACCCTTATGCTGGAAAATATTCCAATTGTATAGGAATTCATGGATGTGTTCCCTGAAAATATTCCAGGATTACCACCAAAGTGAGATATTTATTTCACAATAGAACTAATACCTGGGGCAGCACCTATGTCACGAGCACCATACAGAATGAGTGTGACTGAGTTGACATAATTAAAAATTCAGCTACAAGAATTAACGGAAAAAGGATATATTAGACCAAGTGTGTCCCCTTGGGGAGCACAAGTGTTGTTTGTTAATAAAAATAACGGTACTATGCAAATGTCCATGGATTACCGACATCTCAATAAATTTTCTGTCAAAAACAAGTACCCATTTCCATGCATAGAAGATCTGTCTAACAGGTGAAGGGGGCAACATTGTTTTCCAAGATTGATCTAAGGTCGGGGTATCACCAAATACGAATTAAGGATGAGTTCATATCCAAAAAATATTTATGTACTCGGTACAGACATTATGAATTTGTGGTGTTACCGTTTGGGTTAACCAATGCAACAACAACTTTTATGAGCTTGATGCATGGTATCTTCCACCCATTTTTGGATAAATTTGTTTTAATATTTATTGATGATATATTGATCTATTCTAAGAATATGGAAGAACACAAGGAACACTTACGCATAGTGCTGAAAATGTTACGGGAACACCAGATCTATGCCAAATTTAGTAAACGTGACTTCTACCAAGAACAGATTCAATATTTGGGACACGTAATATCTTCTGAGGGGATTTCTATAGACCGCGAAAAGATAAAAATAATTATGGATTGGAAACTCCCTAAAATTATAGCAGACATACGTTCATTCATGGGCTTAGCTAGTTATTGCCGAAGATTCATTAAGGGTTTCTCGAAAATAGCCTTTCCTATTACCTCTCTGCAGTGGAAGGGACTAGTTTTTAAGTGGACTCCAGAATGTCAAAACAGTTTTGAACGATTGAAAGAAATACTAACTACTGCCTCTGTACTGAAAGTAGCAGACCCAAGTAAGGAATTCGAAGTATGCACTGATGCCCGCAAGGAAGGGGTAGGAGCAGTTTTGACCCAAGAAGGTAAGGTCATAGAATACGAATCTAGAAAATTGAAAAATCATGAGTAGAGGTATTATGGCTATGATCTATAATCAACTGCAGTAGTGCATGCCTTACAAGCGTGGAGACATTACTTGCTAGGAAAAATATTTGTGCTAAGAACTGACCATATTAATTTGACTAGATATTTTAAACAATCTGATTTAAATGCTCACCAAGGAAGATGGAATGCATTACTAAGTGAATTTTATTTTGATATTCAACATGTAAAGGTAAGGAGAACCATTTTTTTGATGTTTTAAGCAGAAAATTGCATTGCATCTATGAACTCTTTTTTAACCAAGTTGAATGTAAGTTCGAGGAGCATATTGTGGAGGAAACAAGGAAGGATGTTGAATAGCAATTCCTATCGCAACAAGCAAGAGAAAGTGAAAGGAAAGGAAAGAAATCATATTATGAGCTTAATGATAAATAACTCTTGTTATACTGAAAGAAGTTATGTATTCCAAATCAAATGAGCTTAAAGGGGCTGATTATGGATGAATATCATCGGACTTCCTATACAGGACATCTCAGCTATCAAAATATGTTAACATCAATTAGGAAAGAATATTTCTAACTGGGAATGCATAAAGACATTGCTGAATACCTGACCAAGTTCTTGGAATGGCAGCAAGTCAAGGTAGAACACCAACATACAATAGGATTGCTTCAGCTTATCCCTGTACATGACTGGAAATGAGAGGTCATATCACTTGATTTCATCATCAGGTTACCACGAAATAAAAGGCACAATGTCTCAATCATGGTGGTGGTGAATAGGCTCATCATGGTAGCTCATTTCATACATGTCTAGTCAATATACAAGACAATACAGATTGTTGATATCTTCATGAAAGATATTTTAGACTGCACAGTATTCCAAGAATTGTTATCTCAGATCAAGATGTAAAATTTACATCATCTTTTTGGAAGACATTATTCACTTGATTGGGAACAAAAATTCAGTTTGGTACCGCTTACCATCCTCAAATACATGGGCAGACGGAGGGGGTGAATCAAATTTTGGAGGATATGTTGCGCATGTACGTAATGCAACAACCCACAAAGTGGGAAGAGTATATGCATTTAGTTTAGTTTTCCTCTAATAACGAATATCAATAATCCCTCAAGATGAGTCCTTTTGAAGCATTGTACGAAAGAAAATGTCAAACCCCCATAAATTAGAGTTATTCGAAAACCAATACGATGCTTGGACTAGACATGTTGGAGGAAATGGAGCATGAGGTGAGAAAAATTAGACAGAACTTGAAGGAAGCTCAAGACTAGCAAAATATATATTCAGACCGAAAGAGAACCATCAGGGAGTTTGTGGTGGGTGACCACGTATATGTAATAATTAAACCAAAGAGGAGTACCTTGAGGTGGAGTACTTGTGCAAAATTGGCTCCCATGTATTGTGGACCATTCCAAATTTTGGAATGGATTGGGTCGGTGCTTATCGACTTGCTCTTCCTAGACATATAATGGTACATAATGTGTTCCATGTATCACTTTTGAAAAGATACATACATGACCCTAAGCATGTGATACATTTCCATAGTATACATGTAAGTCATGATTACATTATGATTTGCAAATAAAAAAGGTTATTGTTGGAACTAATTAAAGTTTTCTTTTCCCCTGCGGGTAGAACCAGATGGTGAGTTTATGGTAGAAACACAGTGTATTATCGATCAGAGAGAAATAATGCTCTCAAGGCGAGTCATCCCCCAAGTTAAGGTGCAATGGAAGAAATTTAGCCCTAAGGAGACTACTTAGGAGAATGAAAATTTCATTTGAGAGGAATATCCTGGACTGCTCTCAATGATAAATTAACACTGAGGACAATTTTACCTTAGAGGGGGAAGAAATAACACCTTGTTTTATGTTAATGGTGATTGACAGAATTTTTATGATACATTTGAATTTTCAAAAGAAAAAGTAAATAACGAATATGGTTATTCATTAGTGATACTTGATTTTAATCATAAACAAAATTTATAAATTATCCTAAATAAAATGGATTAACTTAATGGTAAATGATTCCAAAATTCCAGAGTAAAAAGTAGAGACATTCTCTGACAGTTACTTCCCAAAAAGGATGAAATGGAAATCCTAAAGAAGGGAAGGGGTTTTGTTCAGAAAAGATGCTAAGGGTTAACAACATTATGTTTCTTAGAGTTGTTTAGAGTTGGTACGAAACAAATGGAGCTTTAAAAACTTAGAGAAGTATACGTTGGGGTGAAATCCTGATGCCTTTCTTCTAATTAATATTTTCTACTACCTAAGGCTCTGGAGAGGAGCACAGGGGGATCATAGGACGTGATTTCCTCTCTCAAGGTTGGGCAGAACCATTATTTATCTTGAAATAAAAGTAGAGAAATAAGTATCTTTTGGTTTGTTTCTCTTAGTATGCAAGTGAGAGCCAAAAAAGAAGTGTGTATGACTTGATTTTACTATTATGTTAAGTATTCATATATTGTATTTTTGAAAAGTACAGAGAAATTCCTTTTATTTAATTTAGAAGATGAAAACTCGAAGTGAAAATCTAGAGATATAATCTATTATATGTTACACCAAAGGAAAAATCGTAAAAGTTACTGCAATCTTAGGTTTTGTACAGGAAAACATATTCAACATAATATAGATAGATAATACAATAAGTAGTACAAGTTCTATTTTCTTTAATTAAATAAATACAAGTTATTTACTCTGTTTGAGACCCATTAAATTCTAGAAAAAAATTTATGAACTTGGAAGAATATAAGAAAAATTTCCACTGTAAACCTTCAAACTGTTAAGGCACATAGTTTTAACGTCGAGCCTCGTGCTGTCAAGACAGTTGTCATGGTCCTCTAGCCAATTTAACCTCAGACTCATTGTAGCTCATATTTCAACAAATAGAGAAGAAGGAACATTGTGGTATTTATATTTAATAATTATCAATAGACAAAGTATATCCACTACAAAAGAATTTAAAACTAGAAACTATGCATAATAGTGAGCAGATGAAAGAAAACATCAGAATTCTATTTCATATAGACGAGTTGGTCATAACAATAAGAGACCCAAATTTCATGCTGAAGCCCTAAACCCTCTAGTGGAGGAAGAAAGACAGACAGGTGTCTAAACAGTACATATATTGAACAAAAAAGAGAACAAAACTTAGGCTCAGAAAGGAGCAATGTAATATCTCTTCCCTGAGGATTCACACCTAAATACAAAGAACCATATTCCGAGTTCAAATAAATAACAACCAAATTGCTTAAAATTTCAACTTAACATAAAGTTCCAGGCACATAGGTCTCAGGTTCCGAAGGAAGAATTCATGCAATTACTAAAAATAAATAGATAGAGCCATCTCAAGCTAAGTTCTAGCAAATAAAAAAATATGCCATATTTCATCGAACTTCACGAACCTGAAATAAAAACTCTTGCTGCAGCCACAGCCATGGCCATATGACGCCCTGTGCACAAGGAGGGCTTTACCTTTAGAAAAATAAATATTGAATTTAAGGAAGCAATTAAGGGAAACTAGGGCTTACCTAGGAGTTAGCACAGTGTTGTAATGTTGAACCCTATTCCCCATCTGTGGCTCTGGTATGAACCTAGCCCGCATCTAAAATATATACAAAGGGAGTTCGTGGGAGTAGAAAGAACTTTAACCACAACCCAAAATTATTATGATAAATTCACCAACCCAAACGAAATGACTAGATTCGGACTTGACTCAACTGTAAGGTCAATAATTGGTTATCTGTTTGGGTCGGGCATGCAATGTCTTGAATCCATTTTCCACTTGATCCGGAGAAACTAAAAATAGGATATTACGCTGAACCTTTAACGCACAAAACAGCTGAGGAAGAACGGAGCGAGAGTTCTGACAGAGGAAAACTCATCAGGAATGAACTTCCAGACGAACGAAATAGCTTCAAAATATTATAACTGTGAGGTAATGAGTACTATAAACCTGAATGCATAGATTATTTCAGCAGAAGAAATGACCAAATCTCTGGAACGGGACTAAGAAGGAATAAAAATTGTACACAGGAAAATGATAGAGAAATTTACCTGTCAATAGCCGAACCCGACTGTAATGTGATGAGGGAGGGAAACTTCCAGCATCCATAATGGTTTACAGAACCATTCTCAAGTATCAAAGAAAAGTTGCAGAGCCAAGTTAGCCAGGGACATGGTGAAGAAATGAATTCAAGTGATGATACAGGGGGTTGTTAGTTACCATAACCACCTCGGTCATCCTTCGATATATTGGATCTAGGGTTCTGCAAATTGACGAACTAGATGGTGCAGATAAACAATGCGAGGCAGTTGTAGGATTTTTACCTTATCCTCCGGCTAAGTGTCTCCGGATCGAGGCGGAGCAGTAACCAAGGTTATACACAATGAATATTACAAATTGTATGTAGATATTTTGTATGACATCCAATTAACTTGAACTCAAATATTAGCCATTGCAATAAAAAACCAAATCCTAAAGTACAGAGTCTATTGATGTTGATAATTATATTTTAGTACTATGGTCCAATGCGGATTGACATACCCAAAGCATAAGTGTAAAATATATAAAGTTATGTAAATACTTTTGCATTGGAAGAGTGAGTTGATATATATATATATATTACTGTGACATAAGAATGCGGGTAGCATAGGTAAGATAAAATAACAATAGGAAAGGTAAGTTAGTAATAGTAACAATGGAATGTTTACTTGGTAAGAATTTTTTTTACGGTAAGTTTGTTTTTATGTATATAGATGTGACAAATATTATACCACTAAAAGATTTATCTATCATATATAACCCCCAATTTATTTATATAAGTGTACAACTATATAAATATATAAAAATTAAAAAAGAAGAAAGAAAGAGTTAAAGAATAAATATAAATAAAATAAAAATATGAAGGGTTTATTTGTTAGAGATATATTTTTTATTTTTTCATGCATTCTCTAAAATGGTATATTTTGTGTTTATGTAAAAATTTTAAAATTTTTAAAATTTATATATGTTTTAATATAAATGTAATTGTTGTAAGTGTTTTTATATGAATGGATAATAATTGAAGTGTAAAATTGTATCCCTTAAATATCAATTCTATGAGGCAACCTTGAGAGAAGAAAAGAAAATATATAAAATCAATTTAAATAAAATCATAATCAGAAATCATTCCTTCATTGAAATCTGCAATACAAAAAATAAATATTAGAAAAATGACAAATGAAATAATGACATATTTTTTTAAAAATATAATGAAAAATTTATATTTCTTATTTCCTGGAGAGGCGCATTCTACAGCCTAGTATGAAACGCATTCTACAGTGTAGAGGTCACCTCGATTCCCCCAATGTGTAAGTATGTCGGAAGCAAAAATAAAAAACTAGAGAAATAAAAAAAAAAAAAATCTAAATAATGTCAGCTTAAACAATAAATTAACCATTTAAATAACAATTGAAAATTCATTAAAAATAAATTTAAACAATATAAATTTAAAATATGAAGAGGTCACACTCAAAAAAGAGATATGGTAAATAAATAAAAACATAAATAAGATAAAGGTATATGGTAAATAAATAAAACCTCTTTTTATACTTAGTTCGGAGATATAGTATATAAATAAACTAGAGGTATCGCAAATAAATAACACATATTTTTATATTTACTCGATAAACATCTTTATATTTACAAAAACTGGAAAAAGAGGTTTTATTTAGGTGAACCTATGGGCCAAATACCATGGGACAAATACCATGGGCCAAATATCATATTTATAAAAGAGGTATGGTAAATAAATAAATATAAAATAGGTATAAGGATGTGAGTTAAATAAATAAAAATATATGTAATAGGATTAGAAATCAACATCTAATTATATATGAAGTCTATGGGTCAAATACCATGGACCAAGTTATTATTAATATCATGCAAAAAAACATTATTAACCCTAACATTAATAATTAAATATTAATATTATTAAATTTAATAACTTTAGATTTATACAATATTAAATTTGTTATATTATAATATATATTAATATATCATTATATATATATTAACTCTAGATATATATGGGAGAGAAGAACAAAGACATATGATAGAGGTGGAGAAATAGGGGGAGTGACAAGTGAGAGATGGAGATAAAAGTGAAGGAGAGGGTAGTGTAGGAATGAGAGAAAGAGAGAGAGGAGTGAGAGAGATAGACAAGGGTAAGAGAGGGAAAGGGAGACATATATATGGAGGTGGGCGAGAGAGAAGGAGAGAAGGAGAGAGGGAGGGAGAAGGAATGAGGATTGAAGGGTATAGATAAAGAGAGAAGGCGGAAGGGAGAGGGAAGTAGGAGAGAAAGGATGAGAGGAGGAGGAGAAAGGGAGGGATAGAGAGATGGAGTTGGAGGTGGAGAGAGAGAGGGAAGAATAAATACATAGAGAGTGAGAAGTGGACAGAGAGGGAGTGGCAAGGGAGAGATGGAGAGAGAGTGTGTATGTTTAGGGGTGAGATAAAGAGACATAGAATGAGAGATAGAGAGAAGGAGAGAGAAGAAGAAAGGAAGGGATATAGTAACATAATTGGAGAGATCGATAGAGTTATTGGGGAAGAGAGAGAGAGAGAGAGGGGGGGGGGGAGATAGAGGGAGGAGGGAGAGAAAATGAGAGAGAGGAAGAGAGTGATGGGGGAAGAGAGAGGATTGTAGGTGAGGGAGAGAGAGAGAGAGTGATGGGGGGAGTGAGAGGGAGGTAGGAGAGAAAGGGAGAGAGAGGAAGGAAAAGAGAGGGGACTTGAAATAGAGGAGGATAGATGGAGATAGATAGGAGGAGAGAGGGAGGGATAGAGAGATGGAGTTGGAGGGGGAGAGAGGGGGGATAGAGAGATGGAATTGGATGGAGAGAGAGGGAGGGGGGGAAATATACATAGAGCGTGAGTAGTGGAGAGAGATAGGGAGTGACAAGGGAGAGATGGAGAGAGAGTTTGTATGTTTGGGGGTGAGATAAAGAGACAAGCAAGGAGAGAAATGTGGGAGAGAAGGAGAGAGAGAGGCATATAGTAACAAATTTGGAAGGTGAATATAGAGAGACAGTGACCTGGGAGAGAAAGGAAGAGAGGTAGGGAAAGAGAAATATAGATGGTGCGAGAGAGAGAGAGGGAGGTGAGAATAAATATATAAAGAGTGAAAGGTGGAGAGAGAGAGAGAGAGAATGAATATGGAGAGAGAGGGAGAGAGGATAGTAGGAGGGAAGGGAGATAGAAGTGAGGGAGATGGAAGGAAGGGTAAGAGAGAGAGAGAGAGAGAGAGGAGGAGGGAGTCATAGATATATATATATTGGGGAATGAGAGCATATGTTTTTGGGATAATATAGAGAGATGGAGGGAGATAGAGATATAAATGGAAGGTGAAGAGAAATAGTAGATAGATGGAGACAAGGAGGGAGGGACAAAGAGATTGATAGATATGGAGTGAGAGAGAGTGTGTGTTTGGAGGGATAAAATAAAGAGATAAATAAGGAGATATGGAGGGAGACATAGATATATATGGAGGGGGGACACATACAAGAATATTTCTTGCACTAGATGCACTTATTTAAGTGTAGATGGTGATTTTTTATCATATTTTATTGCTTGCACTAGATGCTTGGATTTTAGTGTAGATGTTGATTTATAATGATATTTGATTACTTGCACTATATGCATTCATTTTAATGTATATGACTTCTAATCCTATTGGATTTCTTGCACTAAATGCATTGATTTCAATGTAGATGGTGATTTCTAATTCTATTTGATTGCTTGCACTAGATGCATTAATTTCAATGTAGATGTTGATTTCTAATTATCTTTGATTGTTTGCACTAGATGAATTGATTTAAATATAGATAATTTCTAATCCTATGCTATTTCTTGCACTAAATGCATTGATTTTAGTGTACATGGTGATTTCTAATCCTATTTGATTGCTTGCACTAAATGCATTGATTTCAGTGTAGCTGTTGGTTTTTAATCCTATTTACCTCCTTCCACTAGATGCATTGATTTAAGTGTAGATGTTGATTTCTAATCATATTTTATTACTTGCATTAGATGCATTTATTTCAATGTATATGTTGATTTCTCATTTGATGTAATTGGATGTATGATGGTACATTAATTTTAAAGTCATTGGATTAATAGTGTGTATTGATTTCAGTGTAAGCACAACAAAGTATTGACAATGTACATTTATTTTTGTTTTATAATAATTAAACCTATTAATATTGGAGAGCAAGAGAGACACCTTATGATGTTTACAACAAATTGAGCTAAATATTTAAATGGTTTACGATTCCAATTGTCCTTTTCATATAATCGATATGAAAATATGACAAAACTAACAAGGGTGAAATTAAGAATACTAGAAGAAAATAGTTTGAGATTGATGACGATTAAGTCTATTTGTATTTGACTACATTATTATTATTCACATTTTCTATCATTCAACAGTGTTACATTGTCACTTTGCATTAATAAATTTTATTTCATCATTAAATTTATTTTACAATATTTATCATCTCAACAAACTAAGGTCACTAAGAAAATTTAAAATTAAAATGACTCAATAAATCTCAGAAATATTTATCATATTTAAAATGGTTATATTAATATTAGATGTATTTATATATTAGCGATAAAATTAATCTTAGGTTCCTCATATTATCCATATATTTTCCTTGGCCTCAACTCTGGATCTATCAAGTGCTGAGAGGTATCAAATTTCTCAAGGTGAAAACCTTACCTCAATTTTTCCACTCAATAGATCCATCTTTACTCCGAATCTATCAAGCATCGAGAGGGATCAAATCTCTCGAGGTGAAAACCTTACCTAAATTTTTTCACTCAAAAACGTTTTTTGCACCTCAATAGATTTGATCCCTCTCGGTGCTTGATAGATAAGGAGTTAAGATGGATCTACATTGGTTGATATATATAGTTACTTTTGATTTAAAAAACTTGTTTATGACCAAGAGTTGTAACTAAAGTTTCAATACAAAATAAAGATATAAGAAAAAAACTACTTGACTACAAACTAGTTAGGTAAGATTGTTTGGTTTCTAATAATTTTTATTTTGGAGTCAAGACTAAGTTTGGTTAATATTGAGCATGACATGGGAAATATTGATAGATTTACTCATAAATATGGAAAATTTAATAGAATTATTTTATAAATATTACAAAGTTTATTAAGTTAAATAGTCTATTTAAGTTTAATAGTTGATTTAGCTTACATTTATTCGATTTCAGATATATCTCTAAGGATATATTTAAATTTATCCATCCTACAAAACATTATGAAAAATAAAAATACATGAATTCTTAAACAATCATGGAGCATGTTCCAATAATTTGAGCGGATAACACCTTCACCATATATATAACAAAGCCCAATAAGATTCACATCTAATATCGCTATGTTAGGAAAACTAAATCCTCCTGTCTATAAATAAAACTTCAATATTATTGGCCCTATTTAGGATATTCTCTCTTATGCCTGAATTTGTGTCC